>CM032451.1:627407-854907 GCA_019049505.1 Pachyrhynchus sulphureomaculatus | reverse complement strand
ACCGCATCGTTCTTTCCTGTTTTGTGTATTTTTTCGTTCTTGATATTTGAAAGATTCTACTTGCTCTATCTCTCTGCAGTCAATTTTTATTGTTATCTTTTCTTTGTCTTTGCCTATTACACTGCGTGACATGATTTTGGTACCCGAAAAACTGATTGCTATTATAGTTTCCTATTAGTTATAGTATGTAAGCAGTGGATGTCTTTTATTTCTATCACGTCTTGTTTTTAACGTACACCGATAACCTTTTCTTAACCTACCCTCATATTGTTCATATTAATAAATGTAATCGCTAGATAATCTATTGAGAGGATATATTCATTTCTTGTTAGTTTCTTTGAGATTACCTGATTAAGAGTGTAATAATACAGTTTTAAAGATAAATACTGAAAAAAGTAGTCGCCGTCAGTGCAAAACTCCACCAAACAAGTTTTGTTACGTGTGTGGACAGTACATTCTCAAGTCTCAAGGAAAAAAAATATCTGAAAAAGTATGTACTGCGTATTTTCTATATTTTGGACGTACTGTACATCAAGATAAACCCTGGATTCCGCAACTGTTTTGTGTATCATGTTATGCTACTCTCCTGTCGTAGTTGAACGGAAATAAAACATCTATGCCATTTGCAGTACCGGCTGTGTGGCGCGAACCTAGTAATCATTTTAACGATTGCTACTTCTGCATGACTGATGTACGAGGATTTTCAAAGAAAATTAAGCATAATATCGAGTACCCTTCTGTGAATTCTGTATCAAAACCAATACATGACTCCTTCTTTGCCTCCTAAGAAAAGTCAAACTGAAGAGTTAGATATATACCAAGCGATGAAAATAACGATGGACAAGACATGGAAGTTGACAACCAAGATCCAGACTTTTTACCTCTTCAAGTGATCTATGCCAACCGCATTTGATTCAACAACGGGAATTAAATGATTTGATACGGGACTTGAATTTGTCTGTTAGACAAGCCGAATTACTTGGATCAAGACTACAGGAATGGCACTTGTTGGCACCAGATACAAAAATATCTGTACAACGAAAACGAAGTAAAGAAATGGCAACTTTTTACTCTAGTTCAGAAAACATATATTTTTGTAATGACATTGTATCTTTGATGTGAGTTAGAAATTCCCTATGATACAAATGAATGGCGTCTTTTTATTGATGGTTCGAAAACAAGTCTGAAGGCAGTTTTACTTCATAATAGTAATAAATATCCGTCAATACCAGTGGCTTATTCAACTATTTTAAAAGAGACATACGAAAATATGAAATCAATATTGGATTTAATTAAATACAAAAATTTTAAGTAGAAAGTGTGCGCTGACCTCAAAGTAATAGCTATGTTACTTGGTTTGCAAGGTGGATTTACTAAGTACTGCTGCTTTCTTTGCATGTGGGACAGTAGAGGTACTGATACGCACTATTTGATCAAAGACTGGCCAAAACGAACGGAATTTGTGGGAAGTCAAATGTAAAATACTTGCCTTTTATCAACCCCGAAGACGTCATTTTACCTCCTCTACACATAAAACTCGGCTTAATGAAGAATTTTGTGAAAGCGATGGATAAAAATGGCGAAGGATTTTTATATTTAAAATCTATTTTCCCAAGATTAAGTGACGCGAAGTTGAAAGAAGGTATTTTTATTGGTCCACAAATACCCTATTAATGAAAAACAACAAATTTGATCAAACACTAAATGACGAAGAACTATGCGCATGGACATCATTAAAAGCCCTGATAAAAGGTTTTTTAGGAAATCATAGAGCAGAGAATGCAGAACTCTTGGTGAACGATTTGTTAAGAGCATACAAAAAGATGGGTTGCCGAATGTCATTAAAAATTCATTTCCTCCATTCCCATTTCTCTTTTTTTCCATCAAATCTTGGAGCAGTAAGTGATGAACAAGGGAAACGATTTCATCAGGATGTGAAAAGGCTTGAGGAACGGTTTCAAGGTCGTTGGGGGACGTAGCTATGTTGGGAGATTACTGCTGGCTTTTAAAACAAGAAGATATTTCCCAACATAAGAGAAAAAGTTAAATATTTTTAACTTTTAATGTACAATATAAACTTTTTTTACCATATATTTTATATTTAGTTGTGTCCAAATGTATTAATAATAAGTTTTTTTTAGCAGTTTTATTCGAATTATTGGAAAATTTAATAAAGCTACGTGTACACTGTACTTTACTCCTTAATTATTTTACTTAAAATTGTTAACTATCGTACCTAAAAAACAGGATCTGATAGACAAAAAGTACTTATGTATTTTTAATAAGTGGTGTGTATGAATAAATAAACAGAAAAAATTTAAGTAGTACTTAATTTTTTTTTAAATTTGTAACGCAGTGTTATCATTGCCTTGGTCTTATCTATATTTATTCTTAGATTTCTTTTGAGCAGTGCTGCCTTCCATACTTCTATATTGTACTGTAACTCTCTCCCGTTCTTGGCGTAAATTACTAGATCATCTGCACAGGCGCTTTCAGATATTTCTGTCAGTATCATGTTTCTATAGCCTACCCTGTATTTTTTAACTTTTCTTTTTACTTCTTTTATTACATTATTATGTTGAACAAGGTTGGGCTTAAAACTCTCCCTTGTTTAAATCCCTCTTTCGTTGTAAATTCCTCGGACACATATTTTCCGTTCTTACATAACATCTTGTGTCCTGCTATAGACTTTCAACGGCTCTACATAGCTGTGCGTTTATTCCTCTTGCTATTAGGCTGTTCCATATAAGTTGCCTTGGGACACTATCAAAGGCTTTTTTAAGATCTAGCAACGCAACTTATATTCCGTTATTCTTACTTTTTTCTATTAAATTCTTAATCGTATAGATATTATCCTGTACTCCTCTTCCCATCCTGAATGCACTTTGGGATTGCTTTAATTGAGGTTTTATAATTTTTTGAACTCTTCTTTGCAAGATTTGCTCATACATTTTGATTACTGTATTAAGTATTGAAATTCCTCGGTACTTGGAACAATCCTTGTTGTGTTTTTTATATAGTGGTATGATTATTCCCCCTTCCCATTCTTCTGGTATCTTTCCGTTTGTCATTATTACATTAAATAGTGTCCTTAAAATTTCTGGTCCTATATCGCCAATAGTTTTTATCATCTCTGCAGTTGTCTGTTGTCGTGTCCCGCTGCTTTGCCTGTCTTTAGTATATTAAACGATTCTATGATTTCCTCTATTGTTATTTCTTGGTTTTCTTGCGTTTGCCTTTGATTTATTTCAACTTCTTTACACTCTCTCTACAGCTTAACATATCTGGTTTGTATTTAGACTTTCTTCGAAATACTCCTTCCACCTCTTTCTAACCTCTTCTTCATCATGTATTATTTTTCCGTTATTTTTCATATGCTTCATGCTTCATGTTTCTTTCCTCATTATTTTGTGTATTCTATAGAACAGAGGTTCCCAAACTTTTTTTCTCGTAGACCACTTTCAAAATTTTACTGGTTTCGGTGGACCCCCTGCTGCTACATTTCTCCCATATTCCCAAAACTCGTCAAAAAATGTGAAGATTAGATCTAACGATGGAAATTTGCGTCGTGGCTGAGTTCCAACCCTAAATTCGGAGTGGTAAAAATAAAAAGAAAAATAATATATTTTCTTGTGTTCTATTTATTAAAATAATATGATTACAGACTTAATAGAATTAAAATTAAACATTAATAACTTCAACGTAACTTCAACAATGCAAATCAACAATTAAAAAAAAATAGTCATAATTTTAATGGGAGGGATGTACTTGATGGATTGACAGCAAATTATCAATATTTGGCTTCAGTTTTGTAAGGAATAACCGCAAATCTCCCCGTTCTGTGATGTTCAATCTGCTCCTTTTTTTTGTTAATAGGTTTGTAACGACACTAAAACTTTTTTTCGACAAGGTATGACAAGGGAAACGCTATCAAAAGTTTTCTCGCAATTTCCCACAGCCCAGGATATTTTTCGGGTATTTCTGCCTGCAGCCAAAATGTTTGATAGCCTTTTTTAAATTTCACCTTCAGCTCCTCTTTGGTGCCAAGCTCGAGTAACTCCTCTTGTAATACCACATTCGCCACTTCCGTTTCATCAAATGGATTTATGATCCATGGTGGTATTTCCATCGTCAGAATATCTTCAAATCTATTTTTGATGTCATCATGCAGGGCATTTAAATGTTGAACGTATGTCTGAATATCCTCATCAAGACATTCTGCTTGTGACAAGTTTGGAAACTGAGAGAATTCGCGCCGACTAATATTTTGCTTCATAAATTTCAATTTTCCAAGAAAAGCCGAAATTACACCCTTTGTTTTTATTAAATTTAGGCTGTCCCCTTGTAACTGCAAGTTAATATCATTAAATTTTTTGAACAAATCTGTCAAATACGCTATGTCTGCTTTCAATTTGATCAGGTTTTCTTTTAAATCTGGATCTTTACTTTCCAGAAACTCTAAAACTGATTCAAAAAGTGAGTAAAATCTTGTTAAACATGCACCTTTCGACAACCAGCGTACTTCAGTATGTAAGAGCAATCGTTGGAAGTCTTCATCATTTTCGTCGCACAATTGTGCAAATAAACGGGTATTCAACGCATTGCTTCTTATTTTGTTAACTGCTTTAATCACAAATTGAAGCGATTGGTGCAATCTATCACTCAAATTTTTCGCTACCAGGTGTTGTCGGTGGATGACACAGTGAATTGCAGTTACTCCTGGTATAATTCTTTAAGATGGCTTATAAACCCACGATATCGCCCGAAGATGGCAGGAGCTCCATCTGCTGCCACCGAAATAATGTTTGTAAATGGAATCAATTTTTCCTTAAAAAAATCACTCAGGACATTAAATATTGATTCGCCTTTAGTGTCCGTCTCCAAAGTTTTCGCGAATAGCAGCTCTTCATGGATTTCTTGGTCCATAACAAATCGAACATATGCCAATAATAATGCTTCATTACCAGGTAAAGTTGACTCGTCCAGTTGAATAGAGAAATGAGTTGTTTGCAGATAATTACACAAGAAGCTTTCAATATCAGAGCTCATTTCATCAATACGTCTTTGTACAGTGTTGTTACTCAAAGGAATTCTTTTGAGTACGTCAAATGGAGGTTTGTGCAGAACAGTTTTTAAAACCTCTTCAGCAGCGGGTAAAATTAACTGTTCTCCGATGGTGTGCGGTTTTCCAGATTTCGCTATAAGCAATGAGATATTGTAAGATGCCCGCAAGCCATCATCGTTACTTTGAGACGTTGAAGCGAACATACTGTGCACGGTGGGTCTCTTTTCATATTTTTCCTTCAATGTTTGAAAATATTTTAAATCTTTACCTATTTTATCAGGATGACACCTTCTTAGATGATCTTCGAGCTTCGATGATTTCATAGAGTCATTGCTCAAAACTTTGTTGCATAAAAGGCATATGGGCAATCGTTTGTCTGCCTTTGATGGAAGAAAACCAAATTTCAAATAATCAACACTGTACTGTCGATATTTCTTAGATTCTGCCATGTTTCGTATCAGTTACCTACCTGTAAAGAAAAAAAATGTTTGTTTTAGTAATCATAAGGCGACTTTAACAGGATATGGCTATTTTAACAGAATAAAATAGGATTAATTAATTAATGCAATGAAAAAACCAAAAGCCGGCGGCAAATCTGATTTTAATTATTAGAAGCAATAAACTGCTAAGACCCATATAGAGGTTTTCACAAAACGGCTGAACCTATTTTAATGTAATATAAAATATTTTTTGATTAATTATATTTTGATACATTTCTGTAAATTCGAGAGAAAATTCTTTTAAAGAATATTTTGACATCAAAACTTCACGATTTTAATAATTTATTTATTACTTTGATGTATATTACGAGTGGTACATAAAGACACGTACAATTTATGAAAATATTTTTAGTCATTTAGCATTAGCAACTACGAGGGCACTGAAATATTTACAAACATGCAGGTCAATCATATATCTCTCCTTTAGTGAATCACCACAGTCGGGTAAATAAATAATTTTATAATAAAAAGTACTAAAACTTCAATCTTTCTCGGCTTTCTGTTCTTTTATAAAAGTATCGAATAATGACCCTGTTCAGTATTTAATTTTTATTATGTACCTGCTACACGCAAACATAACAAATATAATATTATTACAATATAAAATAAAAGTATGAATAACAAATAGGCAGGTACTTACTTTTTCCGGCACTGGCAAACACTGACATCGATTCACTCACACTTTTCTTTTCAAAATTCCGGAAACAAATGAGTAACGTTTGTCCTTGGCATTCGTATTTATATTGGTGAAGAATTAAACAAGTTCATGCAAGATTGCAAGCACAGCACAAGTCGTATTTCGTTCCTTTGCACGTCTGAACGGGTTGCGTTGCGGGCAGGCGGGCGGCGCTTTGCAAGTCTCGACGCGCGTTGTACTGAATATCGAATATGCAAGTTTTTACAAGTAACAGTCGCTGACCTTCTTAAAATACACTACTCAAAAAAATTAAGGGAGGTTTTAAAACAAGGAAATTAATGCTAAATAAACAGGCTATCTGATCCATATGCCGGCCTAATTGAAAAAATTTTTTTCAAGCCCGTGGACCAAAAAAAAGCAAAATATTTGCAATATTATTTTTTTTCGCGCTATCTGTTAGGATTGCATGAGAACCGTAGCTCCTAAAAATTTTAGCCAAAAAATCTGAAAATTAGAATCTTAAAGCTTCAAAATGCTTTTTTTTTTAAAGTCTCAATACGACCATTTTTCACCGAAATACAGCCTGTCAAAAATCACCGAAAAATTTGTAATTTTTTTTTTGCTCCCTTAATTTTTTTGAGTAGTGTATTATCTGCCTACATTGATAGGTAAAGCCAAGACAACATTTTTGTTCTTCACTATCGAAACCAGATAAATTTTACAACTTACAATACTTACAACTTGTCAACCCCTATTTTTTTTCACGCTAACGTAGACCCCCGTCAAGTCTCCCGTGGACCCCTGGGGGTCCACCTGAACCACTTTGGGAATCACTGCTATAGAACAACTTTATGTTTCTATGTCTATCATTTTCTAATTTCTCTTCCCAAGCTTGCTTCACCATTTCTTTCATTTTCACTCTCTGTTCTTTAGAATTATTGTAGTTCTCATTTGTTTTAGATTGTAGGTACTTTTTCCATTTATATTTTTTAATTTTCACTTCTTCCCTGATTTCTCGACTCCACTATCTTGTTTCTTTTGTGTTCTTATTTACATTATTTTAATACTTCCGCATGTTACTTTAGCAGTTTCGTATAGTATTTCCTTTACTAATTGGTGAAATATGAAGATTTTGCATACTAAATAATCCTTCCACACCATGTAAACAATAAAACTAGATAAATTTTTAAAGCCACTGTTCGGCTGCCACAAAAATGTTTCTCAGAGTTCTCCTGAAAAATTAAGTATGTCATATACGACACGACATACATAGAGAATGTGTCCGATATACTCGGGGGAAATCCGCCGATGGAATTTTTATAGCCTTAAGTTTTCTACGGAAGACATTTTAGTGATGTTCGAAAGACGTAAAGGTGGTATATAATAGTAAATACATTTTAAACCATTTGGATCTTAAGTTTTTCATATTCGGTTTAAATTCTGATAAATAAAGATTCCTCAAAAACTTACTTTTTATTTCGAATCGGGTGTATATACAATTTTTGAAAGATTAGGAATATACGAGGCTGGTTTGAAAAGTCCGTGCAAAGTCCGAGAGATGGCACCACCGGCGCGTATCGAGGTCATGTTTAGTTAGTAGCATCTCTTGAATGAACGCACACCAAGTTTCAGCCATATTGGTCTATTTCTTTGTGTTTGGCATTCGTGTGAATCAAGGAAGTCGAGTGATTTTCAAGAAATGGACGAAAAAGAATTTCGTGTGGTGATTAAACATTACTTTATGAATGGCAAAACGCCTCAGGAGACTAAAGAGAAGCTTGATAAACATTATGGTGACTCTGCACCTTCGATTAGAACAGTTTATAAGTGGTTTCAAAAATTTTCGGACTGGCCATATGGGCACAAGTGACGCTGAACGTTCTGGACGGCCTGTGGAGGTTACGACTCCAGAAATCATTTATCAGATCCATGGTATGGTGATGGATGACAGAAGAGTTAAGGTGCGTGAGATTGCTAGTGCTGTGGGCATCTCGACTGAACGGGTACATAATATTTTGCATAAACATTTGGACCTGAGAAAGCTATCCGCAAGATGGGTGCCGCGATTGCTCACGCTTGACCAAAAACGGAATCGTGTGAAGTGTTGCAAGGATGGTTTGCAGCTGTTCCAGAAGAATCCGAGGACTTTAAGCGTCGTTTCGTCACTGTGGATGAAACATGGATACATTACTATACTCCTGAGACCAAACAACAATCTAAACAATGGGTTACCAAGGGGGAATCTGCACCAAAAACGGCGAAGACCGTTCCTTCGGCCGGAAAGGTTATGGCGACTGTCTTTTGGGATTCGCAAGGGATAATCCTCATCGACTATCTGGAAAAGGGTAAAACTATTACAGGTGAATATTATTCATCGTTATTGGACCATTTGAAAACCGAGCTGCAAGAAAAACGCCCGCGATTGGCCCACAAGAAAGTCCTTTTCCATCACGACAACGCACCAGCACACACCTCAGCAGTTGTGGTCGCAAAATTAATGGAAATAGGATTCCAACTCGTTTCACATCCCCCCTATTCTCCAGACTTGGCTCCCTCGGACTACTATTTGTTCCCCAATTTGAAGAAATGGCTGGCGGGACAAAGATTTTATTCAAACGAGGAGGTGATTGCAGACACTAATGGATATTTTGCAGACTTGGACAAATCCTATTATTCGGAAGGGATCAACAAACTAGAACATCGTTGGACGAAGTGTATAAGCCTAAAAGGAGACTATGTCGAAAAATAAAAAAGGTTTACCCCAAACAGATAAGTAGTTTTTATTTTTGCACGGACTTTTCAAACCAGCCTCGTACAAGCATATTTATTTTCTAAGGGCGTTAAAGTACGTTGCAGCTGTTACTAATACGACAAATGTTACTAATACGATTAGAAGTATTAAAAAATTATATCCTTTACGTCTTAAACAACATATTGCTTTAGTACTATGTAGAAATCTCTTTTTATTGCCAAAATCTATTACTAGTGGCAACATCGATAAAAGTGCTTCTTAATCAATATTGACAGATACCAATGTAGCCAGCTCCGGAAAAAATATCAGAGCTGGACACAATTATGACGTTCTCCAATTCCTGCAAAATATTTTTTCACAAATAATGACCTATATTTCTTAGGTGTAGTGACAAAAATTAGAGGGGTATTATAAACTCCTGGACAAAATTAACGCAACAATCTGAAAATTAATTTATCTTTTTCTTATGTCAGTTTTAAAGTTTATTGAGTATTTGAATAGTAGGCTGTGCATATTTTGTTTCGTTATTCATGACAGAAATCAAAACAATTCGTTTAGATTTACAGTTTTAAAGAATTTTTTAGAAGACAAACAATTTTCTGTAATAATGCGATAGATTTTCTTTAAAAGTAAGCTTATAAATTGTTCCCTTTTTCAAAGTAATACGTTTTTGTGGTAGACTGTTTTATTTTTGACCCCGAAGAATTAGAAAAATGAATCGAATAAGGAGTTTAACTGAACACGAGGTAGTGCGAGCCTCAGTTTTATTGGACGAGGGATATTGTCAGAGTTATGTTGCCAATTTGTTAGGCAAACATTGTTCCACAATAAGTCGTATGGTAAGACGCTTGAATGAAGTAGGAACTTATTCTAGAAGGCTAAGGCAAGGGCGGGAAAACGATGCACTAGCGACCTAGATGAACGCCCCCCCCCCCCCCCCCCCCCCCCCCCCCCCCCACCCCCCCCCCCCCCCTTTTATAAGACAATATGCTTTAAGAAACAGGACTGTCACTATTTCTATAATAAGAAACGAACTCGAAGCTGTTCACAATATCACAATTTCTTCTAAAACAGTTAGAAGACGGTTAAATGAAGCTAGATTAAACAGTAGGACACCAGCGACTGCGCCCTTGCTTACTAGAGAGAGCAGAGTTGTCAGGTTACGTTTTGCTTGAAATCACGAAAACTGGTCTGTGGATGATTGGAAACAAGTTTTCTTCACAGATGAAACTAGGGTTAGTCTAAAACATCCAGATGGTCGTGAGCGAGTATGGCGAAGACCAGGAGAGAGGTTTGCTCCTTGCAATATCTCTGCAAGGCTTCCATTCGGCGGTGGCTCTGTTATGTTCTGGGGTGGCATCTGCTTTGATGTTCGCACAGAGTTAGTTCCTGTCCGTACGAGATCCATGAATGCTCACTACTATCTTGAGAATATTGTAATAGAACATGTGATGCCTTTCGGTCATTTTGTGGGGCCCAATTTCCTGTTTATGCAAGACAACGCTAGACCTCACGTGGCTAGGGAGGTACTCGATTATCTTAATCAAGTTGATATACCGATTATGCAATGGCCACCAAAAAGCCCGGATCTGAATCCGATAAAACATGTATGGGATCACCTTAAGAAAAATGTGGAACCGTCATATATCTGCACCTAGAAACCTGAGGGAACTTGAAAATGCAGTTATCACAGAATGGGAGCAAATTCCTCAAAATTTTATCTAAAATTTAATTAGAAGCATGCCTAGGCGCATAAACGCTGTCATCCGAAGTAGAGGACACACGCTACTAGTGTCCCAGTTACACCATTAATTTAGCTACTAATGTCCCAGTTTATTTTTTTCATTATTACATAATTTCAACGATTTTGTTGTGTGTGTTTTCGGCCATAATGCTATGGTTTTTATCATATATAAAAGTTTCCTTAGCTGATATCGACATCCCGTCTTGATAGGATTATAAAAAAGAGCATTCTTTACACGAACAGTTCAGAGAATTTGATAGCTATCTTCGTTTTTGAGTAACAGTGTTTCAATTTTTATTTATTATTAAATTTCGATGTTTTCGGCCATAATGCTATGGTTTTTTTCATATAAAAAATTTTCCTTAGCAGATATCGACATCCTGTCTTGATTGTATTATAAAAAAAGAGCATTCTTTACCACGTACAGTTCAGAGAATTTGATAGCTATCTTCGTTTTTGAATAATAGTGTTTCAATTTTTATTTATTATTAAATTTCGACGTTTTCGGCCATAATGCTATAGTTTTTATCATATAAAAAATTTTCCTTAGCAGATATCGACATCCCGTCTTGATAGGATTGTGTGTCTTAAGAATAATTTTAATTCAAATCTTATAGAGAAATTTGGTAGCTAATTCACTTTTAAAGTATCCGAATAAGTTTTTTCTAACTTTTAGTGTAACCAATGTTCATAAAAAATTATTAAAATTAATTCATTATAGAGATTTGTATGATTTCATATATCGTTGCGTTAATTTTGTCCAGGAGTGTATTTACAAGAAGTGGCAACATGAAATTGGATATAATCAAAGTTTATAACACTTTATAATGCCACCCTTTTAATCTAGGTTCTGATTTCGGTAACATATATTCTGCAACCACGTGTTTGCTGATTTTGATATATTTTTTTACTTTCTGTAGTACCAAAGTTTTGACGGGAAAGAGGCAAGGAACTCAGCAAAAGTCGCTTTTAAATTACGAAAAAAGTTTCAGAACCAAAATAAAAAACCAACAATAAATTCTGCTCTCGGAAGGTATAAACTACTTAAGAGTTAAACTCCACCGACCAGGAGCTTATTTAGATTTTAAAACATAGAAAACGAAAAAGCGTCTGTAATTTAGGATCCCAGGAAGTTTTAAGTAGTTTTAGGAAAAGTTGTGCTCCATTTAGTTTTTCTTTGAGGCGAGATTAGTCAGTTGTTTGTGCCCCGGCAAAAAAACCATGTAACATTTTAAAAAGATTTTTGTGTTGTAATGAACATGGGACACTGGGTCCGGACTTTAAAGCTTAAAAGGCAGGTAATTAGAAATAATTAAAAAGACTAGGAATTTTTAAAATACTTTAAGTAGATATATCTTTTCAGCATCATAACCTACGATGTAAAAGCATGTGGTCCATGATGTTTGTTGTTGATATTGTAGTATGCAAATAGAGATCTTGGCTGCGTTTCTATAAAAAAAAGCGAAAAAAAAAAACTGTCTAAATAAGAATCTTTCATCTCTGTTGCTTTCACTGAATGTTGTAATTGCGTCACTCTGTTGCACAAGAAGAAAGAAAAGGAATAATAACTGCTATATAATAGGCTGTCGATAAGTATTGAGATTTAAAACCGCCTATCTCCAATAACACTTATCGGATCTGGTGCAAAGTTACAACGTTTCCAAAATGAGTGTAATTTCTGAAAAAACATCGCTTTTAGAAATTTTTTCACGGTAACAGAAACAATGCTGCGCATACTCGTGAGGATATTTATGTTGTTTACGGTTTCGGCGTTTTATCAACAATACAGCAATAATATGATTTGCTTACTTTAGTGCTGGATATTTCGATGTTAAAAATGCACCTCGCTCTGGTGGATTAAACATCGAAAAAATCGATGAAATCTTGGAAACAATCGAACAAGATCAACACATAAGTAGTCGCGACATCGCTAAGGAACTAAACATTCACCAAACAGTTTTAAATCATTTAAAAGCTGGAAACACAAAGAGGTTTGATGTTTTTGAGTGTCACATGCTTTAATGGCGAAAAATTTAATTGATCGAAAAATTCTTGAAACGGAACGAAATCGATGGGTCGATTTTTAAAACGTTTCATAACGAGAGATTAAGATGGACTCGTTATGATAATAATGTGCGAAAAAAATTGTGCTCGAAGCTGCGCACACGTTGGCAAACACAGGATTAACGCTAAGGAAGGTGATAATTTGTAAGCATACTAGACTACCTTTTTTTATATACAGTAAAGTCCGTTTATAACGAACTCCAAAAAATCACTAAAACAGTAAACGAAATCTAATATCATTTTTCACTACTTTTTTATTTAGATTAGGCGCTAATGCTTAAAAAAATGAATAATAATAATTATTAAATTAAAAGAAAACGTTCGAGTATAAACGAAAATATTAAAATATGTAGTTTATACAATAAAATCAGTAATTTTCGTTTGTACAATTTTAGTCGAAAAAGAAATGGTGTTTATATAATTCTCAAAGTCACAAAAACTACTCCATATATGTTTAGGAACTTCACGAGATTCCAAAAAATTGCGAGTTTCAGTTATTTTCTTAGTCATTTCTGGAATGGATGGAACATAAATATTATATCCTTCTTCAAGCTCGTCTTTGTCGTCATTATCGCTTTAAATCTTTCCAGATGTCGCTGATGTCACAATTTGATCATCAGTTAATATTTTTCTCGCCATTAATCATTAAAATGATTAAACAGCTTTTTAATCTTGATTTCCACTGTACTTTGTTGAATGTCAGCATCGTAAACAAATTCTAGACAATCAGTAGGATCTTCTCGACGTCAACGGTGGTTCATCATTTGAGACATATCTACATTCCTTCCTTAAAAATCCATCATGTTTAAAACAGTTTGCAATGGTTTCTCTACTGATTCTTTGCTAATCCATATGGATAAAGTTTATAGCGTCCAAGAGAGTTGCAGAAAAAATGTTACCTTTATCGATCGTTTCTAAAATTTTCATAAGTAAAATCTTTCTATAATGACATTTTATAGAATGTATCATGCCTTGATCCACAGGCTGGAGCTTTGAACTTGTGTTTGGAGGCATAAAAACCAATTTTATTTACTGTAGATCAACTTCAGGGTGCGCTGGACAGTTGTCAATCAAATGTTAATATTTTTCTGTTTGTGAATTTTAATTCTTTGTCCAATTTGATCAGTTCGTTTTTAAAAACTTCTGATGTCATCCAGGCTTTACTATTTGACTTGTAGTTTACTGGTAAATATTTGTTTTTAAAACACCTGGGATTAGCGGACTTTCCTAACATCAACAGTTTTCTTTTCTCTGTTCCAGACATATTTGCAATTACCAACACAGTAATCCTTACTTTTGATAATTTTCCACCAGCACAATTCTCTCCGACAAACTTTAATGTCTTATCAGGCGTTATCTTGTAAAACAAACCCGTTTCATCCATATATTCATAACTTTCTCGAATTTCCGGCCATACATTGGCCAACCACTGATCAACAACAGTCATATCCGCTCCTGCAGTTTCTCCTACTATCTTACCCCCACTAATATTATATATATATATATATATATATATATATATATATATATATATATATATATATATATATATATATATTATCGAAATACTATTGAATCATTTAATGTAATATAAAGACCATATTGCGCCATTTTTGCCTTTAAAATCACGATTAAGACAAGATTAAGGCAAGTTTAAGACAAGATTAAGGCAAGATTAACACATTTTTAAGTTATTTTTTTTGTTTTGAGTAATTAGTCATACTTCATAATTCATCCAAATATATAATTTTATAGAAATTAAAAAACATTTCTGTTTATAAAAACATCATATAGAAAAAAGATTTTCTATATTTAATTGAATTAGCGTTAACTTGGTAAAAAATCCATATTCAACAAATTAAATACACATGTAAATGTGATTTTTACTTAATATTATTAATATAAATTAAAAAAATATTTATATTATAAAGTAAAAAAAAACCGGTCAAGTGCAAGTTGAACTTGCACAATTAGTGTTCCGTACGTAGATTGTTTTTAAAATAAAAATTTTTGTTAGGGTGGTATAAAATGATCAGTGACTTCACAAAACACACCCCAAATGAGTTTTCAACAAAGTTTATTTCCAATCTTTACTGAAAACTGGTGACCTCGAAATTTTGTTTTTTTTTTTAAATACCAAATAAATTATCAAAGGTAATGCACTTGTGACCAGTGACTTCACAAAACACACCCCAAATGAGTTTTCAACAAAGTTTATTTCCAATCTTTACTGAAAACTGGTGACCTCGAAATTTTGTTTTTTTTTTAAATACCAAATAAATTATCAAAGGTAATGCACTTAATTACTTACTTATAATTTTCGTTCAATCTATACCCCGTGGAGAATATTCCAGAATTTTTTCAAAATTTTTTGATCAGTACTTTTCGAGATAAGGTAGGGGGATAGCGAGTTTTTAAAAGTAATACGAAGAAAAGTGTGGGCAAGTATTACATTATATATATATTTTTTACTCGTGTTTTCACAAGCTTTCATTTGACACCACACTCGATGACCTAGTAAAAAAAAATTTTTTTCACTTCTGATTTCACCCCTCAAAACGAACCCCTTAAGTCAAAATTTATGTTACGGTGGTATAAAATGATCAGTGACTTCACAAAACACACCCTAAAAGTTTGTTTCCAATCTTTACTGAAATCTGATGACCTTGAAATTTTTGTTTTTTTTTATGTACCATATAAATTATTAAAGGTAATGCACTCGTGATAATTTTCGTTCAATCTACACCCCGTGGAGAATATTCCAGAATTTTTCGAAATTTTTTGATGAGTACTTTTGGAGATAAGGCCCGGGACAGCGATTTTTTCGCGAATTTTTAAAAATAATACAAAGAAAAGTGCGCGCAAGTATAATATTATATATATATATTTTACTCGTGTTTTCACAAGCTTTCATTTGACACCACACTCGAAGACCTAGTAAAAAAAATTTTTTTTCACTTCCGACTTCACCCCCCAAAACTAACCCCTTGAGTCAAAATTTAATTCTCAAAACTACATGACTCTGATGAGACCATCAATTCCTATATTATTACCAAATTTCACCTTTCTATGTCAAACAGTTTCGGAGAAAATCGGGTGTGACAGACAGACAGACAGACAGACACCGAAGTGATCTTATAAGTGTTCCGTACGGAACACTAAAAACACACTTATATGTGTATTTAATTTGTTAAAAGATTTTCTACTTAAAATTAAGTTAGATAAAGTTAAGATACAAAGAAGACCTTTTTACATTTTCCGCCCCAATCATTAGCTGTAAACTGAAATTGAAATATATCTTATTATTTCAGAAATACATTGTGAACATGCACAAGCATACGCAAGTGCCCTCTGCGATTTTTCCAGCCTTGGGACTGACGTGCTAGCACGGCTGCATTACACTCACTCATTATTCATATTTTCATACACTCTATACATTCAGCCTTACTTGAAAGAGAATAGGAAAACATTTTTTCAAAAATATATAAATTTTTTTTATGAAAGGCAAAGTTAAGTATTACTGGCCCTTCATTCTCTTTGCAAGCATTTAATAATTTTACATGATAATACTATGCAATAAAAGTACAATTATATAATTAGTAGAGCAAATCAAACATAAATGTTGAACCTGAAAGAAAAAACCTGTAAACATAAGACGATATGTAAGTATTATACATAATCTCGCAACTGCAAAAATAAATAATAATGATATAATTAATCTTCATCGCTATCTTCATTGATAACTGGCTCAACACCCGCAGTTTCAAATATTTTTGTCAGTTTTTCAGCTGGTCTCAGTTTTTTTTATATACATATACCTTGCATGTGATAAATAATAAACTACAGCTGCTACTTGCGAGCATGATCCAATTGTTCTTAACCCGTTCGCACATTCACAGCAGTATCTAAGAATACTTTTATAACCAATTGAATTCGGTTTATAATGAATGTAACAGTTATACGTTTTGCTGCTAATGTGTTGGGAGCGAACTTGTATCTTAATTATATCTTTGGATTCTTTCAAATACTGTAAGCGAACTTCATTGTTTTCATCCATTTCTGCTAAATATGATATGGCCTGTTGCATTTGATAGGTGCCAGTGAAAAATATTTTCAAATCGTTTTCTGTAAGTTCAGGAAAATCTAAAACATCTTCGGAACCCAAACGAGAAAACAACGTTTTTCTTCTACTCCACCTATTACTCTGAGATTCTATAGCTAAAGTATTTTCATCAAGATTTTGAGTTTCAAAGCGGCTCTTAACTTAATTTTAAGTAGAAATCTTTTAACAAATTAAATACACATGTAAGTGTGATTTTTACTTTATAATATAAATATTTTTTTACTTTATATTAATAATATTAAGTAAAAATCATATTTACATGTGTATTTAATTTGTTGAATATGGATTTTTACCAAGTTAACGCTAATTCAATTAAATATCAAGGATTTTCTACAGCTGACGCTGTCTTCCTTTTCTCAGTCTTTGATTCCATCCGTTTCTATCTTTCCAGTCTCCATCTGTTAGACCCCTGTCCTCCATAGCCTCGTCTACATCGTCTCTCCACGATCGCCTGGGTCTTCCTCTTTTTTTTCTCCCTATAGGGCTCCACTCCGTTATTTTCTTTATCCACCTATTATCTTCGCCCGTCTTATGTGTCCATACCATTTTAATCGTTTTTCTTCAATGGTGTTTATTGCGTTCTCTTTGATGTTCATTCTGCTTCTTATTTCTTCATTTGTTATTCTCTTCATACGTGTCACTCTACAACATGTTCTCCAATACTCCATCTCTACCGCGTTAATTTTAGATTTATTTCTTTTGTTGATCGTCCATGTTTCTGTCCCGTATGTCATTATGCTTTGTATTATTGATTTGTATATGCGTGTTTTGTTTCTCTTTGTAATGTGCTTGTCCCACAGGATCGAATTTAATTGTCTCCTGCATGTCCGCGTTTGTCCTAATCTAGCTTTAATCTCTTCTTCTGATGTTGCGTTTTTTTGAAATGATGGTTCCTAAATATTTAAATCTATCTGTTCCTTTGATTATTGTTTCGTTATCGACTTCTAGATTCTCCACGTTTCCCTCCTTTGTTGTTAGATATTCCGTTTTATCAAAGTTTATTGCTAATCCTGCTTCAGTGTATTCTTCTTTCAGTTTTCTTACCATATAACGAAGGTCTTCCTCATCTTGCGTTATGATTACTTGATCAGCTGCGAAGCTTAGAGTATATAAGTAATCTTCTCGTATTGGGACTCCCATTCCACTACATTTTTACTTCCATTTTTTTAATGTTTGTTCGAGGTATATTTTGAATAGTGTGGGGGATGTAGAGCATCCTTGTAATAGGCCTTTTGATGTTTGGAGTCTCTTCCCTATTTTATGTCCTATTTTTATGTTCACTGTGTTGTTTTCGTAGAGAGCTTTTACTGCGTATATTAGTTCTTTGTCAATGCCCATTTCTTTCATTGCGTTCCATGGTACTGAGTCATAGGCCTTTCTTATGTCTATGAAGGCTAAATGAACTTCTCTATTCTTTGCCAGTTTTTTTTCCACTGTTTGTTTTATAGTGTATATGTGGTCTATACTTGATTTTCCGGCCGGAAAGCCTGCTTGGTATTCTCCAATTTTTCCTTTTATATTTTCCTCTATGATATTTTTAATAATTTTTACATACAAACGTCCCATACTCGATATTATGCTTAGGCCTCTATAGTTTGTGCATTTTCTGCGGTCTCCCTTTTTAAATATAGATACTGTATAGGCTTTTGACCATTCCTCAGGTATTTTTTCCCCATTTATCGCTCTGTGGAACATGTTTCTCAGCATTCGATGTAATTTATTAGACCCGTACTTAATCATTTCATTTACCACACCCCCAGGCCCTGCAGATTTATTATTTTTGAATGTTTTTATTGTCTTCTTTACTTCTTCATAGCTTAGTTCTATCTCTTTTTTTTCCTTATTCTGTTCTTCTCCATGGTTCTCTTCCTGGAATTCTTATCTGTCTTCCAGGAAGACTAATATTATGTCGCTTTTTAAATCGTTCAATCCAACATCTAGAACAGTTAAACTTGGTATTCTCTATGTTCTTTTCCAATTCACTGGCTTTCTTTTGTAAAATATAGCCGGTAGTAGGAACATGTTCATGTCGTTTTTGACTAAACCATTTAAGGAGTCCTTTATCGACTTGGTCATATGTAGATTTTCTTACTTTTTTACAACTAAAGTTTCTTTTATCATAGATTGATAAGATTTCTTGCCTCTTCTTCCATATGTTAGCAACTATAGATTTAGTTAAATTCAATTGTTTGCAAACATCACTTCGTTTAACTCCATTTTCTATTTTCCTTATAATATCGTGTTCGTCTTTTATAGTAAACGCTTTACGTTTTTGTGTACTCATTTTAAAATAAAAACTTAAACATTCACTTTGCTACTTTGATCATTAGAACCGCATAACACAGCAAGAATAGGGGTTCCCAGCGAGTTTCGGTGAATTCCCTAGATCAAGTCGCGCGATATCGAGCACAGGGAGTGGCAAGTTCGTTATAAACGGTCACGACACATCCAAATTTGGTTCGCTTTATCCGGAAGTTCGTTATAACCGATAAAAATTGCATTGGTCTTGTGAAAGTTTTTTCGTGCATTATAAAATAGTTCGTTTTAACCGGAAATTCGCTATAAACGGGTTCGTTATAAGCAGACTTCACTGTATTTTTTTTTTAAATTCATATTTCGCGGGAAATTCTCGTTTCGCTAACTTTACTTCATCATTACTATTCGATAGTTCCAACAAACTGTGTTCATTGATGACGATATTGTTCACTATCCCTAATCTCATCATACGGTCAGATGATCTAAAGACGGCAAGTCAAGAAAGTCTAAATAGATCAACCCTAATTCAATAAATCAATCACCGACTACCGGGCTAATTCTAAAAGGGAGCCATAACTAAATCAACTCTATAACACGTAAATTTTATAGTGCGTGAGCAGATGTATCTTTGCCGAGGTATTAACCACATATTTAATAATTTACATAGAATGATTTGTTTGTTACTTTCTTCTTTAAACAAGTACGATAACCTACGAGGCTGGTTTGAAAAGTCCGTGCAAAAATAAAAACTACTTATGTGTTTGGGGGGGTAAACCTTTTTTATTTTTCGACATAGTCTCCTTTTAGGCTTATACACTTCGTCCAACGATGTTCTAGTTTGTTGATCCCTTCCGAATAATAGGATTGGTCCAAGTCTGCAAAATATCCATTAGTGTCTGCAATCATCTCCTCGTTTGAATAAAATCTTTGTCCCGCCAGCCATTTCTTCAAATTGGGGAACAAATAGTAGTCCGAGGGAGCCAAGTCTGGAGAATAGGGGGGGATGTGAAACGAGTGGGAATCCTATTTCCATTAATTTTTGCGACCACAACTGCTGAGGTGTGTGCTGGTGCGTTGTCGTGATGGAAAAGGACTTTCTTGTGGGCCAATCGCGGGCGTTTTTCTTGCAGCTCGGTTTTCAAACGGTCCAATAACGATGAATAATATTCACCTGTAATAGTTTTACCCTTTTCCAGATAGTCGATGAGGATTATCCCTTGCGAATCCCAAAAGACAGTCGCCATAACCTTTCCGGCCGAAGGAACGGTCTTCGCCTTTTTTGGTGCAGATTCCCCCTTGGTAACCCATTGTTTAGATTGTTGTTTGGTCTCAGGAGTATAGTAATGTATCCATGTTTCATCCACAGTGACGAAACGACGCTTAAAGTCCTCGGGATTCTTCTGGAACAGCTGCAAACCATCCTTGCAACACTTCACACGATTCCGTTTTTGGTCAAGCGTGAGCAATCGGGGCACCCATCTTGCGGATAGCTTTCTCATGTCCAAATGTTTATGCAAAATATTATGTACCCGTTCGGTCGAGATGCCCACAGCACTAGCAATCTCACGCACCTTAACTCTTCTGTCATCCATCACCATATCATGGA
Source organism: Pachyrhynchus sulphureomaculatus (assembly GCA_019049505.1). Classification (NCBI taxonomy): domain Eukaryota; kingdom Metazoa; phylum Arthropoda; class Insecta; order Coleoptera; family Curculionidae; genus Pachyrhynchus; species Pachyrhynchus sulphureomaculatus. The sequence continues at coordinate 834,160 of CM032451.1, read as the reverse complement.
TTTGATCAATGATTTCTGGAGTCGTAACCTCCACAGGCCGTCCAGAACCTTCTGCGTCACTTGTGCCCATATGGCCAGTCCGAAAATTTTGAAATCACTTATAAACTGTTCTAATCGAAGATGCAGAGTCACCATAATGTTTATCAAGCTTCTCTTTAGTCCCCTGAGGCGTTTTGCCTTTCATAAAGTAATGTTTAATCACCACACGAAATTCTTTTTTGTCCATTTCTTGAAAATCACTCGACTTTCTGATTCACACGAATGCCAAACACAAAGAAATAGACCAATATGGCTGAAACTTGGTGTCCGTTCATTCAAGAGATGCTACTAACATGACCTCGATACGCGCCGGTGGTGCCATCTCTCGGACCTTGCACGGACTTTTCAAACCAGCCTCGTACATTGTTATTTTTATTACTCATGTTTCTCCTTCCTATTGGTGACCTACCACTAGTGATTTTAATCATTCTTCTTTCTGTTGTTCTATCAATATATGTACTTGATTCTTACGATCTCTTATCCAATCATTTAATGTTGTCAGCTTTCTCTGTATCCCACAGGAACTTTTTCGCTATTATCTATACTAAATTAACTTCTGTTATTTTGAATATTTGTTTTGTGGTCACTTTTTCGGGAAGGATTTCCGCTGTTTACATTAATATAGCTCTAACTGTTATAAATTCGAGTTTTATGTCAAATTTTTAGCTGTTTATTTAGCTATATTGTATCTTTTTAATATGGCGCTGTTCTCAGCTGTGGCTTGGTTTTCTTTGTTCGTGTCGATATAACCAAAATTCTATATGCCAAGATATTTACACTTAAATTGTTGCTGTAAAATTTTTTCTACTTTAGGTGCATGTTAATGACGGCCCATTGTATTTTGAAATAAAATTTTGGTGTAAACAGTTTTGATGGCCCCATTTAATTCAGGATTACCCCTGCACAGAAAAGCTGGCTGAAGCAAGGGTTGAGGAAACCATCCGGCTTCACGAGAATTTACTGCTGTTTGATTGATAAATATATAAAGATAAAAATGCAGAAACAAGGAGGATGATAAACAAAGAAAAGAACGAGAGATGGGAAAAATCGTGCGAACATGTAGAACAGTATATAGGAGGAACTAGAAGTACAGAGTCATGGAGAATAATTAAAGCATTAAGGACTAACAATAGAGCTGCTAACAGAAGACAGACAAGAATTCCAAGAAGAGAACCCTGAAGAAGAACAGAATAAGGAAATAAAAGAGATAGAACTAAGCTATGAAGAAGTAAAGAAAACAATAAAAACACTCAAAAATAATAAATATGCAGGGCCTGGGGGTGTGGTAAATGAAATGATTAAATACGGGTCTAATAAATTACATCGAATGCTAAGAAACATGTTCCACAGAGCGATAAATGGAGAAAAAATACCAGAGGAATGGTCAAAAGCTTATATAGTATCTATATTTAAAAAGGGAGACCGCAGAAAATGCACAAACTATAGAGGCCTAAGCATAATATCGAGTATGGGACGTTTGTATGGAAATATACACTATAAAACAAACAATGGAAAAAAAAAAAAACTGGCAAAGAATAGAGAAGTGCATCTAGCCTTCATAGACATAAGAAAGGCCTATGACTCAGTACCAAGACAAAGATTATAGAACGCAATGAAAGAAATAGGCATTGAGAAAGAACTAATATACGCAATAAAAGCTCTCTACGAAAACAACACAGTGAACATAAAAATAGGACATAAAATAGGGAAGACACTACAAACATCAAAAGGCCTATTACGAGGATGCTCTACATCCCCAACACTATTCAAAATATACCTCGAACAAACATTAAAAAAATGGAAGCAAAAATGTAGTGGAATGGGAGTCCCAATACGAGAAAATTACTTATATACTCTAAGTTTCGGAGACGACCAAGTAATCATAGCGCAAGATGAGGAAGACCTCAGTTATATGGTAAGAAAACTGAAAGAAGAATACACTAAAGCAGGATTAGCAATAAACTTTGATAAAACGGAATATCTAACAACAAAGTAGATAACGAAACAATAATCAAAGGAACCGATAGATTTAAATATTTAGGAACCATCATTTCAAAAAACGCAACATCAGAAGAAGAGATTAAAGCTAGATTAGGACAAACGCGAACATGCATAAGACAATTAAATTCGATCCTGTGGGACAAGCACATTACAAAGAGAAACAAAACACGCATATACAAATCAATAATACAAAGCATAATGACATACGGGTCAGAAACATGGATGATCAACAAAAGAAATAAATCTAAAATTAACGCGGTAGAGATGGAGTGTTGGAGAAGATGTAGAGTGACACGTATGGAGAGAATAACAAATGAAGAAATAAGAAGTAGAATGAACATCAAAGAGAACGCAATAAACAGCATTGAAGAAAAACGATTAAAATGGTATGGACACATAAGACGGAGCGAAGATAATAGGTGGATAAAGAAAATAACGGAGTGAAGCCCTATATGGAGAAGAAAAAGAGAAAGACCCAGACGATCGTGGATAGACGATGTGGACGAGGCTATGGAGGACAGGGGTCTAACAGATGGAGACTGGGAAGATAGAAACGGATGGAATCAAAGCTGAGAGAAGGAAGACCGCGTCAGCTGTAGAAAATCCTTGTTATATATATGATCGATAAACGAAGATCCTAGTCCTTGCTAAACAAACTGGCGTGTCCATAATTACACTTTCCAAGATTCAACACAAGTTTACATCTTAATGGTAGATGTTCTCATGCACTTTGTCGTGTTTAAGTTTCATTATTTAAAATGATTTTTACCAATTCACCAGGAGGGTTGAGCGTTATTGGCAATATTGGGGAGCAACAACACAAAACATCGCTCAGAAATGAGATTAACTGAAATGAAAAAACAGTAGGAAGCCTTAAGGCAGACGAGCGTGAGCATCGTTTTGAGACAGAGAGACGTGAATTGTAAAAAACTCGACACGGCAACGTTTTTTAGTTTTATCGTAACATTTTATTTTGGCATCGAACATAATCGGAATCTCTTAATATAAAGTATGTGGCTTCGGTTCACTGCTTAACATGTACGAACAATGATCTAACATTTTGGCCTTCAACTTGAATACGGCACAACATTGTTCTTGCTACTAATATTGTCACTTAATTTTTTTTGCTGTTATATTAAATTGGTTAAGTTATCTTTAATAATCCTTTTCGTTGCCTGTTATCAGAACGGCATCGTAATCTATTACATGAACTGAATAGAACAAACGTTAAAAGCATAAATTTTACCAATCTATATTTTTTAAAATTTTTTCTTTTATATAGCAAGATAATGTTTTATGAGTTATATTATCATTTACCTCCTGACTAAAAAAATTAATGCAACAAGCATAGGGGATGCTGTAAAGCATTGAATGGGGCTGGTTTTGGTACAGTGGCCGTATGTTAGATGAATCAGCCCTCCCTTTTTAATACCTTAAACCACACTTGGGGGGGTCAATTCATATACAGGATAGAAAAAAGCCATTCAATTTTTTAAAGGGGAAATATTAGTATGCCGCCACGAATAGATATTGTATAAACAAAGCAATAGTTTGAAATAAAAAGAATGTACTTGGAGGCTATAAAAAATAATTATTAAATTAAAAGAAACCGTTCAAAGGAAAATAAAATAAGTCACACTAATGTTATTATTGTGTATGTTGGTATATATACGAAAACATTAAAATACGTAGTTTATACAATAAAATCAGTAATTTCCGTTTCTACAATTTTACTTGAAAAAGAAATGGGGTTTATATAATTGTCAAGGTCACAAAAACTACTCCCTATATGTTTAGGAACTTCACGAGATTCCAAAAAATTGCGAGTTTCAGTCATTTTCTTAGTAATTTCTGAAATGGATGGAACATAAATATTATCTCCTTCTCTAAGCTCGTCTTCGTCGTCGTTATCGTTTAAAATCTCTCCAGAAATCACTGATATGACAATTTCATCATCAATTAATATTTCTCTCGTCATTAATTCATTATCAGCACATACATATCCTTCAAAATTAAAGTGGTTAAACATCAACAAATTCTAGACAAACAGTAGGATCTTCTCGATGTTTTTCAATCCACTGAGTCAACGGTAGCTTATCACCTGAGTCATATCTACATTTCTTCCTTAAAAATGCGCCATGCTTAAAACAGTTTGCAATGGTTTCTATACTGACTCTTTGTCAAGCCATATGGATAAAGTTTATAGCGTCTAAGAGAGTTAGAGAAAAAATGTTACCTTTACCGATCATCTCTAACATTTTCATAAGTAAAATCTTTCTATAATGACATTTTAAATAGACTGGACCTTTGCACTGGTGTTTGGAGGTATAAAAATCAATTTTATTTGCTGCAGATCAACTTCAGGTTGCGCTGAACAGTTGTTCATCAAAAATAACATTTTTCTGTTTATGATTTTTAATTCTTTGTCTCCTTCGATCATTTCGTTTTTAAAAATTTCTGATGTCATTCTGTTTGTTTTGTACTTTACTGGTAAACGTTTGTTTTTAAAACACCTGGGATTGGCGGACTTTCCTATCATCAATAATTATCTTTTTTCTGTTCCAGACATATTTGCAGTTACCAACACAGTAATCCTTACTTTTGATAATTTTCCACCAGCACAATTCTTTCCGACAAACTTTAATGTCTTATCAGGCGTCATCTTGTAAAACAAACCCGTTTCGTCTGCATTAAAAGTGTCCACATATTCATAACTTTCTCCAATTTTCGGCCATACATTGGCCAACCACTGATCGACAACACTCACATCTACTTCTGCAGTTTCTCCTACTATCTTACCCCCACTAATATTATGTCGCTTTTTAAATCGTTCAATCCAATTTCTAGAACCGTTCAATTCGGTGTTCTCTATTTTCCTTCCCAATTCACTAGCTTTCTCTTGTAAAGTATAGCCGGTAATAGGAACATGTTCATGTCGTTTTTGACTAAACCATTTAAGGAGTCCTTTACTGACTTGGTCATGTATAGATTTTCTTACTTTTTTACAACTAAAGTTTCTTTTATCGTAGATTGATAAGATTTCTTGCCTCTTCTTCCATATGGTAGCAAACGTAGATTTAATGAAATTGAACAGTTTGTAAACATCACTTTGTTTAACTCCATTTTCTATTTTCCTTATAATATCGAGTTTGTCTTTTATAGTAAAGGCTTTAGGTTTTTGTGTACTCATTTTAAAATAAAAACTTAAACATTCACTTTGCTACTTCGATCAAATATGCATTAGAAACGCATAACACAACAAGTGAATTGAAAATAATACTGCTCGAATTAGCAACGCGGCGGAAACAAGTAGAATAGGGGTTCCCAGAGAGTTTCGGTGAATTTCCTAGATCAAGTTCGTTATAAACTTACACAAAATAGCATTGGTCTTATGGAAGTTTTTCCGTGCATTATAAAATAGTTCGTTTTAGCTGGAAATTCGCTATAAACGGGTTTGTTATAAGCAGCCTTCCCTGTATATATATGTAGGTATGTGCGTGTGAGTTTAGAGTCCGACAAAATAAAAGGAAAAATCGAGGTTAGAAAATCAATTCCGAAGAAGGAATTCCCGTTCTTATTTCAAGAGAACTTCACAATAGTACTTTTACGTTTTGCAGTTTTTACTATATTTTTTTTTTTTGGAAAATAAATGAAAAAAATTTGGAGCGCGCAGTGTTAAATTTTCTCACTGAAGAAAAAAAATATTCATGGAAGAACATTCCAAGTATATGACAGTTAACAGTTGTAATAGAGCCGAACTTAAATTTAGGATAACCCTAGATTACGAGAACTGATTGAGGCAAGAACAGAAAAAAATGCTGAACTAAGTGTATTAGTGTAGACAGGGGTGCTCAAACGGTCGATCGCGATCGACAAGTCGATCGCGAATGCTTTTTGAGTCGATCTCGAGAAAAAAAATTCCGATGTAGAACTATTCACAGATTTTGTTTTAGTTACCTAAAACAAAATGTAATGAATAAACTACTAAAATTTATTCGATCCACAATTAGGCCAGAATAACCCCCTCATCACTTTCTTTTATCGTAATAACCCCCTGCTAGCGCCAAAAGGCGGCTTTATCAAAGGAACGCGCGGTACTTGTCAAAGAAAAGCCGCGTTTTTGATTCCCGCCGATTTTTCTCGAAACTTCGGGCGGCGTGTTTGACGGGAACATTCGAGACTTCGTTCGCGCCGATATAAATGTTGCGCCTGCAGGAATAGGAGTCAGTCTGAGTTGTAACTTGAAGGCGATACATCGATACAAAGTTTATTAATAAATAGTCCAAAATGAGTGCGGCGAAGAAAAGTAAAACTTATAATTTTAATAACGATTGGGAGGAAGAATTTTTCTTTTGTATGGTAAAGGATAAGTGCATTTGTCTCATTTGCCGTGCGTCAGTTGCAATACCTAAGCGTGGGAACTTAGAGAGGCATCATAAAACGTTTCATAAAAACTATGAAAAGGATTTTCCATCAGAGAGTGAATTAAGAAAACGAAAAGTACGTGATTTGATAACTTGTTTGAAAAAAGAACAAACCATGTTCACAAGACCAGCCAAACAATCAAAAGCTGCAACGATCGCGTCATTTAAAATATCTCATATATTGGCGAAACACAAGAAACCATTTGATGATGGATTGGTTGTGAAGGAAGCATTTATTGAAGCGGGTGAGACTTTATTTGGAGATTTTAAAAATAAAACAGAGATTATGTCTGCTATTAGAGAACTTCAGTTATCTCGTCCGACTGACACAAGGCGTGTTGAAGTCATGAGTCAGGACATGGCAGATAAACTAAAACATGATATCATGGAATGTACATACTTTTCTTTACAGTTCGACGAATCCACCGATATGACAGACACTGCCCAGCTGTGTATTTTTATTCGAATGGTATTCAATGACATGTCGGCTAAGGAAGAGTTTTTGACAATGATTCCTCTGAAAGGAAAGACCCGTGGCGAAGATATATATGACGTTTTCTTCAATTTTGTAACAAACTACAAGCTACCAATATATAAACTAGTGTGCATTACAACCGATAGAGCACCAGCAATGACTGGAAACAAAAACGGTTTTGTGGCATTGTGTCGAGCTAATGATGATTTCCCTTCATTTTTCTCCTTTCATTGCATTATACATCAACAAGTTTTGTATTCAAAAGTTCTAAACATAGAGGAGATTAGGGGCATTGCAATAAAAATTGTGAATTCTATCCGTGCACGTAGCTTGCAACGACGGCTCTTTAAATTGCAGTTGGAAGATAGTGAGTCAGCTGAACACACTGATTTAGTTCTTCACACGGACGTCAGTTTGTTGAGTCGCGGAAAATTCCTAGAAAGGTTTCAAGAATTATTGCTTTTCTGGACGAAAGAGGTGATGACACTCAGATGCTGAAAAACGGAAAATGGCTGACTGATTTGGCATTTTTGACAGACATCACAATGCATTTAAACACCATTAATTTGGAGCTTCAAGATAAAGGAAAAACTATTATTGAGATGATTAGCGCAATAAACGCATTCAAAAGTAAATTGCAACTTATGATAGATCAACTGAAAAGAAAGGATCTGAAAAATTTTCCGTCCGAAAGCAAGGATTCCTCAGTTGAATTATGATATTTATGAGGCAGAATCATCAAATATTTTGGGACAATTCGAAATACGTTTTTATGATTTCAGTAAATTGGCAAATATCGCATCATTTGTGAGTTATCCTTTTTCGTATAAAAACATTGAGGAATTAGCTACTGAAATAGCAAGTCAGTTTAACATGGACTCATGTTCTGTTGAAAATGAGTTATAATGAGATTATATCAGATATACATCTCAAAGCCACAGCATCTGATACAAAATTGTGATGTTTTATATCTGAAGATAAATATCCCAATCTAAGGCAAATCGCCCTTCAACTGACGGCAATGGCTGGCAACTTACTTGTGCGAGTCTGCCTTTTCTGAAATGAAAATAATTAAGTCAAAATATCGCAATCGACTAACTGACAAACATATGTCATTGACATTTTAGAGCAGACCTACACTTTCCTTGACTAAAAAAATGCATATTGTGCGGAAAACTAATATCTATGCCACGATACACCCTACCTTGACGACAATCCTGCATCACACTTACTTGCAGCCTCCCAGAGTCGATCGATCGTAGTCTAACAATATTGAGGTAGATCGCCAGCAGTTCAAGTTTGAGCACCCCTGGTGTAGACGATATTTTGCAGAAATTTTTTTTATTCCCCACCAAGTTCTCCTTTATAGCTAGGTTAGTTAACTTTAAAAAACACTCTTGTATATAAATATAATATCATATATTTGCAAAAAAAGCGAATATTGTATTTTAGCATGTGTTTCACATTTTTAAATACGCCGTATAAACCCGTGCATATTCCAGATGTTAGGGCTTAAAAAACTGACGCCAGGGAAAGAAAATGAGGTTTAAAATTTAATGAACAATTCACATAAAGCAAGAGGGATAACAAAACCTGCTTTATTTAGAATAATAAATCATATTTTGGAACGAATGTCAGTCCGAATTATCAGCAAGAAACATCATAAAGTGTATAGAAGTGTATACCTGTGTAATAGGCTTCTTAGGCATGTTATTTAATAGAATTTAGTTATTCTTTTCAAAAGGGGATAAATTGGTTTCTTTATGAAGAAATTTCGAGAGATATTAGGGATACTTAAATAAATTATTGAATGAAGAGCTTTTGATTTGATTTGCTCTTCATGTAATAAACACATTCAAAAGTTTTTAGAGTATTATTTAGGGTAGAAAAATTCTCTCAAGTTGGAGATGAAAGGGAAATGTTTATCGTTCATTTTGGTAGATTATTGACTAAATTTAGCTCTTATGGTATGCCTGAAAAAAAATTGTTCATGGCTCTTAAACGAGAGAGCTTCACTATCAAGTCCAACCGTCTCGTACTCGAAAAGGCCAAAAATACAATCTAAAGCTTTGCTTGTGAGAGCAGGCTTGTTTCCTTATTTATCATGAATTTTCGAACAGTAACGTTAGTGTAAATATTCGCAGCCAGCAGGACACTTAACAAATCAACAAAGATCTGGAAGAAATTCCTTTTAATTAATCAAACAATATGTGTTTTTTAATATAAAATTATTTAATCTCTAGCTCGAATACATTTCTTTCTATTCCCCTTGATAAATTTCAAAATAGTGAAATAATTAAACCAGCATAACCCGGTAGAAAGCTGAAATCAAGTAACAGAAAAGCCGTAATAAACATACTCGAAGTGATTTTCGGGAATTATTGCAAATGAAATACACGGAGCTAACTTAGGACCGTCAGTTCGAGAAGTCGTAACGTTTCCAATAACCTGCGACGGTAAAATTAGGGAGTTATTGCACTATGCCACATTATTAGTAAGAGATAGATAGACAGATATTCTTTATTCATTCCAATTAAAAACAGTACAAGCCCAATGAGCATGTTCCATATGTCAATAAAACACATTTGTAAAGAAACTTAATCTAGTAGCCCTTAAGTAAACTTTAAACAAATTGTATTAGGAGTTACAAACATAACAAACACAATATTTAACATGCACCTATTTTAAATGTATATCACAAACATAAAACTCTTCTAAGGAATAAAATGATTTCCTGCAGAGAAAAGGCCTTAAAACCTTTGCAAGTTCAATTTTTGGAAGACTGCTCACATTCTCAGGTATACAATTAAAGATTTTTGTTATTGAATAAACAACATTTTTTTGAAGGTTCTTGTGTCATGTCCATGCCTGACACTCATGCCCTCAAACAAACCCTATTATCAGCTACAAACATAACCTAGTCTAAAATATAAATGCTAAATAATGTTAAAATGTTATTAGAGGCGAATACCTTTCTGCAGATTTCTTGTTATTTCATGCCAAAAATACACCTTAACCACCTTTTTTGCAAAACTAAAACTCTGTTCGTATTCCTCGAATTTCCTCAAAAAAATCAATCCATATCTGATCCTCGACTGGATCAACGCATGATATCCTCAAAGCATAGCAGTATCTGGGTATCCTAGCAGCAACCATATAGATGTGCTCCCCCCAGTCCAATCCCTTGTCAATGCTCAAGCCCAAAAACACCACAGTCTCCGTTGCTGTGATAGTCTCACTTCCGTGCCTGAAGCTGAAGTGATTATTGGCCCTGTTGCCAAATAAGCACATTGAGGCTTAGAGCCATTTAAAAGCAAATTATTCAACCGGAAATATCCCTCCAGGACCCCCATCGCAGACTGCATTTTCCGCGATAGCTGTCCAATGTTATTTTCTTTGAAAATCACTGTTGTGTCATCAGCATACAATACTGTCTGCTCATGGAGCACCTGAGGCAACTCATCGGTGTATAAGATATACAAGAGCGGATCCCTGGGACACACCCTTTTTTATATTGAGTTTTTTGGAGGGGAATGTCCTACCTTGATGATCAGATTCCACTACCTGCTGCGATCTATTGGTTAAATAAGATTTTAATAGTTCCATAATAATGAACTTGAATCAGTAACAGAAATGTTATTTATTTGCGACCCTAAGGACCCTGAAGAAGACGTACATGATATACTCAAAGTAAACTTTTCAACTCCCTTCCCCACCCCTTACAATTTGCTTATTATTTCGAACAGAAATGACGAAAAATACTCATAATATCACGGAAAACGTACAAAATTAATACACTCATTATATCATTGTTACGCTCCTTCATCTCTTTAGCCCCTTATATCTATAACTATAAATAATTATGCCTAAAATTTGTTCATTATCACAACCAAAAACGTGGATAAATTCTCATAGTACTTTTGAAACTATACAAAGTTTATCGATCTACATATCTTTCATCCTCTTTTTCTGAAGCGATATCGCTATAAAAATGATAAGTTCATTCCTAGTTGAAGTGACATATTTATGGAAAATTTGTAATGGACATTTCGTTTCGTTCGAGAATTATCGTGTTAAGACCTACGAAGATTAGAATTATATTGTGTTCCAAAAACCGTAAAACGTGAAGAAGTATTCTTAAAAATTTAAGTGATTAAACATCTTTTTAATCTCGATTTCCACAGTACTTTGTTGAATGTCAGCATCGTAAACAAATTCTAGACAATCAGTAGGATCTTCTCGATATTTTTCAATCCACTGAGTCAACAATAGCTCATCATCTGAGTCATATCTACATTCCTTTCTTAAAAATCTGCCATGCTTAAAACAGTTTGCAATGGTTTCTCTGCTGACTCTTTGCCAAGCCACACCTTGATCCATAGGCTGCAGCTTTGCACTTGTGTTTGGAGACATAAAAACCAATTTTATTTGCTGTAGATCAACTTCAGGGTGCGTTGAACAGTTGTCAATCAAAACTAATATTTTTCTGTTTGTGAATTTTAATTCTTTGTCCCATTCGATTAGTTCGCACAATTCTCTCCGAAAAACTTTAATGTCTTATCAGGCGTCATCTTGTAAAACAAACCCATGTCATCCGCATTAAAAATGTCCACATATTCATAACTTTCTCGAGTTTCCGGCCATATATTGACCAACCACTGATCAACAACAGACATATCCACTCCTACAGTTTCTCCTACTATTTTACCCCCACTAATTTATGTCGCTTTTTCACCCTCTTTTTCTGAAGCGATATCGCTACAAAAATGATAAGTTCATTCCTAGTTGAAGTATCATATGTATGGTAAATTTGTAATGGACATTTCGTTTCGTTTGAGAGCTATCGTGTTAAGACCTACGAAGATTAGAAATGATTTTGTGTTCCAAAAACCGTAAAACGTGAAGCAATAGGAAAATATCAAAATGTAAATCTTTTATGAAATTATTACTTATTCTATGCATCTGGGAAGTCTCTGCTAAAGCAACTGTAAAAGGAGATCTAACAGGTGGGTTGGCAATAAATATATTTGTTATTTTGTTTATTGATACATACTTCATTGTTAACAAATAGGTGTTTGAGAATACCGTATATTTCTATGCCCAGTGCGTAGGGTAGAACGGAACTCTGTAGTAATAATAGGTATTGGCTTATACTGTAAGCTGCTCACTTTAATTAAGCTAGTATTTATAGCAAATACATAAAAATAAAAGCAAGTCCAATAATTAATCTAATGTAGAGCCTATAAAAACTATACGAAACGACAGTTTTGTTGACGGTAGAATTATTATGTTCTTACCAAGTAAGTTTCTGCTTCAGAAAACTAAATACGAGGCTGGTTTGAAAAGTCCGTGCAAAGTCCGAGAGATGGCACCACCGGCGCGTATCGAGGTCATGTTTAGTTAGTAGCATCTCTTGTGCGTTCATACACCAAGTTTCAGCCATATTGGTCTATTTCTTTGTGTTTGGCATTCGTGTGAATCAAGGAAGTCGAGTGATTTTCAAGAAATGGACGAAAAAGAATTTCGTGTGGTGATTAAACATTACTTTATGAAAGGCAAAACGCCTCAGGAGACTAAAGAGAAGCTTGATAAACATTATGGTGACTCTGCACCTTCGATTAGAACAGTTTATAAGTGGTTTCAAAATTTTCGGACTGGCCATATGGGCACAAGTGACGCTGAACGTTCTGGACGGCATGTGGAGGTTACGACTCCAGAAATCATTGATCAAATCCATGATATGGTGATGGATGACAGAAGAGTTAAGGTGCGTGAGATTGCTAGTGCTGTGGGCATCTCGGCTGAACGGGTACATAATATTTTGCATAAACATTTGGACATGAGAAAGCTATCCGCAAGATGGGTGCCGCGATTGCTCACGCTTGACCAAAAACGGAATCGTGTGAAGTGTTGCAAGGATGGTTTGCAGCTGTTCTAGAAGAATCCGGAGGACTTTAAGCGTCGTTTCGTCACTGTGGATGAAACATGGATATATTACTATACTCCTGAGACCAAACAACAATCTAAACAATGGGTTACCAAGGGGGAATCTGCACCAAAAAAGGCGAAGACCGTTCCTTCGGCCGGAAAGGTTATGGCGACTGTCTTTTGGGATTCGCAAGGGATAATCCTCATCGACTATCTGGAAAAGGGTAAAACTATTACAGGTGAATATTATTCATCGTTATTGGACCGTTTGAAAACCGAACTGCGATTGGCCCACAAGAAAGTCCTTTTCCATCACGACAACGCACCAGCACACACCTCAGCAGTTGTGGTCGCAAAATTAATGGAAATAGGATTCCAACTCATTTCACATCCCCCCTATTCTCCAGACTTGGCTCCCTCGGACTACTATTTGTTCCCCAATTTGAAGAAATGGCTGGCGGGACAAAGATTTTATTCAAACGAGGAGGTGATTGCAGACACTAATGAATATTTTGCAGACTTGGACAAATCCTATTATTCGGAAGGGATCAACAAACTAGAACATCGTTGGACGAAGTGTATAAGCCTAAAAGGAGACTATGTCGAAAAATAAAAAAGGTTTACCCCAAACACATAAGTAGTTTTTATTTTTGCACGGACTTTTCAAACCAGCCTCGTATACAAACTGAATTTCAAGAAGCGTTAAATCTTTCTAGACGAGTAGTCCCCTATTAAGATAGGTAATAAATATAATAGGTGTTTCGGTTAATAATGTCGATTTTGCTACGCGATGGCGTTACTAATACACTTCTTGGTATAGACTAGTGACATCTATGGTGTTTTGCAAGGTAAACATACGCCATCAAAAGCCATTTTGTTATTAATTGCCACTGTGCGAAAAACATAGTTCTTCATAGCTTTGAATATGTCGTGTTTCGTACAAAAAAAAGACGTTTTGCGGGGAGGTTTAATAACCTTCTTTCATTTGAAGAAAACGGCTGCTGAAAGTTATCGATTGTTGATTGAAGCTTATGGTGAACATTTCCCAACCCAAAGAACTTGGGTAGATCCAGACCAGCCTTCAACATCACAACCAATGCGCAATATACAGGGAAAGAAAGCTTTGCTGTGTTTTTTGGTGGGATAGTAGAGGAACTGTGTATTACGAACTGCTGAAACCTGGTGAAACGATTTCTGGCGATCGATACCGACAATAGTTGATAAAGTTGAACCGAACATTGAAGGAAAAAACGACCAGAATACGCCCAAAGGCACGATGAAGTTATTTTTTAGCATGACAGTGCTCGGCCCATGTTGTGTTAAAAACTATTTGGAAAACATCAAATGAGACGTTCTATCCCACCCGCCGTATTTGCCGAACTTAGCACCTTCAGACTACCACTTATTTTGAACGATGCAGCACGGACTTTCAGAACAACACCTACATTCTTACGAAGAAGTGAAAATTTGGATTGATGAATGGTTAGCCTCAAAAGAGGAAAAGTCCTTCCGGGGCGGAATCCATTTTTTCATAGAAAGATGGGAAAAAGTCATAGCTAACGATGGCCAATACTTTAATTATTAAGATATTTCATTTTGTGATGGAAATAAACGTTTAAATGTTGCGAAAAAATCGAAATTATTAACCGAAACACCTATTAATTTCTTTGACAAAAAGATATTTCTTAAACAATGCAAGGTAACTTGCTAAAATTGTGCTATATATTATATAAGATTTTTTACTGTGCAAAAATACCCTATTGCTGAAAGGCAGTTATAGTAGCAAACAGTTGGCTTCTGTTTGCGAAATATATTACTTGCCAAGAATTTATTATTAACTGGAGGTAGATTATTAATTTCGCGAAAACCGTAACTCAACAGTTTGACAGTAATTTCTATTAAGTTTCCCCGAGTTAAACCTGGTCTACTGGAAAATAAACCGGACGTTTTAGTGCAAACGGCAGAAGTAGTAGTGAATTTCAGTTGCTTTTGTGAGATTTTTTTTTCTATAAAAGGGTTCTTTGTTTATTACTAACGAAACACTAATAAAAAAAGTCACAAACCAGTATATAAGTAAAACAACTGGCAAGGATATTATAATAGGTATTTTATAGTGAGATACTAATTATAAAAAATTTTTTTTAAAGATTCCTTGGCTTGAAAAAACTCTGAAACAGACATGTAACATAATATAGTCGTTAAGTATTGGTTGGAAAGTTTCAAAACCGATGCACAGAAATCGATTTTATTAAACCCGTCAGGACTAGAAGTAGGTTATTGATTTATAGATGAAGAATCGATTATTTAAAATTCTGTAATAGCCTTTTAAAAATGCATCATTCACCTCTCCGCCTAAACAAGAATTTCTTTTTTTCCATATCTTGGGTGGATATGGGCGAGGATATGGATAACATATTTATTATTGATATTTACTTACATTACTTACTTACTTACATACATTACTTACTTACTTTTCTGTAGACTATTCAAACTATCCTACGGAAAGGGAATATTTCCTTCCTGCTGGAAATGTGCTACAGTTCAGCCGATACCTAAAATAGGCAAGAAGACCTTGCCAAATAACTACCGACTAATCGCACTGCTTTCAATAATATCGAAACTCCTGGAAAAGGCTATCAATCAGCATCTTCTAAAATATCTTGAAGGATTCAACATTATTAGCGATCACCAATATGGCTTTCGTAAAAATAGATCAACAGGAGACCTTCTGACTTATGTAACAATGTTTGGAACAATGCAATTGAACACTTTGGAGAATCTCGAGGGGTTGCTCTTGACATATCTAAGGCATTCGACCGTGTTTGGCACGATGGGCTGTTGGCTAAGCTACGCTCTTATGGTATGTCGGAAAAGTTCTGTTTGTGGCTCTCATGTTACCTCGACCAACTATGGAATATTGCTCCCATGTTTGGAGCTCCGCTCCCAAACATACACTGCATTTGTTGGATTCTATTCAGAGAAGAGCTGTTTGTCTGATTGGAGACTCGGAACTGACCGTTGGCCTTGATTCGCTGGAACATCGAAAAACGGTTGGCGACTTGAGCCTATTCTACAAGTACTTTCATGGAAAGTGTTCGAAGGATGTGGTCCGCTTAATTCCTCCCAGAGCGGTGCATGTTAGAAGTACACGTCGCGCTAATTCTTCACATCCGTATGAGGTTCAGCTTGTTACTCCTCGTACAATGCTTTTCAAGCAGTCATTTATATGGAGAACATCATCCCTTTGGAATAATTTGCCCAGGACTGTGTTTCCCACCGAGTACAATCTACAGCGATTCAAGAACAACGTGAATCGCTTTCCTTGCACACGTGTCGCTCATGTAGCGCTTTAGGGACTTCCCTGAAGCACGTGTGCTAGACTATAAAAAAAAAATTACTTACAAACTGTTCGTCATAACGTTATGTTGTTATGTTGTTTACAATGAAATGAATCGTTGGGAATATATCCAGCTATTACGGTGTCTTTCCTGTAGATGTCAAATTCTAATTTATTATTATAAAATATTATTTACTTTTTTGCCGTGTTTCAAAAAGTATCCTATCCTTGTCCCAAAAGATGAAAACAAGAACTTTTTCGGATGATTTCCTTAAGTGAAACCTGAGCCGAGGTAAGCCAGCGTGTTTCCACTTCTTCGACTGTTTCAGTGTGAATCACAATAATGGACCCACGTTTCATTTACAATTACCATCCTATAGAAAAAATTCAATGTATAGTGAAGTCCGTTTATAACGAACTTCAAAAAATCACTAAAAATGGTTCGCTATATACAAAGTTCGTAACATACAGTAAACAAAATTTAATATCATTTTTCACTACTTTTTTATTTAGATTAGGCGCTAACACTTAGATAAATGAATAATAATAAAGGGTGTTTTTTATAGAGGTATAAAACTTTAAGTTGGCAACACTTTTTTAACTGGCGGCCATTTTGTCAGCTGTCAAGTGATTTATGTTTGGTTTGGCATTTCAACATGAATAAACTGACGCCTGAACAACGCCTCCAAATTGTGCAAATTTATTTTGAAAATCATGGTTCTGTTCGAAATACGTATCGCGCACTACGTCCATTTTACGATCAACATAATCGTCCATCAGAGCAATTAATTCGATTAACTATGGAACGTTTTCGCACCACGTTTACTCTAAATGATAATACGCATCCACAGAGACGTCGTACAGTGCGTACAGAAGAAGTCATTGCTGCTGTAGAGCGTAGCGTAGAGGAAGACCCGAATCAGTCTATCCGCCATCGTGCACAGGAATTGGATATGTGTCCATCCACTTTATGGAAGATTTTGGGGAAAGATCTTGGTTTGCGTGCTTACAAAATCCAACTCGTGCAACAATTGAAGCCACACGATCACCTAGCAAGGCGTAGATTCGGTGAATGGGCCCAAAACAAGATTGCCGTTGATCCCGATTTTCATAAGCGAATTTTGTTTAGCGATGAAGCTCACTTTTGTTTGAATGGATACGTTTAATAAACAAAACTGCCGTATTTGGAGTGATGATAATCCTCAAGTGTATGTTGAGACACCGTTACATCCAGAAAAACTGACTGTTTGGTGTGCTTTATGGGCTGGTGGAATCATTGGTCCGTACTTCTTTAAAAACGATGCTGGTCAGAACGTTACAGTCAATGGTGACCGCTATAGAGCCATGATTACTGACTTTTTTCGTTCATCAATTGAACAACCATGATGTGCAGGAGCTGTGGTTTCAACAAGACGGCGCAACATGTCACACAGCTCGTGCCACAATTGATTTATTAAAGGAAACGTTTGGTAACCGCATAGTTTCACGTTTCGGACCCGTGAATTGGCCTCCAAGATCGTGCGATTTAACGCCGCTAGACTATTTTCTGTGGGGATATGTGAAGTCGCTAGTCTACGCCGATGAGCCCGAAACGATTGCCCACTTTGAGGACAACATTCTCCGCGTTATTGCCGATATACGGCCACAAATGTTGGAAAAAGTCATCGAAAATTGGACCTCCAGATTAGACTACGTCCGAGCCAGCCGTGGCGGTCATATGCCAGAAGTCATATTTAAATTATAATGCCAGAAGATTATCTTTCGAATAAAGTATATTTCATGTCAATTTAAAAAATTCATCTTTGTTTTATTCCATTTCAAAGTTCTACACCCTATACTTATTAAATTAAAAGAAAACGTCCAAAAGAAAATAAAACAAGTCACACTAAAGTTATTATTATGTATGTTGGTACATATACGAGTATAAACGAAAACTTTAAAATACCTAGTTTATAAAACAAAATCAGTAATTTTTGTTTGTACAATTTTACTCGAAAAAAAAAGTTTGTTTATATGTTATAATTGCCAAGGTCACAAAAACTACTCCATATATGTTCAGGAACTTCACAAGATTCCAAAAAAAATTGCGAGTTTCAGTCATGCTCTTAGTCATTTCTAAAATAGAAGAAACATAAATATTATCTCATTCTCTAAGCTCGTCTTCGTCCTCATTATCGCTTAAAATCTTTCCAGAAGTCACTGATGTCACAATTTGATCATCAGTTCATATTTCTCTCGTCATTAATTCATTATCGACACATACATATTCTTTAAAATTAAAGTGATTAAACATCTTTTTAATCTCGATTTCCACTGTACTTTGTTGAATGTCAGCATCGTAAACAAATTCTAGACAATCAGTAGTATCTTCTCGATATTTTTCAATTCACTGAGTCAATAACAGTTCATCATCTGAGTCATATCTACATTCCTTCCTTAAAAATCTGCCACGCTTAAAACAGTTTGCAATGATTTCTCTACTGACTCTTTGCCAAACCATATGGATAAAGTTTATAGCGTCCAAGAGAGTTACAGAAAAAATTAACAGTAAAAGTAACCCTTTATCGATCGTCTCTAACATTTTCATAAGTAAAATCTTTCTATAATGACATTTTAAAGAATGTATCACACACCTTGATCTATAGGCTGGAGCTTCGTATTTGTGTTTGGAGACATAAAAACCAATTTTATTTGCTGTAGATCAACTTCAGGGTGCGCTGAACAGTTGTAAATCAAAAGTAATATTTTTTCTGTTTATGAATTTTAATTCTTTGTCCCATTCGATCAGTTCGCACAATTCTCTCCGACAAACTTTAATGTCTTATCAGGTGTCATCTTGTAAAACAAACCCGTGTCATCCGCATTTAAAATGTCCACAAATTCATAACTAAGGAAACCCAAATATGCAAGTGAAAAACTTTAAAATATGCGCATAAATATGCAAATAATTTTCTCAAAATATGCACATACATGTTGTAAATATGCAGTAAAAAAAATCGTTATGTTTAAATATTAAACGAAAATGAAATACCCCGTATATTCAATAGGTATTCAGAAATTATACTTACAATTTTAACACATGCAGAACAGTAGATTTTTCCCATATCTATTCTTAGTTCTTTGTATGGTTTAATCCACACTGACACACTACTGGCTTTGGGCATTTCACTGTAGTAAAATACGACTCACAAGATAAAAAGCACAAATCGACGTAACCACTTTAAAAGCACAACCAAAAATGAAATCTAATAAATTAATAATACAAGTATGCTCTGATGGCCGTCTGGGGTTTACTGACTGGTTTTTACTGACCATAAAATAATAAAATTTATTTGGGGAAAAACCACCGGCGCGGCGGCGGCGGCCTAAACATTGACCCTTATTCCGAAAAATGAATGAAAACGCCTGCCAAAGACCTACATTAATATAAATTTTTAGAGCATTTATGCATATAATATGCAATATATGCGCTTTGCACATTTGGGTGTCCTTATTCATAACTTCCTCGAATTTCCGGCCATATATTGACCAACCACTGATCAACAACAGTCATATCCACTCCTGCAGTTTCTCCTACTATCTTACTTCCACTAATATTATGTTGCTTTTTAAATCGTTTAATCCAACTTCTAGAACAGTTAAACTCCGTGTTCTCTATTTTTCTTCCCAATTCACTAGCTTTGTCTTGTAAAGTATAGCCGGTAATAAGAACATGTTCATGTCGTTTTTGTCTAAACCATTTAAGGAGTCCTTTAAGGACTTGGTAATGTGTAAATTTTCGTACTTCTTACAACTAAAGTTTCTGTTATCATAGATTGATAAGATTTCTTGCCTCTTCTTCCATATGATAGAAACCGTAGATTTAGTTAAAAGCAACTGCAAACATCACTTTGTATAACTACGCTTTCTATTTTCCTTATAATATCGTATTTGTCTTTTAAACGCTTTACGTTTTTGTATACTCATTTTAAAATAAAAACTTAAACATTCATTTTCCTACTTTAATCAAATAAAGGGTCTTCCATTTGGGAGTTGACAACTTTGAAATTTCACTGTGAACGCAACCTTAAGCCAATCACCGATCTGTCAACGTCAAAACATTCAGTAAAGTCAACATTTTCATCATGGTGAGTATACGAACGAACAACATTTACAAATAATTAAAATTTACTACCAAAATTTGGAGTCGGTGACTGCAACTTTAAGAGCGGTAACGCCAATTTTTTGTCGTAATTCTCGTCCCAGTAGACAAGCAATTCATAGTCTAGTGAAAAAATTTGAGTTAACATATTCGTTGCTGGATGTTCCCGTGCCAGTGAGACAACGGGTTGGTCGAAGTGGCCAGAATATTGCTGCCGTTCAAGCGTCCATCTCAAACGAACCAAAACAGTCGATTTCACGGCGTTCTCAAGAATTGGGCATCGCTCAGACCACACTATGGCGAATTTTGTGAAAGGATCTTGACCTGCACCCTTATAAGTTAAAGTTAACTCAAGAACTCAAGCCACTCGATCATATGAAGCGACGTACGTTCTCGAACTGGGCTCTAGAAATGTTGGACGAAGATGACCAATTTCATCGCAAAATCATCTTTAGTAATGAAGCGCATTTTTGGATAAACGGCTTCGTCAACAAACAGAATATGCGTTATTGGTCAGGTGAAAACCCTCATGTGCTTGAAGAAACATCACTTCATCCACAAAAAATTACTGTTTGGTGCGGTTTTCCTGCCGGTGGTGTCACTGGGCCGTTCTTTTTCGTTGATGAAAATAACCGTCACGTTACAGTCAATGGAGATCGCTACAGAGGCATGTTGCAACGTTATTTCTTTGATCATTTGCATGGGCTAGACATTAATGATATGTGGTTTCAACAAGACGGCGCCACAAGCCACACAGCGGGAGTAACAATCGACTTACTGCAATTTAAATTCGGTGAACGTGTTATATCGAGAAATGGTCCCGTCGAATGGCCGCCTAGATCGTGTGATTTAACACCTCTAGACTTCTTTTTATGGGGGTATATTAAATCATGGTCTATGCTAACAAGCCTGCGTCGTTAGAGGAGCTCAGAGCCAATATTGAAAGAGAGATAGCGGCCGTTTCCGTCGAAATGTGTGGCCGAGTCATCGAAAATTGGGTTCAACGAATCGACCGCTGCAAACGTGCCCGTAGTGCACATATGAATGAAGTCGAATTCCATACATAAATGTTTTGATTGTACTTCAAGCCGATAGTAAAATTTTCGAAATGTCTCAAATGGGTTGCGTTTTATTTCAAAAAAAAGTTGTCCAGTCCTTAATGGAAGACCCTATATGTATTAGAACTGCATAACACAACAAGCAAATTGAAAATAATACTGCACGAACTAGCGACGCGGCGGAAACAAGTAGAAAAGGCGTTCCCAGCGAGTTTCGGTGAATTCCCTAGCTCAAGTCGCGCGACATCGAACACAGAGTGTGGCAAGTTCGTTATAAATGGATGCTAGTCATCCAAATTTGGTTCGCTTTATCCGCAAGTTCGTTAAAACGGGGTTCGTTATAACCGATAAAAATTTGCACTGGTTATCTGGAAGTTTTTTCGTGCATCATAAAATAGTTTGTTTTAACCGGAAATTCGCTATAAACGGGTTCGTTATAAGCAGAGACTTCACTGTATATAGCACAATAAAATCTGCACCACCAAACTTTGTGTACGTATAATATAATACTACATAAACACATTCAAAAACTGGCAACACCGTACAACGTTAGTTAAAAAGGCACACGCAAGAACTTTTCTCGATCGCGAAAAGCTGGAAAATACCAGGAAAACCGCTTCTAATCTGTAAAGTTTTCACATTATCGGTAGTAATCCGCCAGAAATTACCGGATTGGGGTAATAATTAAGCTGGAAAATTGCGTGATACTCATACTAAGACTTACTGTTAGTATAGGGTATTAAAAGAATTGGAATATGTGCGTGTAACGCAGAGTTAAGCAGGGTAAAGGGTTAATCAACTATGTTGCATTAATTCCGTGTATGAAAGTTAAAATATTTAATAAAAAGAAGTATAATACAGTAACGAATTCTCTTGGTTACTGTTCGTTATCATTTTAGCTTCCTCCCACAAACATGTAAACTCTTTTTCTAAAATAAAAACGAACCTGGAGGCTCATTTTGTTGGCAATACGTATAGTAACAGAAAAACTATATGACTTGAACATATGCCTGGTTTTTGTAGACTTTTAAAAAGCCTTCGACTCTATTGAACACTCGGTAATTATAAATAACTTGAAAAACGTACACATTAATCATACATGCATATATCATCATCATCATCATTAGCTCATTCCATCCATAGTCGGATGTAAACGTCCCCAAGTTGTCTCCAATGAGCTTTGTTGTTTGCTTTTTGCATCGTATCCTGCTGATCTCTTTATGTCGCTCGTCCATCTTGTCTGCGGTCTACGTCTGCATCTTTTGTGTTCTCTAGGTCTCTATTCAACTATATGGTGTGGTCACCTATTAACATTCTCCCTTGCGATATGCTCTGCCTAATTTCACCTTAATTTACATATTCGTTGTATTACATCTGTCACTGTTGATCTTCGAATCTCGATGTAAGGAATACCATCTTGGAGTCTAATATTTAGCATTTTCCTTTCCATTGTTCTTTGGGTTATCTGGAGTTTATTTATTATACTTTTATTTAAAGCTCACGTTTCAGTGCCATATGTTAATACCGGTAGTACATACTGATCGAATAATCTGGCTTTTACTGTATTTGGGATGTCTAGTTTAAGTGTAGATTATAACCT
This sequence comes from Pachyrhynchus sulphureomaculatus, assembly GCA_019049505.1. Taxonomy (NCBI): domain Eukaryota; kingdom Metazoa; phylum Arthropoda; class Insecta; order Coleoptera; family Curculionidae; genus Pachyrhynchus; species Pachyrhynchus sulphureomaculatus. The sequence continues at coordinate 811,157 of CM032451.1, read as the reverse complement.
TCCGAACGCAGACCAAGCCAATGAGACTCTTCTGTCCAAGTCAGCTTGTAAATTATTTTTTGATATTTCGATTTTTTATCCTAAATATATGAATGTTTGTACCTTTCCTATCATTTCACCTTCTGTTAATGATTCCTGGCTGTTCTTTTCACTTTCATTGTTCAAATATTTGGTTTTGGTGAAATTTATTTTTGAACCTATTTCTCGAGACTTGTTATTTAATGCATCATATATATATATATATATATATATATATATATATATATATATATATATATATATATATATATATATATATATATATATCGGGTCTTCCATTAAGGACTTAACTTTTTTTTGAAATAAAACGCAACCCAGTTGAGACATTTCGAAAATTTTACTATCGGCTTTAAGTACAATCAAAACATTTATGTATGGAATTCGACTTCATTCATATGTCCACCACGGGCACGTTTGTAGCGGTCGATTCGTTGAACCCAATTTTCGATGACTCGGCCACACATTTCGACGGAAACGGCCGCTATCTCTCTTTTAATATTGGCTCTGAGCTCCTCTAACGACGCAGGCTTGTTAGCATAGACCAATGATTTAACGTACCCCCATAAAAAGAAGTCTAGACGTGTTAAATCACACGATCTAGGCGGCCATTCGACGGTACCATTTCTCGATATAACACGTTCACCGAATTTAGATTGCAGTAAGTCGATTGTTACACCCGCTGTGTGGCTTGTGGCGCCGTCTTGTTGAAACCACATATCATTAATATCTAGCCCATGCAATTGATCAAAGAAATAACGTTGCAACATGCCTCTGTAGCGATCTCCATTGACTGTAACGTGACGGTTATTTTCATCAACGAAAAAGAACGGCCCAATGACACCATCGGCATGAAAACCGCACCAAACAGTAATTTTTTGTGGATGAAGCGATATTTCTTCCAGCACATGAGGGTTTTCACCTGACCAATGATGCATATTCTGTTTGTTGACCAAGCCGCTAATCCAAAAATGCGCTTCATCACTAAAGATGATTTTGCGATGAAATTGGTCATCTTCTTCCAACATTTCTAGAGCCCAATTCGAGAGCGTACGTCGCTTCATATGATCGAGTGGCTTTAGTTCTTGAGTTAACTTTAACTTATAAGGGTGCAGGCCAAGATCCTTTCGCAAAATTCACCATAGTGTGGTCTGAGCGATGCCCAATTCTTGAGAACGCCGTGAAATCGACTGTTTCGGTTCGTTTGAGATGGACGCTTGAACGGCAGCACTATTCTGGCCACTTCGACCAACCCGTTGTCTCACTGGCACGGGAACATCCAGCAGCGAATATGTTAACTCAAATTTTTTCACTAGACTATGAATTGCTTGTCTACTGGGACGAGAATTACGACCACAAATTGGCGTTAACGCTCTTAAAGTTGCAGTCACCGACTCCAAATTTTGGTAGTAAATTTTAATTATTTGTAAACGTTGTTCGTTCGTGTACTTCACCATGATGAAAATGTTGACTTTACTGACTCTTTTGACGTTGACAGTTCGGTGATTGGCTTAAGGGTGCGTTCACAGTGAAATTTCAAAGTTGTCAAGTCCCAAACGGAAGACCCTATATATATATATATATATATATATATATATATATATATATATATATATATATATATATATATATATATATATATATATATATATATATACAGTCGACACTGTTTATAGTGAAACTCTATATAGTGAAAAACTCTTTATAGTGCAATTTTTTCAAGACCTAGAATATTTTAATGAAACTTCATGTAAAAAGCCCTGCATATAGTGAATCTATAAAATAGTAACACTCTATATAATAAAATTTTTACCGGAATTTTATGTATAAATTTTTATATATTTATTGAGTTCTTGGCCATTTCGGGTTTCCCATTTTTATCTAACATTAGCACGAATTCCATTTTTATGACGCATTCTTTTGAAAAGGTTCTTAACGCGTTTATAACGCCTAATAGTTGGCAATAAATCAGGTAGATTTCTGTGAGAAACCCAGGGAATAATCCATTTTATAGAAACCCGGGGAAAAACCCATTTTATAGTCGAGGCCTAGTAATTCGCAAATTCAGGTTCAGTTTCTTTTTGTTTAAGAATCAAGTAAGATGTCCAAGCGAGTGTGTTTAAGTTTAGCTGAGAAAATTAAAGTTTTGGAGGAAGTTGATAAAGGCTGCAAAAAAATTGATGTTGCTGCAAAATTTGGTGTTTCTCCAAGTTGTGTCTCTCTGATAATAAAAAGTCGCAACAGTATCATCAAGAAACCTAGTGTTCCAAGCAGTCGAAAACGAGTACGGGTGAGTACTTACGACGATGTAAATGAAGCAGTTTTACCATGGTTTCAAGTGGCCCGTACGCATCAAAACGTACCAATATCGGGAAATTTAATAAAGCAAAAGGCTCTACATTTGCTAAAGAATTTAACTGCGTTAATTTTCAAGCTAGTGAAGGGTGGTTGAGTGCCTGGAAGACTCGCAAATCAATCGTTTTCAAGACGGTGTCTGGCGAGAGTGCAAGCGTTAGTCAGGAGGACTGTGACATTTGGACTGAAACTGTTTTAAGAAGTGCATTGAAAAAGTACGAGCCAAAAAAACGTTTTCAGTTGTGATGAAACCGGTTTGTTTTTTAAATGTTTGCCAAATAAAACTTTTGCTTTTAAAAGTGATAAATGTTTTGGTGTTAAAACAAGTAAAGAAAGGGTGACACTTATGGTTGGAGCAAACATGGATGGCTCAGAAAAACTGAAATTACTACTCATAGGTAAAAGCAAAAATGACCGTGGTTTAAAAGGAGTTAAATCTCTGGAGTTAGATTACGCCAATAATAAAAAGGCATGGCTGACTTCTGAGATTTTCGAAAAATGGATCAAAGAACTGGACACGAAAATGAAAAGCCAAAAGCGAAAGATTGTGATGTTTATAGACAATTGTCCTGCACATCCAGTTACTGTAAGTAAAAAATTAAGGAATATTGGATTGATCTTTTTTTCACCAAACATGACCTCCAAATTGCAACCTATGGACCAGGGTATTATAAAAAACATAAAACATCATTACCGAAACAGAATTGTTCACAAAATTGTTAATGCGATTGATAACAACCTTCCAGTCTAAAAATTGATTACCCTTAAAGAGTGTATAACCGAAGTCGCTAAAGTATGGAGTGAAAATGTTTCTCAGAAAACTATCAAAAACTGCTTCTCTAAAGCAGGTTTTACTGAAAAAATTGACGAATAGGAAGAAGAAGACAAAATGGATCTCGCTACTTTAAAAAGGCAATGGGGTATTCTACAAAAAACTGCTACCGTCGACGCAGATTTTTTACTTAAAGATTTCTTAGAAATCGGCAATGATGTTGGCACGATAGATCTCCCAACTGACCAAGATATAATTGACGATATAAAAAGTATAGAAGATCATGAAGAAGAAACTAAAAGCGGGGAATGTCCTGATAAATTTAGGGAAAATGAAATAAGAAATGCATTTGACATGGTGCGAACTACTCTCAGGGACCAGGAAAGTGTACCTGATCAAATCTTTATGCATTTGAATAAATGCGAGAATTTTGTTGTGCAACAATTATTTTTCAAAAGTAATGTTCAAAAGAAAATAACTGATTATTTTTCCTAGTACGTATGTACGTAGTATGTATTAACAGATTTTGTATTATTCTTTTTATTTCGTATGTAGTACATACATAAAGTCCGTACGTTATATCTTTACACGTGCCTCATAGTTTTCAGGCAATATCCCAGACGACTATTATATTTTTTGTCTCTTTTTACCAATACCTACGATTTATTAGTGAAAAGAGACAAATAATATAATAGTCGTCTGTTATATGGCCTGAAAACTATGACGCACGGGTAAAGATATAACGTACGGACTTTATGTATGTATTTAGCCCTGTACATGCTATGTACTATTTAAACTTTCAAATGTTTAATAAAATCTTTTCTAATAATTCAATTTTGCAATTTTTTTTGTTGCTTGTACCTTATAAAATACAAGTAAATGATTACCAATATAAAATACATACATAGCAATATATACGGATTTTTTCTTTATATAGTGAAAAACTTTCTATAGTGAAATTTCGGTCAACATTTTGGTCTTTCATTATATAGAGTGTCGACTGTATATACAAATAATAAAAAACATGAAAAAGGACATCGACGATCAAATTACACACACACACGCACAATAAAGTTAATAATGGCTGATGATATAGTTATTATCCTTCTACAAAAGATACCAAGAGAATTTACGGAGAAAAAAGACAAAATAGGACTTAAAACAAGCGAGTCATGTTCACCGTCATATTGAAAATATCGAGAAATACGTACGCCTAACCCGCTAAATTAATTGAGAAGAGACAATCAGACTAAGGAAATATATAGGAGAATAAGGTTTGTCAGTTTTGCATTGGGAAGATAGACATTTAAAAACAAAAATAATGCCTTAAAGCTTATATCAAGACTATTTTATCAATGTAGTCTTCCGGTGCTAATGTATGGTTGCCAAAACGGACCTGGACTAGAAGGAAAGGAGAGGAAAGGAGAAATTAGTAGTCATGCAAAATATCATGCAGAGACACATGATCATTTCTCTGAAAAACAAAAGACACAGTACTTAGATCAGACGTATTAATGAGATGAAAAACGTTGCTGAAACCACTGAAGTGGAATTATGCTTAAAAAACTACCTGTAGGATTGAGATGGATCAAAGAAGCACAGAACAGAGACTGATGATATGTCATGAGGGAGCTCTATGTTTATCAATGGACGATAAAGATACCTTCAAAATCTGACCACAGTACATAGAAGTAAATTTTAAAAAATTCATTATTTTTTTCATTGATTTTCATAAATTTTTGAATGCTTTTTCGCATAAGACAATTTGTAAAATATTTCAAAAATAAATCATAATTTAATCCCTCCGAAAACCGTAAGTCTTAAATCTAATTGCTTAATTTATAATTTAGGTAGATTCACGCCTTCAGCCCTCCTTGTTATTATTGGACCGCATATATATTTATTTAAAGCCCTTGGCGGAGGAAGTGTGCCTGTCACCTTACTAATTAATCCTTAAGTTAAGGGTTTCTTTAAATAAATTTGACTTTGCGGAAGGAAAATTTGGCTCGGTGAAGTGGAGGAACAATTGGTTATTAAGGAAAGTTCGTTTACCTTTTTTAGCACAGAGAATAACAAGAGAATGCTGGCGTCAACAAAATGATGTTATTCGAACAAAAGGAATTGTTTTTTACCTACCAATTTACATTTAGTGCTTTCTTAATATAAAACCAAATTTTCAAAAAAATTCTTTTCATTATTGATAAAATTTTTGTACTCTAGCCGCGTATTTTGTCATTTTCCTCTCGTTCAGGTTTGCTACACTGTACACGTCGCCAATAAAAATATCCTCTTAGCTCCTTTTAGTGACAAGAAACATCTTTTTACTGCCTGCTACAATATTAACTTGTGGCCTTATGCGTGCAGTCGCCGTCGAAAAAGACGAACTTTTTCGTACTTTCGACTCGAACGGCGAGGAAGAACGCTCTTCACTCAATAATTCCATTAAAAGTATCGGAGCTTACTTGTGGCATTAAAAATAGGTTACAACAGTGTCGTAGTTGACGAGGCTAAGGGATTTAAAATTTATCATAATTAAGGACACCCAAATATGCAAAGCACATATATTGCATATTATATATATATATATATATATATATATATATATATATATATATATATATATATATATATATATATATATATATATCAATCGGTTTTATAACGTCTTCCGTCTTCCGATGCCTAATTTCCACTCCTCCCGGTTTCTCCATCCCTCCTCCTCCAGATCTCTCTCTAGTACTTCCTTGTTGATTCCTGCTCTCCAGCTTTGACGTGGTCTTCCTCGCTTTCTTTTTCCATGAGGGTTCCAATTTAAAATCTTTTTAGGCAGTCGGTCTTGTGACATTCTCTGTACATGTCCGTACCATACCAACTGTTGGGTTCTGATTTCGTCCACTATATCGTGCTTTATTTCTAAAGCTCGCCTTATCGTGTCATTTGGTATGCGGTCTTTTCTGGATTTTCTGGCTGCTCGTCTCCAGAAATCCATTTCTGTAGCTTTTAGTATTTTTTCTGTTCTTTCCTTTAATGCCCACACCTGGGAGCTGTAAGTTATTATACTTTTCACTATTGAGTTGTAAATTCTCTTCTTATTTTCAATGATTATGTTTTTGTCCCATAGTATACTATTAAGCATTGCAATCGCTTTTCTTCCTTGGATATTCCTCTCGGATATTGCTTCTTCCAGTGTTCCGTCCCTAGATATTCTCGTTCCCAAATACTTATAACTGGCACAGTGTTTGATGGTATGTCCTGTGGCCAGTTTCAAGTCCTGCTGTTGTCCTCCGACGCACATGTACTCGGTCTTTTTAATATTGACTTCTAGACCCCATTTTTCATATTCATCCATAAGTTTTCGTGTCATGTATTCCATATCATCGATGTCCTGAGCGACTACTACCTGGTCATCTGCGAATGATAGCGTGTACAATGTAGTATCGTCATCCAGTGGTAATCCCATACTGCTGCATTTCCTTTTCCAGTTCTTCAGTGCACTCTCCAAATAGATTTTAAATAGCGTTGGGGATATACAGCAGCCCTGTTTGAGACCCTTTGTGACCGAGAACCCTGTTGTTATACCATATTTGGTTTTCACACTACTTCTTGCGTCTTGGTATAAGGATTTTACGGCTTTAATTATTTCGGTGCTTACATTACTCTGTTGTAGTGTTTCCCACAATCTCATTAGGGGCACGCTGTCGTAGGCCTTTTTTAGATCAACAAACAAGACATGGACTTCCTGATCAAATGCGGTTTTCTTTTCTAGGATTTGTGTCAGTGAGAAGAGATGGTCTATTGTGGATCTTCCTGCTCTAAAGCCTGCCTGTTCTTCAGCTTCTACGTCCACGTATTCCGTTTCTATTCTATTTTTAAGTGTTTTTTCCGTATATTCTGCTAATAGATCCTGTAACCGTTATTCCCCTATAGTTATCGCAATTATTTTTGTCTCCTTTCTTATGAATTGTTGATATGTATGATATTTTCCATTCCTCGGGTACTTCTGATGTGTTAATGCATCTTTGGAATAAGTTCCTCAAAGCGCTAAATAGCTTTTCAGTTCCGTATTTTACTATCTCTCCTGGGATGTTTCCTGGTCCTGGAGCTCTACCATTTTTTAGCGTTTTACATACTTCTTTAACTTCTGATGTTGTTATCCTTATTGGGGATCCTTGTATAACTATATTTGGGTTTCCATGTTGGGTACTTTTGAACTCTGGTCTATCTTCTGTTAGCATATTTGTAAAATATTGGTTCCATTTTTCTGGTGTTATTGGTGAGAAGATTTCTCTTTTTGCGTTCTGCTCTCATATTTTTAAGAAGTCTCCAGCTTTCTGTGCTTTTTTTCTTCCTCCTATGTATGCATATTATATGCATTTGTGTAAATATTTGCATAAATGTTTTAAAAATAACATATATGAACATATTTGAAGGAATTTATAATAATGTAGGTCTTTGGCAGGCGTTTTCATTCATTTTTCGGAATAAGGGTCAATGTTTAGGCCGCCGCCGCCGCGCCGGTGGTTTTCCCCAAATAAATTTTGTTATTTTATGGTCAGTAAAAACCAGTCAGTAAACCCCAGACGGCCATCAGAGCATACTTGTATTATTAATTTATTAAATTTCATTTTTGGTTGTGCTATTAAAGTGGTCAAGAGGAACTATCGAAGTTTTTTTTTCCTACGCCTGTTCCATTAGATAATTTTTTGCTTATTTTGTCAGATGCAACACCGTACATGATAAAGGCCGGGCAAAATTTGAAAATTTTTTATCCAAACTTAATACATGTAACATGTCTCGCTCATGCTTTAAATAGGGTTGCTGAGGAAATTAGGAATCATTTTCCGCTTGTGAATAGCTTAATTTCTAACATGAAAAAATCTTCCTTAAAGCGCCTTTAAGGATTCAGTTCTACAAAGAAAAACTACCAAACACTCCTCTTCCACCTCAGCCTGTTATTACAAGATGGGGCACTTGGTTGGAAGCAACATTTTTTTACTGCGACAACTTCTGTCAACTATATGGTCTAATTGCAGAATTATCAGACGAATCTTCCCAATCCCTTACAGAACTTAAACGATTATTCAAAAACAAGAAGATAAAACAACAACTTTCCTTTCTTAAAACAAATTATAGCTTTGTTTCTAAAACCATAACCCAAATGGAGGAATCGAATTTGCCATTAACCCGAAGTGTTCAACTAATAAAATAATGCGAGGTCGCTTTTGAAAATGTCGCAGGTAAAATTGGGAGCAAAATTTTTCAAAAATTTCGGAATGTTATAGAAACAAATAGTGGGTTTCAATTTGTCAGCCAAGTAGCTAATGTTTTAAAGGGGGATTTTACGGATTCCATTGATTTAGATCCTATGCTATTAAATAATTTTAAAAACGCCCCTATTACATCAGTCGATGTGGAAAGGAGTTTCTTAATTTATAAATTTTTATACAACGATACAAGACAAAACTTTATAATGGAGAATTTTGAAAAACATTTAGTAGTTTATTGTTTTTATAACTAACGGCGACCCTGCTTTTGCAATATTTGCATATTTCCGCTTACTTAGTTGCATCGCCCTGTATGTATCAAATTTAAAATGTATGTTTTATTATGCTGTTTACTACGTATATACGAGGCTGGTTTGAAAAGTCCGTGCAAAAATAAAAACTACTTATGTGATTGGGGTAAACCTTTTTTATTTTTCGACATAGTCTCCTTTTAGGCTTATACACTTCGTCCAACGATGTTCTAGTTTGTTGATCCCTTCCGAATAATAGGATTTGTCCAAGTCTGCAAAATATCCATTAGTGTCTGCAATCACCTCCACGTTTGAATAAAATCTTTGTCCCGCCAGCCATTGCTTCAAATTGGGGAACAAATAGTAGTCCGAGGGAGCCAAGTCTGAAGAATGGGGGGATGTGAAACGAGTTGGAATCCTATTTCCATTAATTTTGCGACCACAACTGCTGAGGTGTGTGCTGGTGCGTTGTCGTGATGGACAAGGACTTTCTTGTGGGCCAATCACGGGCGTTTTTTTTGCAGCTCGGTTTTCAAACGGTCCAATAACGATGAATAATATTCACCTGTAATAGTTTTAGCCTTTTCCAGATAGTCGATGAGGATTATCCCTTGCGAATCCCAAAAGACAGTCGCCGTCTGACACTTATTGATGACACAACAAAATGGCGCAGTGTCAAATCTTTATAGCACAAACTGCATTGGTGCACCATCTGTTGTCTGAAATCCGCATTTCATACTTGTACACCTGGTATATTTTTATTCATTCATAGAGACTGAACTACCGATGGATTTTAATGACTAATGGTTCAAAAAATTCGTCATGATTCCGCGAGTGTCATCGGCTATAAAACTATACCAAAAATCTATTATTGCGGGCGCCAGATGCCATTTTGATCGGCATCAAGTTAATATAAGGATTTTAATTCTACGATAGCGACCATATCTAACAAAAATAATTAAAGACAAAAATTTAATCTTAAAAGCCCACCGTAAACATAAGGAGTGTGATTCGTCGATGATATTGTAGCACTTGGCCCAGAACAGTAGAGGCTTTCTTTCTCTCCCTACCGAAGATGAGAATGGACAGTCCAAATCCCTGGGCAAATACGACTATGCATCTGTCTTCCAGGAAAAAATCTACGTCATTCTCATGTATGCCTGAAAGATGGGCTGAAGAGAAGACCTGTCCCTGATCCTTGAAAAATGCGAGGGTACGCTCACAACTATTAAGAGAGTGAAACTGGTAAACTCTGCATATAAAACACGTGGCAAAAGACAAGAACGAGAAACTACAAACGAGACCACCCAATACTTTTACGAGGAAATCTAACTCTGAGTATGTCAGATCATGCTGAAATAAAGCAAGAAAAACCTAAAGGTGGTAAGAAGAACTTCACTGTCACTTGAATAAGTACTTTATTTGCAGCGGGAGCAAAGATGATCCAGACTGCAGAGGAGAAAGAAAGAGCTTCGCCTTTCATTGTGTTTGGCTGGGCAGTTAAAACGGCAAAATTAACTCACCTGGGATCTCCAATAAGTTTGAACCGTAAGTTTATTAAGAGGACTCAACTTGAAAGAACGCTGATTTTTTTAAAGGAATTGTGGCCTATAATTAATTTATTTATTTATCATTTATTCTTCATAATGAACCAGACATCGCAGTCTCGTTTTAAATGCTTATTTATATTACAGTTTCATGTTTTTACTTTGATAAAAATTATTTAATTACTTGTTTATTTATGTTTTAATTGCGATCAACGCCAATGATTCGGTAATAACATCTCGTGTCCCAAAAGATATTTATTAACCCGACGCTGTTTACGTGTCAAGACTATCGGATCAGTCTCGCTTCTCGTCCTTTTTTTTCTCTCGACGTCTTGACTGATGTTGAGAATTTGTCAAGACATGGCACGTATTTCATTAACATAACTTTAACTTGAAGTTTATTTAATTTGGCAACAGTGCACAGCCGCGAAAATTAATTATGGTTTGCTAATTTTTTGTTAATTAGTCCTTTTTAGGAAAAGCTTCCTAAATGAATTTGCATTTATTAGTTTTAAATGACGAGACTACGGGAAAAATTTAAATTGTTTTTTGAAATAAGTTTGGCTCTATTTGATGAGGGCATTGTAACCACGAAGGACTAACTCGAAGGGAAAAAATTTGACTATTTTAAGAAAGTCATTTTTTTAGTATTCGGATAAGAATTATTGGCCCCGGAGATATTTTTTTAGATGTTTGAACAAGAAGGAGTCGCAGGTTGCTAAAAAGGGCTAGTGGATGTTGAAACTCGGCGAATCCACAGCTTTCAGATCATGCAGTTGTATTGCAACAGCAAAAGCTTTTGGTTTTTTTCCAGCAAATCGTTACACCTGGGTTGATAGTGAGAGAAATCCATTAACTACTACTAAACCCGAGAACCATAAACAACACTTTAGTCAATAATTTGTCGAGTGAAAATGGTCGAACATCTTAAATGGATCAACGGCAACCGATTGAGATTCTGCATAAAAGTAAGTTGAAAAAAACTGGCCATTACAACTTATATTTCTTGAATATATCTAGGCTTATAGTCGTGGTCATCTTAAAAATATGTCATTATTTTCAATTATTATTGTTTCCATAAACAAGTAATTAACCTGAGAAACTGTACTAAGTAATGCTGTAGAAATGTGTCTTCTATAAAGTAATTTCGAGAGTTTTTGAGTAAAAGGCCTGCCTAAAAAAAATAAATAAAGCGTGTCTTACATCAAGAAAATAGGCTTATTTATCTTTGATTGTGTTAGCCGATACTTGTTGGAAATTCATAATAAAATTACGAGTATATAAAAACAACACTATGTTTTAATTTCCAATATACGAGGCTGGTTTGAAAAGTCCGTGCAAAAATAAAAACTACTTATGTGTTTGGGGTAAACCTTTTTTATTTTTCGACATAGTCTCCTTTTAGGCTTATACACTTCGTCCAACGATGTTCTAGTTTGTTGATCCCTTCCGAATAATAGGATTTGTCCAAGTCTGCAAAATATCCATTAGTGTCTGCAATCACCTCCTCGTTTGAATAAAAATTATGGGATTCGTTTATTATATGGGTTGCGTAATGTGAATTATTCTTATTTTTCAAATAACTATGTTTATGTTCTTTAATGCAAGTTTCAAAAGATCTACCAGTTTGTCCTACGTAGGTTTTAGTACAAGATCCACAATTTAATAAATAAACTCCTGATTTTAAGGATTTCTTAGATTTGGTTTTGTTATTCAAAATTATACTTCCTAAGGAATTACTGGTTTTGAATGCTATTTTATTGTTCTTTTTTATTAAATGTTTGGAAATTGTTCTAGTTATTTTCCCTGTGTATGTGAGTGTACTAAATTTTCCTTTTTTATCATTAATTGTGGGATAAATTAGAGAGATTGCTTGTTTAAAAAAAGGATTTTTTATTCAAGATATTATCTATAATGTTGGGGTCATATCCATTATTAATTGCTAGTTGTTTGATTATGTTGAATTCTTTGTTAAAATTAGTTTTAGTCATAAGGATATGTAACAGTCTATGTATGAAAGAGTTAAAAGCTGCCATTTTGTGAGGATAAGGGTGGGATGAAGTATTGTGTATGACTGTGTCAGTATGTGAAGGTTTGTGAAAAATCGAGAAATCGTGTTTATTGTTCACTTTTGATATAGATATGTCCAAAAAATTTATAGAGTTATTGGTTTTCTATGGTAAATTTAATATTAGGATGCAAATTATTTAGGAAGTTAAGGAGGATTGTTAGTTGTCTATCTGTTCCCGTGAAACAGGAAATAATATCGTTAACATATCTATACCAGTAAACAATATTTTTGCTTACCGCGTTTTGATGAATTTTTAGTTCTAAATGATCCATAAAAATTTCTGCTAGTAAAGGGCTTAAAGGATTACCCATTATTAGACCTTCTTTAGATGTATAAAAGTTATCGTTGAATTCAAAATAGTTTTGATCCAAGCACATCGTAAGTAAATCTAAAATATCCCGTTTAATAATTTCATTTACTTTATTCTTGATTAAGAGCTTATCTACTAATTCTATGACTTCATATGGTGGGATACTAGGAAATAAGTTTTGTACATCAAATGAGATAATTCTAGAATTTTCCGGTAAGTTATTGTTTTTAATTTTATCAGTTAGTTCATAGGTGTTGGATATACTATATTTCGGTTTAAATTTGCAATGTTGTCGTAGTAAAGGGATGAGTTTTTGTGATACTTTGATTGATGGTGCCGTAACAAACGATACAACTGGTCTAATAGGGAAATCCTTTTTATGTAATTTAATTAGGGAATATAATTTTGGAGCCCGTGGGTTCATTATTGTTAAAGTACTTTTTTCAAAATCATTGAAAACTGTGAGATCTTTTAAAGTAGATTTTATTAGTTTTTGGTAGGCTTTAGTTGGGTCATTATTTAATCTGTGTTAAGAAAAGAAAGAGTTTTAAATATATATTGTTCTCTAGAAATAGCTACCACTGACTTACCCTTATCAGCTCTAGTGAATATTATGTTGTTTTCTTTGGCTTTGGTTTTGATCGATACTGCTGTTTTCTGTTCTCTAGCTTGTCTTGGTTGTGGTTGTTCAAATAATTCTTTTTTAATCTTGTTGGCTATCATGTATTTATAATGTGGGTCTTCATTAGATAAAGCTAATTCACATTCACCTCCGAGGACTTCTCTTGATTTTTGGATATCCTTAGGTTTTAAATTGTACTGTAAGCCTTTTTCAAGTAGTCCTGATTCCTCTTCTGTGAATGTTGAGTTGGTTAGATGATGTATGGTCAACCATACATTTCACAAGTGACACATTTCATGGTGAAACAATTGTCAAGTGACTTTAAATATATTGGAAATTAAAACATAGTGTTGTTTTTATGTAATTTTAGGCTTATTTATTTGAACTGAGTTTTCCTTATTCATTTTGTATTCCAACTGCAATTTAGGAAATGCCTAATACGTATTAACTGTTCAGTTTTGCAGAGACGGCCATATTTTCAGTAAACAGTCCAAAAGTGTTAAAGCTAAAAGTATGGAAATTAATAGTTACTGAGAAACTTTGAAAACTAACTTTCAAACTTTGCTAATGGAGAGATATTGTACTTAAGGGCATTTTGTGAGTTAAAATTTATGATATTTACTAAACTGCGATGGAAAAATAAGACTGAAAATTGATTTAACATACTTAAAGTTGGCGTTTCTACAAGAAAGCAAAATTCTTTAAAGATTTTATATGAATTATTTATTTGAGACCAACTACCCCCTTGAAAGTGTTCAGGACAATAAAAAGTCTAAAAAATAAAAAGTCAGTCGGGGATGATAATTTACCAATACGTATTATTAGAGAGGTTACAGATTTTATCTCAGAGCCTTTATCCTATATCATTAATTTATGTTTTGATACAGGTGTATATCCGGAACTTTTAAAAAATGCTTTAGTAAAAGCAATACACAAAAAAGGGGGTTTACATGAGGAAAAAAACTATAGACCAATATCGCTGCTCTCAAACGTAGGTAAAATATTTGAAAAAATTATAAACAATAGGCAAATCAATTTTTTTGAACGCAACTCTTTATTTTCAAACAACCAAAATGGATTTCGAAAAAATAAATCTACAGTTAGAGCGGTTTATCAAGCATTAACTCATATACTAAGTTCTTTAAATAATAAAAAGCTCACAATGGCAATGTGCATTGACCTGTCAAAGGCGTTTGATAGTGTCAATCATAATACCCTATGTTCCAAGCTCGAATCGTATGGTGTTCAGAGAAATGGGTTGAATTTGTTAGCATCCTACCTGGAAAATCGGACACAACAGGTTATGGAAATTGATGATTTTAGTAGGCCTAACATATAATTTCCCACAAGATCGGGGTATCGAGGGGCGTTCCTCAGGCATCAATATTAGGACCTCTCTTTTACATTATATATACGAACTAGTCGTGCCCGCGGCTCAGCTCGCGTGGACTTGATTCACTATTATCGTCACTGCTTATTCCTTATGTTACCTAACGTAATAAAATATCTGCCATTATTTCCCCTCATCTCCCAGTATCGCTCCTTATCTCCCATTATCTAGGCTTATCTCGACTTATCTCGCAATATTTCTCCTTATCTCCCATTATCTCACCATAACTCCCATTATCTAGACTTATCTCTCTTTATCTCTTATTATTTCTCCTTATCTCCCATTATTTATACTTATTTCCCATTATCTCACCTTATCTCCCATTATCTAGGCTTATATCGAATTATATAGAACATGTGTATAAATTTATAAAAACACGTAAATCGGATAAGTGATAAGGGCACTAACGGACAGACAGACAAACAGAGAGACGTTGCATTTTATATATATTATAGATTATAGATATTCTCTGCTACATAATATTGTTCCATATTTAATGGTTTAGGCTGTGTATTGCAAGAGAACGCGCTAGCGGTAAACTTTTTTTCGACTTCATTCACTATTATCGTCACTGCTCATTCCTTATGGTACCTATCGTAATAAAATAAAGCCTATAAGCTGGCCAGAGAACATATGTATGTTTTAAAAAAAAAACGTAAATCGGATAAGTGGTTCTCGAGTGATAAGCGCACTAACGGACGGACAGACAGACAGACAGACCGAGATACGTTGCATTTAATATATATTATAGATGTAATAAAATATATATCTATAACCTGGTCAGAGAACATATGTATGAATTTAAAAAATCACGTAAATCAGATAAGTGGTTCTCGAGGGATAAGCGCACTAACGGACAGACAGACAGACAGAAAGACGTTGCATTTTATATATATTATAGATATATATTATTATTACTATTATATAACCTGGCCAAAAAATACATGTATGAGTTTAAAAAAAGACACGTAAATCGGATAAGTAGTTCTCGCGTGATAAACGCACTAATGGACAGACAGACAGACAGAGAGACATTGCATTGTATATATATTATAGATTATAGATATTCTCTGCTACATAATATTGTTTCATATTTAATGGTTTAGGCTGTGTATTGCAAAGGAACACGCTAGCGGCAAACTTTTTTCCGACTTCATTCACTATTATCGTCACTGCTCATTCCTTATGCTACCTATTGTAATAAAATATAGCCTATAACCTGGCCAGAGAACATATGTATGTTTTAAAAAAAAAGTACGTAAATCGGATAAGTGGTTCTCCAGAGATAAGCGCACTAACGGACAGACAGACAGACAGACAGAGAGACGTTGCATTTTATATATATTATAGATTATAGATGAACTCAGTAGAATATCCGGAGAATTTACTATACTTTACGCAGATAACACTACATTGATCTTTAGTGCGGAGAGCCCGCACGCAATGCTGACCAGTGTACAAGGAGCGTGCGAAGCTCTTGATGGATACGTTTCAGCTCATGACTTATTAATAAACGCTCAAAAAACACAATGGCTATTTTTCGGCAATAGAATGGAAAACACTTTACCTTTTACATATATATTAATATCTAATCGTCCGAACGTATTTCCTTCTTGGGGGTGGAAATAGATCAGAGACTGGACTGGAGAGCGCATATTGAGAATGTTGAGTTGAATGTTTCAAGAATTATTTCTGAAAATGTTGGAATCGATACTGCTCTGTCAGCTTATCATGCCTTCATACAGTCAAGAATAAGATACAGTTTTATCTTTTGGGGTAATTCACCGGAAATTGAAAGAGTTGTAATTCTTCAGAAAAAAATGTATTAGAGGTATATTTGGAGTGACGCCGCGTGATAGCTGTAGGAATATGTTTAGAGACAGAAAGATCTTAACAATTATTTCTATGTATATCTTGGACAGTTTTATGTTTGTTCACACCAACGGCGATATTTTTGAGACTTACATGAACAATCACAGGTATGCCACTACACATAAATTGAATCTGCTTCCCGAAAAGTGTAATTACAGCTATATACAGAAAAATGTTAATTATGTCATATTAAAGATATATATTAGTTTCCCAGAGAGTGTACGTGCGTTATGTAAAACGAAAGTAAAGAGACTTTTAACCAAATATCTGCTCCAAGGAGCTTATTACTCATTAAATGAAGTTTTCTTAAGTCCAGTTAAAATTAGCACAGGGATTTGATGGCTCTGTCAGCAGAGGTGGTGTCTTGTCTTTTCCGTTGTGCCTCTTATTTCACTGTGTCTGTGTTACTATATTGTAATTTTGCTTTTAAAGTGTTTTTTACTTATTTACTATTTTTTCCTTTTCTTTTATTTAATTGTAGGTTATTGTAAACTTAGTTGACATTGTTTAATGCCTATTGGCTTATAAGTGTAACCTATTGTTACATGAAAACAAATAAATTATTACACAGGGGAACAGCTGTTTTGGTGTCGAGGTTTTTTGAGCTGATTCTATATCAATTTGATGTCCTGAATTCAAATAACGTATTCATTTGTACGTAGGAGCTCAAATTTTTAAGATATACAATTTTAGAGAAATATAAGTTACATTATTGTAACTCAAATCCGTAAGTGTAGTAAACAAAAGTAGATACGAAATTTTTATTTTAGTTATATACAAAATACAATATTATGTCGTACTTATAAACAAAAAAAAACATTGAAGAAATGAAATAGTCACTCAACACTTGGAAAGCTTCTTTTCCGCGACATTCTTGAATGTTTTTTTTAAACAGTCCCTTTTTAAACTCCAGCAGTAATCTGCCATCATGTGCATGTCCCATCTTCCTTGGTAGCGGTCCTCCATAACTTTAATATCTTGGTGAAATCTTTCACCTTGTTCCTCACTCATGTCTCCTAAATTTTCTGGAAAGTGGCTGTGTAAATAGTGTATTTTAACACTCATATTGCACCCTAAGGATTTGAAACTATTAAGCATCTTGTTAACCATTTCAACATAGTTTTGAGCTTTATGTTTGCCTAGAAAATTTCCTACAACTGCAGCAAATGATGTCCAAGCTTCTCGTTCAACTTGATTCATTGAATTTATGAAGGCAGGATCCTTAATTAATTGTCTTATTTGTGGGCCGTCAAATATCCCTGCTTTGAGTTTTTCTGTGCTCAACTGATGCATTTTTACCCCTATATATGCAAAACAAGATCCATTCTTATCAAGAGCCTTTACAAATTGCTTCATTAAGCCCAACTTTATATGTAACGGAGGAAGTATGATTTTTTCTCTTTCAACCAAAGCGTCGTTAATGACATTCTTTTCCCCAACGTCCATGTTTTCTCTCTGAGGCCAATCTTTTCTAACCCAGTGGTGTGTTTTGTCCCTACTATCCCAGAGGCACAAGAAACACGGATATTTCGTGTAACCACTTTGCTGCCCAAGAAGAAAGTTTACCATTTTTAAGTCTACACAAATCATCCATTGATGTCCGTAATACTTTATCTTCTGCAAGACCAAAGCTATAGTATTATATTCTTCTTTCAGTTTCGTTGAGTGAGCTAGTGGTATTGAACCATATTTATTCCCATTATGTAGAAGGACACATTTTAAACTTCGCTTTGAACTGTCAATAAATAGGCGCCAATCATCTGGAATATATTCAGAAAGTCCCATTTCTTTCATGAGTCCCCTAATTTCGTGACAAAATACAAGATTGTCTTCTTGAGAAAAGAATGGTAGCAGATCTTTTTCTCTTGTACGGTAAAAGGTAATTTTGGTTCCTTGTTCCAGTAAATTTTTGTCGTTCAACCTAGAAGCCAGTACTTCAGAAGCTTTTTTCGATAAATTGAGATCCCTGGTGAGATCATTTAATTCATTTTGATTGAAGCGTTGAGGAACTGATGACGTCCCCTCATAGTCACTGTTAGTTTCATTAGCATCAGAACTTTTATTAGCATCAGAAGAGCTATCAGAGGGAAAATATTCGTCATCAGAGATATGTGGTAGCTGATGAAATGTTGGAAATCGGTATTTCATCTGAGTGCGGGATAGGGCGTATTGTCGAGTCTAAATTGGGATAAGTCCACTTACTGCGGTTATTTCGATTGATTCCATTAGTATTTACTAAACAGAAATAACAATCATTGAAGTGGTTTTTTTTGGTTCTCTCCGAACCATTGGTACGCCGAATTTTAGACATTTTCTTTTCCCGGTAGTCCACTGCCGTAAATGCTCTGTACAAGTTTTACATACGAGATGCGGGGCCCACGTTTTGTCCTGATCACCAAGCTTAACTCCAAAGTATCCAAGATACGCTCGCTTTACAAAGTCAGTAAGAGTTTGTCTGTTTTATTGAAACATGTATTCTTCGCATATATAGCAAAACACATCAGGTTGATTTACACAACTTCTTCTTGAACTGGAACCTGAACTCATTTTAATTCTGTTCAATAACACAAAAACACTCTTTTCTTAACATAAAATAACACGCCGAATTCGATCTACTCTCATTAGTAAGAACGCACAAACTGACGGGACTTACCCGAGTTAGGTGATTAAAAGGGTCAGTTCAGGTACCTGATAGGCAATGGTTCCACTATTTATAGATTTACCTGGAATTTACTCAATTACAGACTGACAATAAAACCATTGTACCTACATTAATGAATATATAATAATTTTAGAACTCTCATAAATGAATATACTGAATAAAAACCACATTGGTAGATAAGTTGATGTATCTAAAAAAGTAGAGCTGATAGAGAAAAACGGATTGCATGTATAGATTTAGCGTCCCAAATATAGTTAAAATCAGCTCTAAAATCCCAGGCACCAAAACAAAAATATTTTTTTGTTGCCCTGTGTTATCTATCTATCTATCTATAAATAATTCCGGATTTTAGGGTCATAAGCAGACATCACTGCATTCGGAGAACATTTTAAAAAATCGGTGAAGAATAGCGCCACTATAACAATTCCCAACTAAGCCACTATAACAAGTGAAGAATTTTCAGGTCTTGCACTAAACATCACTATAACTTTAGCTGCCCTAATAGCCCTCTTACAAGTGTTAACCTTTAATTACCACATTAGACCCGTTTTTAAAAATTAAACCCTTTTAGTGAGTAGAGCAGTAAATGTATATGAACAATCTATTAAAACTGTGTTCTTTTTCTCTTGCTTTTTTTCTTTATAAATTTATCTAAAGCAAGCCCACACAGAAAAATTCAAGCTCATTATTTTCCTCTTTTCTGAGTTATTCGACACGAAAATGCCTAAACAATGCAAAAGAATGCAGCTCGAGCCGAAAGTGATGTATGTGAGCATTTCGTTATTCAAACTTTGGAATATTCTGAAAAGCTTTCTATCTTTCTACTGTTGTTTTTGTGTAAAATAATGGCTTCGAATTTGTCTTTCGTTTAGAAAAATCGTCGTTCCGTCTTTACTGACATAACAAAAGTCAGTCGAGTATTTCTGTATGGAAACAGCATTTTTAGGTTTATTTATTTGTTCTCTTTGAAAGGACATTACACCAAGTATGAAGCTGTTTTTTTACAGGAATTTGTAGGTCAAGTAATCATATATATATATATATATATATATATATATATATATATATATATATATATATATATATATATATATATATACATATATACATATATACATATATACATATATACATATATACATATATACATATATACATATATACATATATACATATATACATATATACATATATATATATATATATATATATATATATATATATATATATATATATATATATATATATATATGTATGTATGTATGTATGTATGTATGTATGTATGTATGTATGTATGTATGTATGTATGTATATATATTATATATATATATATATATATATATATATATATATATATATATATATATATATATATATATATATATATATATATACAGTCCCTGGCCAAATTATTAGACGCACTGCAAGATTTCATGTAAAATATTAATTACCGAGTGATATTGTACCGTTTTATTATTTTAAATTGATTTGTTTTTTATTTTTATATTATCCAATCAATTACCTATTTATTTGACATAAATAAAACAGCATTAATTTAGAAAAGCATAAGTTTATTAAGTTTTAAAGAAAAGTGAAATTAATGTTAGTAAAAGTCAATATTTAATTGAGCCACCTTTAGCCGCTATCAAAGCTTTAATTCTGCGCGGCATGCTATCAATGCAAGATTGTACTGTCTCCTGCATTTGAGGATGATGATTCCACACATGAATAATCTTTTCTAGGAGCTGGGTTTTGTTGGTAATCACATCTTTAGCCACTTCTCTTTTCATCAGCTCCCACACATTTTCAATGGGGTTCATACCCGGCCAATCCAACAGAGGGATATTTTTTTCTGCCAAAAAAGCTTTAACAGACCGAGCAGTGTGGCAGGGAGCTCCATCTTGCATGAAAGTGAATGGTTCCCCATTTGGAAACCATTCTCTGAGCTGCGGAATCAACCGATTTTGTAATACTTCTTTGTACTGATCTTGCCTCATTATTCCTTTGACGACGTACAGACGTCCAGTGCCCTTGCCGCTGATGACTGACCAAATCATCACTTTGGTGGGATGTTTAACCGTCGGGACGACACAATCAGGATGAAACTTTTCTCCATGACGACGACGCACATACTGAGCTTTATTCTGCAAAATTTCGAATGTGCTTTCGTCACTGAAGCAGACCTGTCAAAAATAGGAAAAATATATAAACTTCCATGTTTATTTGCTTTATTTAACTGAAAATGATAATAATGTATCAATTATTGATTAAATTGCTGTATCTTACCGATCTCCAGAAGTCCACATCTTTGTCTTGCCATTGTTTGGCCCACTTCAGGCGCTTTGCTTTCATTGCAGCTGTTAACTTGGGCTTCCTGGCGGGGCGACAGGCCTTAAAATCTAATTCTTTAAATTTTCTTCGAACAGTGCGCTCAGAAGCATTTACGCTAGCATCCTGGAATTGTGATTTTATTACCTTTGTGGTAGCAAATCTGTTTTCTACACAAATTTTCTTCAAACATCTCTCTGACCGTGGAGTGAAAATTGGTTTTCTACCGCATCTTTTCTTTCTTTTTGGGCTTAATTCCTTCCCTGACTCAATTTTCTTTTTTATGCGTCATACACTAGCTTCAGAAACCTCCAATCTTCGTGATATTTCTCGGTTTGTAAATGTTTTCGCAATCACAAGGGCCTTCACTTCAGCTTTTTTACGTGGTGAAAGATCGCCTTTTCTACCCATAATGAAAATAGTCCAATTACTTTTTTAAAACACTGCATACAAAATAAACTAATAACTGAGTAGTATAAAACTGTTAAACAAACAATCACAGTCCATAAAGCCACAGAAACACGTCCGTACCTGACTCGATTCCGATCGCGACTGATACAGGTTTGTACTAGTTTACGTTCATGTATCACTTTGTCAACACAGTGTTGCCATATGTTAAAAATAAATACAAATATGTAGTCTACAACAATTCTTTTAAATAAAAATCAATAATATTGTAGTTTAAATATACCATTATTGCATAAAAACTCTTAAGAAACATAAAATTACTAAAAAAAATACAGTGCGTCTAATAATTTGGCCAGGGACTGTATATATAATAGCTATGCCCGCGGCTCCGCTCGCGTGGACTTCATTCATTATTATTGTCACTGCTCATTTCTTATATTACCTAACGTAATAAAATCTATCCTAAAACCTGGCTAGAGCATATGTATAAATTTAAAAATATACACGTAAATCGGATAACTGGTTTTCGAGCCATAAGCGCACTAACGGACAGACAGGCAGACAGAGAGACGTTGCATTTTATATATATTACTAGCCGTGCCCGCGGCTCCGTTCGCGTGGACTTGATTCACTACTATCGTCACTGCTTTATTCATTATGTTACCTAACGTAATAAAATATCTGCCATTATTTCCCCTTAGCTTCCATTATTTCTCCTTATCTCCCATTATCTCACCATAACTCCCATTATCTAGACTTATCTCTGCTTATCTCCCATTATTTCTCCTTATCTCCCATTATTTATACTTATCTCCCATTATCTAGGCTTATATCGAATTATATAGAACATATATATAAATTTATAAGAACACGTAAATCGGATAAGAGATTCTCAAGTGATACACGCACTAACGGACAGACAGACAGCCGGAGAGATGTTGCATTTTATATATATTATATTCTTTGCAACATGATATTGTTCCATATTTAATGGTTTAGGCAGTGTATTGCAAGAGAACGCGCTAACGGTAACCTTTTTTTCCGACTTGATTCACTATTATCATCACTACTTATTCTTTATGTTACGTAACGCAATAAAATATACCCTATAACCTGGCCAGAGAGCATATAGATGTTTTAAAAAAAAAAGCACTTAAATCGGATATGTGGTTCTCCAGTAATAAGCGCACTAACGGACAGACAGACAGACGGACAGACAGAGATACGTTGCATTTTATATATATTATGGATGTAATAAAATATGTATCTATAACCTGGTCAGAGAACATATGTAGGAATTTAAAAAATCACGTAAATCGGATAAGTGGTTCTCGAGGGATAAGTGCACTAACGGACAGACAGAGAGACGTTGCATTTTATATATATTATAGATATAGATTATTATTATTATTATATAACCTGGCCAAAGAATATATGTATGAATTTAAAAAAAGACACGTAAATCGGATAAGTGGGTCTCGCGTGATAAACGCACTAATGGACAGACAGACAGAGAGACATTGCATTTTATATATATTATAGATTATAGATATTCTCTGCTACATAATATTGTTCCATATTTAATGGTTTAGGCTGTATATTGTAAGGGAACGCGTTAGGGACAAACTTTTTTCCGACTTCATTCACTATTATCGTCACTGCTCATTTCTTATGCTACCTATTGTAATAAAATATAGCCTATAACCTGGCCAGAGAACATATATATGTTTAAAAAAAAAGTACGTAAATCGGATAAGTGGTTCTCCCCAGTGATAAGCGCACTAACGGACAGATAGACAGACAGAGAGACGTTGCATTTTATATATATTATAGATATTCTTTGCTACATAATATTGTTCTATATTTAATGGTTTAGGCACTAATCGTCACTGCTCATTTCTTATGTTACCTAAATATCTTCTAACCTGGCCTGAGAACATATGTATGTTTAAAAAAAAAGCATGTAAATCGGATAAGTGGTTCGAGTGATAAGCGCACTAACGGAGAGATAGATAGCCAGACAGACAGATAGACAGAGAGACGTTGCATTTTATATATATCATAGAAGATTATAGATAACCTGACCAGAGAAGAAATGTATGAATTAAAAAAAAAAAACACGTAAATTGGATAAGTGGTTCTCGAGTGATAAGCGCACTAACGGACAGCTAGACAGATAGATAGACTGAAAGACGTTACATTTTATATATAGGGTGTCCCAAAATTCACGCAAGAAGTAATTTTGATAGAAAACACAGCTTTTTTAATTAAAAATTGTAATTTTTTTATTGATTCATAAAGTATGCAGTATAGGGTTATGTATGGAATAAGCCTCTACGGCTTTGCTGGCACATACGCACTCTTTTGTCGAAATTTTCCATGACCGTTTTGCATAAATGTGTCATGGGCGGTCGTGGGCTTCTTGGCATAATCCTTAGACTTTAAAAAACCCCAAAGCAAAAAGTCCAACGGCGTTAAATCGCATGAACTGGGCGGCCAATTCTGATCACCAAAACGGGATATTACACGACCAGGAAATGACTCGAACAGTAACTGAATTGTTTCTCGGGCTGTATGGTAAGTGGCACCGGCTTGTTGAAACCACATGTCGTCCACATCCATATCTTGCAATTTAGGCACAAAAAACTGGATTATCATATCGCGATAACGATCACCATTAACTGTTATTACCTGGCCAACCACATTTTCGAAGAAGAATGGTCTGATGATGCCTCCAGCCCAAAATCCGCACCAAACAGTGACAGGTTGTGGACGCATTTGTTTCGCAACAGTCACGTGTGGATTCTCTGAACCTTAAATGCGACAATTTTGTCGATTAAGGAAGCCATCAAGATAGAAATGAGCCTCATCGTTGAAGATGATTTTCTTCGAAAAATCAGTATCCACTTGTTTTTCCATAATCCATTCAACGAACTCTCTTCGTTGTGCGTGGTCAGTAGGATTCAGTTTTTAAGTCAATTGAACTTTATAAGCATGAAGATGCAAATCTTTCGTGAAAATACGCTGTAGAGAGCATCTCAAAATGTCCAATTCCTGACTACGGAGCCGAATTGATGTTCCTGGAGTCTCAGTAACACTCTCACGAACTGCTTCAATGTTTTGTGTCGAACGACTTGTTGAAGGACGGCCAGAGCGTTTAAGATCACTAATTGATCCAATCTTCCTGAATTTTTCAATTAATCTCTTCACAGTTGATGAAGTTAAATCACTATTCCGATCATATTTTGTACGAAAATTCCGAACTGTAGCTGCCAAACTTGCATTATTTTTAAAATATTGCTCAATAACGAAAACACGTTGTTCTTTCGTGTAGCGCTCCATTTTTAATAACCCTGAATTGTCAGCTGTCACACTGTGTTTCTTGTTTGGTTGGCAATACCTTACCATACAAATGGCGCCAAATTCTATTCTTGCGTGAACTTTGATGTGTGTGGTGGCCCTAGTCCCGTGGTTATCGTGCCAGCAAATGGTATCAAGGGTGCCAGCTTCCAATTTCGTCAGGTCAGTGTAGTTTTTTAATTAAGTATATTTGGCTTAACCACATACACAGGTAGCAGTTGCTGCAGAAATATCGCGTTGTCCAAAAGTGCCGTGAAATACAAACGTATATTTTTGGGAACTTGGACATCGTCGACGGATATTACAACCTCACTGCTCAGGCAGGGAGGTGACCAATAAAAAAAAAATTGAGGTCTCACTAAAAAATAAAGATCCGTAGATAGAGTTTTTAGTGCTTCACCCTGTCTCTTTAGAACTGATTGAAATGACAGAATGCTTCTTAAAATAATAATTTTATCTATTTCCAAGTATTTGTTTGACGTAAAAAAGGTTTCTTATACCTTCATCAATAATGCACTATGACAGTTATTCGAAAATTAATTCATAAAGCTGATAAGGGGTAATGTAATATGCATATTAGGAGCCGCTTCTACTAGTTTACCATTTTGTCTTGCGAGATAAGAAGGGCAAAAAAGTGAATGACAAATGAAGTGAAGGAACGTTTTGTTCAGAGATAATTATTCAAGATATTAACGACAGGGTTAATACAAGTTTACATTTATTAATAACAGCGGTAGTTGACAGTGGTATAAAATAAGTGACCAAAAATACATACAATCGTTGACATCGGAAACTGTGTTGTCAGTGGCGGCTCCTCTATAGGAGCACATGGGCACGTGAACCCCCTGTCAACAACAAGACAAAATGCAAATTATTTTGTATTATACCTTAGTAATACAAACGTCATTTAAAGAAGTGAACCTTCCCTACAAATTGCCAAGAACAATTTATAACAACCCTAATACTTTACGTACCGTTAGACCTCGAATTATCACTGAAGCTTCCTAAGCGTAGAAACTACAAGAACTGGATGTAAGGCAAGGCGGTATACAGCGCTGCACAGTGCGAAATTTCTTGAGTTTACCGGAACTTAATTATTTAAACCAGTAAAACAGTTCTATTTGTTGGTTTTTTAAAATTTTTAATAAAAATTAATGTGTTTTATTTAAAGTTTTTCAGTTTATTTGTGTTTTTATTATAGAACAATAAAAAAAAACATACATTTTGTAACAACATTTTGAACATCTATTCAGAACGAGACTCATTGCAATCGTCTGAAGACTCGCAATCATTACATGGGTCTGCAAATCTTTCTAACAACTCTAAAACTTCTGGCGTAACTTCGCTATGCTTAGTTTTGGGTGCTTTACGAAGACTAGCGATGTACGGATCCGATGAAATAAGCAGTCGATTAAATAAATCCGTATTTGTGTCAATTCGGGATGTTTTTCTAGTAAAAAGTTCGCGATATTTTCTGCAGTCTTTGTTTCTTGCCGCCTGAGCTTCTTCAGAAAATTGTCCGATCGGAAGAAAGCAAGAGGCTATAATATCCTTTCCATGACAAAGGGCTTTATGCACACTTACGGGCATTGAGTACCAGAAATATTCTTTTAAATACAATTCCAAAGTTTCTCTTGCATATTCGCCGAACTTTTCTGAATCAATTTTAAGACCACAATTTAGGCACTCTAACAGCACATGAAAACGCTTGATCAAATCTAAATTAACGCCAGTTATTTCGCAAGACTTTTCGGCATTTCTAATGAATTTTCTCGCGGTATTACCATCGTTTGTGTTTCCGGTCTGCTGTTTTGGTATATCTATAAGCAAGCCAAGCTCCTCTTTGAATTTTTGTTGAATGTATTTTTTCTTCTCTGCAACTTTTTTTTTAATTTCTGCTCCACGAGCTTGCCATGCCTTAATATCCAGTTTGTACGATATATGTAAAATACATTCCAAAAACCTTATCCAAGCATGGAGGGGTGATAGTCCAATGGATAAAAAGGATTCAATTATATTTTTTTGAGGTATATTGCAGATGTTGTTCATTTCACTAGGTTTAGCCCCACATAAGTAGCATGTTTGTGATGATGCACAGGATGATACAGCATTGCATACTTTACCGTCAATCATACAAAAGATCATATATGCTGTAACCTGAAATTGCTCGCCATCTACAAGTATAGTGGTTGGAGTAAGTTGAGATATTTGTTCTTTCACTTTGTTTACTTCTGAGGTAATTACACTGACTCTTTCTTTTGCAAAAACGAATTTAATGGGGCGACAGTACCGTGTGGAAGAAGAAGCAGGGTTTTTCCAAATTACTGACTGATTATCACCATTATCATTTACGGAGCACATTTGGATTGGTACCATTGATACACTAAACATACTATCATCAGAGCTATGTTTGTCCATATACTTTTGTCGATAATTAACTTGTTCCGCCCTATCACAACCCCACTTTACGATAATATTTAGTGCTTTAACGTTTGATAAAGTTCTAAGAATCCCTTCTAGCCCTGTACAAAGTCTTGCTACGGTATGATTTATAAGCGATTGAACTGATACTTCAGCTGAAACTTCAGTTATTATTATGTCCTTTGGATAGCACAACCTCTTTGCCTCTTTTACAACATAATAAGGTGGATACAAAGTGCAACGGTGATTTTTTGCTTGATCTCGAACAATGTTGTACTAATTTGACGATAAGTTTGCATCAATAAGTAGCGCTAAAGCCTGGTCTGGAGTTAATTTTCGTAGGCTGTTTGAAGAAGACATGCGAGCCTTCTTGATTTTGCTACCCCTTTCTGGAGAACCAGATGCCAGCTTCTTGACAATCGCTGTAGAGTTTCGTTTTCCAGATTGGTATAGCTTTGTTGCAGTTGCTTTGGCTAATTCGTCTTGACTACCGGACTTCAAAAGATGATGCACTTTTCTGTTTTGCACTTTAGGATGACAATCCCTAAATTCTTTTTTAGGTCTGCCTGCATTGGTCCTCGATCCACTAGGCAATGCAGTCCTTACAGCATTTGAAAATTTTACATTATTTTCAAGCCAGCTCGCATTTTTATTCAGAAATGATGCTAAATTTCGACTGGATTCCCTCCACCTTTTTTGTATTTTACAAACTAGCGCACGAAGAATTGCCTTTAAACTGCAAAGAGCGTCAGATGTTAGCATTGGTGAGCCTATTTTTTCCAAAACAAAACCAATGATGGCGTCCGATGTCGGTTCTTCCTTCCACTTTTGGAATATGCAGTTATATGAAATTTGTAAAGTCATTCTGGAAAATGTTTAATTTAAAAGAAGATCGCAAATATCACAGATCTTTTGTGTTTCCAACAGAGGAAAAAAAACCTTTCAAATTTTGTGCGTTTCAAGCTGGTATTATGTAGTATTACTTTTTAAAGTCTCCACTGAAGTTAAAAATGTAAATTTTACTTACTTCTTAAAAATCACTTTTTTCACGCACAAATCACACATGAGTAAGAAAAGATAATGTTATGAGTGGCCGCCATGGTGGAGTAAACAGAACTGTTCAAGATGATTATAAATATGGCTATTATGTTCACTGTCATGCTCATCAATTAAATTTAATTTTAGCTCATGCAACTAGCCAGAATGCAGAACTACGTATTTTCTTTTCTAATATGACAGATATTACGACTTTTTTTAAATTCTCCTCAGCGGATGTTATACGAAGCACGATTTGTATTCTGGTTCACATTTTTTCATAAAATGATGCCACACGCCGATATCCTATATAACAGTCTGCAAAAATCGACTTCTGATCCTGCACAGGTAGCCACAGCAATTAATATATTTGAAAAAAAAAAATATATATATATATATATATATATATATATATATATATATATATATATATATATATATATATATGCATATATATATATATATATATGCATATATATATATATATATATATATATATATATATATATATATATATATATATATATATATATATATATGTATATATATGTATATATATATATATATATATATATATATATATATATATATATATATATATATATATATACCGTGTGACACGGACAATATGAAACACCCTGTAATTTTTTTATTTTGAAAGTTACATATTTGCATTTTTAGATACCAGAATGGGACATTATTAGTCTCTTTTATCACTTAAGAAATATTTTTAACCATTTTCGGTTTGACCCGGAAAATGACTGCATTATTAGGCTGTTTTATCACTTAAAAAATATTTTTAGCTACTTCTTGGTTTGACCGAAAGTGACTACAACTTTCTTGTTTTTAATGGAGCCCTCTAAATTTTATTATTATCAATTTCAATTCGCTTTGAAATTCTCTTTCCAACGATGTATCACAAGTTGACATTTGTTTGACAGGTGACCGGAAAAAAAAAACTAAATTAAA
Organism: Pachyrhynchus sulphureomaculatus; assembly: GCA_019049505.1. NCBI lineage: Eukaryota > Metazoa > Arthropoda > Insecta > Coleoptera > Curculionidae > Pachyrhynchus > Pachyrhynchus sulphureomaculatus. The sequence goes on along the minus strand of CM032451.1, from coordinate 781,484 downwards.
CTCTTAGACTTATGGCGGATATACTAGCAATTGTTTTTGTTTGTTTTATCTCACTTTGGAAGGAATTTAAGACTGTTTATCGTGCAAATTTTGCGAGTCTAAGTGACTCCTACAAAATTTTATGCTTTACATTCAGTTACAGAATTTTCTCTTTAAATAATAATCAATATCACCGAAATTAAGATAGGAACACATATTTTTTATTTAACCTAGTTACACATTACGGGTTTTTTGTCAACATACATCTAACAAAACTATCTAACGCCAATTGGATTTAATATTCTTTTCAGAAAATAAACCGTTTTATTATGAAATAATGTGATATCAACAAGTTCCATTACGGACCTAGTAGGCTATGATAAAACAGACGAACCTAAAGTCATGGTTGCTGCGTGTTACCAAAATGGCCATTATTATTGTTTACTTTAGGTCTAAAAAAATGCTGAAGAAATTTCTACTTTAATTGAAGATGTAGTTCATTTTCAGAATAAAAGACGTAAGGAAGATCCTTATTTAACGAAAGTAGTTGCAGCAAAAGAACTATGTGATTATATATTAATTCATATTAAGGAAAGGTTTTCATTTAATAGTTATCTAAGTGGTTCGCTTCCGTTTATGTCTTCTAAGTTCTCGGAGTTTGAAAATAAATTCCCATCGCACTATTTAAATGATATAGTTCAGGCATATCCATTTTCGGACAAAATTGGATTACAAACTGAACTTGAACTTATTTATAAACGGCCAGATTTTAGAAATTTGCAAGGAAGGGGGCACTGTTTGCGATTTATAATCGAAAGTAATTGACAAAATCTATTTTCCGCAACGTACACTTTACTGCAGTTAATTATTACCATTCAGATGACAACTGCTGAAGCTGAAAGACATTTCTGCACTTTAAAAAGAATTAAGTCGTTTTTTGAGAAGTACCACAAATGAAGAAAGACTTTCAGCATTGGGAATGTTGTTAACAGAAAAGATAGACCTCAGTATATATCACCACTACACCAAACACTTTATTTTTGCACTCGACGCGCGTTTCGCTAACCATGTTAGCTTCATCAGGAGCGATGATTGATTAAAGCTAAATTACAAATCTACCCTATTTATACTTAGCCTAACCCTTGAATTACTCAAGCGAAACTAATGACATAGGCAAGGCCATCAGCTCCGGTCAAGTAACCAGTAGAGGGGACTATAAGGAATAGGCCCTCTGTCTTTATTTAAACTACTTTTACATTTTATGATTTCCATACTTTCGTATGTGTTCAACAATCTCCTATCAGATACATTTTTTATTAATCTTAGATTATTTAATGTTGCAGTATGATCAGCTTCAAGGGCATGTTCGGCAATGCTAGACTTTTCTGTTCTACTGTATTTTAAGTGTGCTAAATGTTCTTTAAATCGTGTTTCAATTGACTTTTTAGTTTGCTCAACATACTTTTTGTCACAATCATTACAACTAATTTCATAAATTACACTTTTCTCACAATTAGGAATTTTATTTTTAGGATTTCCTAAGATATTCTTCAGATTGTCTGATGACTTATAGACTAAGGTGAGGCCTACCTTATTAAATACCGTATTGAGTCCCTTGCTGTATTTCGGATTTTATGGTATGGAGGCATACTTGGTGTTATTTTCTTCTTATAGTCCCCTCTACTGGTTACTTGACTGAAACTGATGGCCTTGCCTATGTCATTAGTTCCGCTTGAGTAATTCAAGGGTTAGGCTAAGTAAAAATAGGGTAGATTTGTAGTTTAGCTTTAGTCAATCATTGCTCCTGATGAAGCTAACATGGTTAGTGAAACGCGCGTCGAATGCAAAAATAAAGTGTTTGGTGTAGTGGTGATATCTACTGAATAGTATCATTGTGCCAAAGATTCCACATTCCCAACTTAATTGGGAATGTTGTTAACAGAAAAAAAAAGAAGATATTAGTAATTTTAATCAATTAGTGACTGACAAATTTAAAAATTTGCCGTATGGACTTTTCGTTTAAAACATTGTATTTATAATGCTCAACTTATAGTTAGATGTTTTAAACAAAACAATGAATTTTGCTATATTTCTAATATGGACTGCATTTTCTTTCGTCAAGTGTTGTATATCATTTACGTTCGCGTATATACGTATGTGTCAATACCCCGCGCCCATTTGCCTGTTATAGTTGGACCTTCTGTATTCGTAAGTGATTTTATACACTCCTGGACAAAATTAACGCAACAATAAATTAAATCATACAAATCTCTATAATGAATTAATTTTAATAATTTTTTATGAACATTGGTTACACTAAAAGTTAGAAAAAACTTATTCGGATACTTTAAAAGTGGATTGGCTACCAAATTTCTCTATGAGATTCGAATTAAAATTATTGTTAAGACCTAATAACAAAATCGTTGAAATTATGTAATAATGAAAAAAATAAACTGGGACACTAGTAGCAAAATTAATGGTGTAACTGGGACACTAGTAGCGTATGTTGCCTCCTCTACTTCGGATGACAGCGTTTATGCGCCTAGGCATGCTTCTAATTAAATTTTGGATAAAATCCTGAGGAATTTGCTCCCATTCTGTGATAACTGCATTTTCAAGTTCCCTCAAGTTTCTAGGTGTAGGTATATGACGTTTCACATTTTTCTTAAGGTGGTTCCATACATGTTCTATCGGATTCAGGTCCCGGCTTTTTGGTGGCCATTGCATAATCGGTAGATCAACTTGATTAAGATAATCGAGTACCTCCCTAACCACGTGAGGTCGAGGGTTGTCTTGTATAAACAGGAAATTGGGCCCCACAAAATGACCGAAAGGTATCACATGTTCTATTACAATATTCTCAAGATAGTAGTCAGCATTCATGGTTCTCGTATGGACAGGAACTAACTCTGTGCGAGCATCAAATCAGATGCCACCCCAGAACATAACAGAGCCACCGCCGAATGGAATCCTTGCAAAGATATTGCAAGGAGTAAACCTCTCTCCTGGTCTTCGCCATACTCGCTCACGACCATCTGGATGTTTTAGACTAACTCTAGTTTCAACTGTGAAGAAAATTTGTTTCCAATCATCCACAGAACACTTTTCGTGATTTTGAGCAAAACGTAACCTGGCAACTCTGTTCTCTCTAGTAAGCAAGGGTGCAGTGGCTGGTCTCCTACTGTTTAATCCAGCTTCATTTAACCGTCTTCTAACTATTTTAGAAGAAATTGTGACATTGCGAACAGCTTCGGGTTCATTTCTTATTATAGAACTGGTGACAGTCCTGTTTCTTAAAGCATATTGTCTTATAAAACGTTCATCTAGGTCGTTAGTGCATCGTTCTTGCCCTTGCCCTAGCCTTCTAGACTAAGTTCCTACTTCATTCAAGCGCCTTACCATACGATTTATTGTGGAACGATGTTTCCCTAACAAATTGGCAACATAACTCTGACAATATCCCTCGTCTAATAAAACTGAGGCTCGCACTACCTCGTGTTCAGTTAAATTCCTTGTTCGATTCATTTTTCTAATTCTTCGGGGTCAAAAATAAAACAGTCTACCACAAAAACGTATTACTTTGAAAAAGGGAACAATTTATAAGCTTACTTTTAAAGAAAATCTATCGCATTATTACAGAAAATTGTTTATCTTCTAAAAAATTCTTTAAAACTGTAAATCTAAACGAATTGTTTTGATTTCTGTCATGAACTACGAAAAAAAAAAATACATAGCCTACTATTCAAATACTCGATAAATTTTAAAACTGACATAAGAGAAAGATAAATTAATTTTCAGATTGTTGCGTTAATTTTGTCCAGGAATTTATTTGACATGATGCATTTTCAATTTATAGTAGGTAAGGTATTATCATTTGTGACCATGAACCTTAGAAAATTTTAAAATATCTTCTAGGTATGAATAGATACACAAAATTTAAAATTAAGTAGGTATCAGGAAATCGTGTTTTCACGCTCTTATTGGCTACATACAACATAGCCTTGTGAGGTATGTGAACCTCCACCAAATTCCATCACGAGCCGCCACTGTGTGTTGTCCAACTGTACCTAAGATCGCTATGCATAAATGTTACCGCAACTTCCGACAACCATCATCTTGTTTCATTCTTTTTAGTTTAGGTCAGCAATAATCGTGATTTGAAGTTCTTTGGAATAATTAATTATTAAATGACTTCAGTAACTGTAACACACTTAGATATTATAGACGGAAACTATACGCAGGAATAAGTGTTTATGAGATCACCAGCGAGAATATTTTTGTCTAACAATATAAATGTATCCGTTTATCCTACTAATCTGTAATAGTACACTAAACAACTCTGACATATTTAAAGCATGTTCTCCAAATGGAACACAGTTTTAATCACTTAAATAAATGTAAATGTCGATCAAAATTAGAATATCATTATTCGATCATATTTATTAATTGGTCTGTGATCTCGTTGAATATTTATTAGAAATCATTTGAATAAAACATAAACTTGTAGGAAATATAAGGCAAATTATATAATAATATATTCATTTGTTCCTGTAATCAACTTAACTTTCTTCAAAAGTTGTTGAATTCAACTAGTTTTTTGGGAATTTGATTTTGGTTACGTTATGATTGTTTCATAGTCATCAGTCTAGCTTTGTATTAAAAGAGAGCTGAATATTCACATGAAGTGACAATCTCTCTTTCTTTCTTTCTTTCTCTCTCTCTCTCTCTCTCTCTCTCTGTATATATATATATATATATATATATATATATATATATATATATATATATATATATAGAATAAAGAAAAAAAGCAAAAAGTTGCCGTATCTACCAAAATTATTAAAAATACAATCTTTAATTGGGGAACTCGGCAAATTAGGGCGTGATAGGAGATCACACAATTTTCATTAAGCCGCCAATACTACATACCGGGTGGTTTTGGTCGTTCAATTGGCTACCTCTCTCTCACTTAGGGTCCAATATTTGTACTTCCTTTTCTACCGGTTCCTTCCAGGTGTCGACCCCGCATTCTGGTTAATTGAGTTTTCTTGACTAAACCCCTTCTCTCTGTCGGGTAGCTGTCTCCTGTCGTTCTTGTCATTTGTTCCTAAATGGCGGTGGCCATATGTGGTGGTCACAAGTGAAATAACTAACGATGTTCTCAACATCCAAGGTTCCCAATTATATCCATGTGTTAAATTTGTTTTTTAGAAATTTGTCTACAGTGTTTTAATGTATATTTTGTATATTTTATGGATTAACCAACGTTTATATGTAACAACTTTTTTATGTATAACCTACGGCCATTCAGGCTAACGAAATCTTTGCAGTTCTCATGTGAGTTTTTTAACTTATTATTACTAATATTTTATTCTTGTTCCACACTAATTTTATTTATTATAACAACCTAATGATAACATCATTAATTTAAATTTATCCCAGACACTATCAGTGAATACGCTCTGTTCTTCTTTTCAGTTCTGCCCTGAAGAAGGTCCCAATCCAAGACCGAAATATTGGCGGCTTAATGAAAATTGTGTGATCTTCTATCACGCCCTAATTTGCCGAGTTCCCCAATTAAGTTTGTATTATATATATGTATATATATATATATATATATATATATATATATATATATATATATATATATATATATATATGTATATATATATATATATATATATATATATATATATATATATGTATATATATATATATATATATATATATATATATATATATATATATATATATGTATATATATATATATATATATATATATATATATATATATATATATATATATATATATGTATATATATATAGATATATGTATATATATATATATATATATATATATATATATATATATATATATATATATATATATATATATATATATATATATACACTCCTGGACGAAATTAACGCAACAATATATGAAATCATACAAATTTCTATAATGAATTAATTTTAATAATTTTTTATGACATTGGTTACACTAACAGTAAGAAAAAACTTATTCGGATACTTTAAAAGTGAATTAGCTACCAAGTTTCTCTATAAGATTCGAATTAAAATTATTCTTAAGACCTAATAACAAAATCGTTGAAATTATGTAATAATGAAAAAAATAAACTGGGACACAGTAGCAAAATTAATGGTGTAACTGTGACACTAGTAGCGTGTGTTGCCTCCTCTACTTCGGATGACGGCGTGTATGCGCCTAGGCATGCTTCTAATTAAATTTTGGATAAAATCTTGAGGAATTTGCTCCCATTCTGTGATAACTGCATTTTCAAGTTCCCTCAAGTTTCTAGGTGCAGGTATATGACGTTTCACATTTTTCTTAAGGTGATCCCATACATGTTCTATCGGATTCAGATCCGGGCTTTTTGGTGCCCATTGCATAATCGGTATATCAACTTGATTAAGATAATCGAGTACCTCCCTAGCCACATGAGGTCGAGCGTTCTCTTGCATAAACAGGAAATTGGGCCCCACAAAATGACCGAAAGGCATCACATGTCCTATTACAACATTCTCAAGATAGTAGTCAGCATTCATGGATCTCATACGGACGGGAACTAACTCTGTGCGAGCATCAAAGCAGATGCCACCCCAGAACATAACAGAGCCACCGCCGAATGGAATCCTTGCAGAGATATTGCAAGGAGCAAACCTCTCTCCTGGTTTTCGCCATACTCGCTCACGACCATCTGGATGTTTTAGACTAACTCTAGTTTCATCTGTGAAGAAAACTTGTTTCCAATCATCCACAGACCAGTTTTCGTGATTTCGAGCAAAACGTAATCTGGCAACTCTTTTCTCTCTAGTAAGCAAGGGCGCAGTGGCTGGTCTCCTACTGTTTAATCCAGCTTCATTTAACAGTCTTCTAACTGTTTTAGAAGAAATTGTGACATTGCGAACAGCCTTGAGTTCGTTTCTTATTTATAGAACTAGTGACAATCCTGTTTCTTAAAGCATATTGTCTTATAAAACGTTCATCTAGGTCGGTAGTGCATCGTTTTCGCCTTTGCCCCAGCTTTCTAGAATAAGTTCCTACTTCATTCGAGCGTCTTACCATACGACTTACTGTGGAACGATGTTTGCCTAACAAATTGGCAACATAACTCTGACAATATCCCTCGTCCAATAAAACTGAGGCTCGCACTACCTCGTGTTCAGTTAAATTCCTTGTTCGATTCATTTTTCTAATTCTTCGGGGTCAAAAATAAAACAGTCTACCACAAAAACGTATTACTTTGAAAAAGGGAACAATTTATTACAGAAAATTATTTATCTTCTAAAAAATTCTTTAAAACTGTAAATCTAAACGAATTGTTTTGATTTCTGTCATGAACAACGAAACAAAATATGCATAGCCTACTATTCAAATACTCGATAAACTTTAAAACTGACATAAGAAAAAGATAAATTAATTTTCCGATTATTGCGTTAATTTTGTCCAGGAGTTTATATATATATATGTATATATAGGTTGAAAGATATATTACCCAATACCACAAATAATCCAAAAACTCAATCACGGTAACACATCAAAAATAAGAAGTAATAACGAATGAACAAACTAAATAAATATAAAAGTAGGAATAACAGAGGGAGATGGCTTAAGCCCGTTACTATTCTGCATAATAATGAACAAAATCATTGAGGAAGTAAAACTAGTCAACGATGGATACGAACTAGCAGATAAACAAATGAAGATACTGGGATATGCAGATGATATTGTTCTAATATCACAATCGGAATACGGCCTACAAAGATTGCTCTATAAATTCAAACAAGTAGCAGAAAGATACAACATCGAAGTCAATACCGACAAAACACAAAACAGAATGCATCACGATAGCTAAGGAATGAGTAAGGTGTAAATTAGGAATAAATGGGAAATTGATAGAGCAAGTAATGAAATTCCCCTATTTTGGAGTTTTATTATTACTAGCTACGAAGATATACCAGAAGAAGTGAAACAACAAACAAATAAAGCAGCAGCAATATCAGGGGCCCTCAGAGATGTAGTTTGGAAAAACGAAGATCTAAGTGTAGAAGCAAAAACAAGAATATATAGAACTTGCGTTAGACCCATACTGGCTTATAGCATAGAAACACGGGCAGATACAAACAAAACCAAACAGTTACTAAGAAAAAATGAAACGAAAATACTGAGAGCAATAACAGGAAAGAGTTTATTAGACAGAGCGAGTAACACCACCATAAGAGAACAATGCAAGGTAGAGGATACAGTCAGATGGGGAAGAAAGAGACGAAGAGAGTGGCGTGAACATGTACAAAGAATGGAAGATACGAGAATGATAAAAATACGTATGAACAAAAAACCACATGAAACAAGACCAAAAAGACGACCACCAAAGAGATGGAGATACAGGCGGACATTCGAATCACAAAAGGCTTAATAACGAAGTAGAACAGGTCCGTGACTTACTCAGAAGAGGAAGTAAGTAAGTAATATATATATATATATATATATATATATATATATATATATATATATATATATATATATATATATATATATATATGATAATAACAGGATCCAGCGCTTCCAGAGTAAGGTATCTCTCAGAATTCTAACCTATGAAATTTCCTTCACTATTAAAGAAATAACCAAGCTAACTTCTCTTCTTAATCATATTATTCACTCTGCAGAGGACAGAGTTCCTCCATATATAGTACAACGGTTCCGTACCACTCAATTAAAATCCTTTCATACTGTTTCTAGATCCCTTTCAAATAATTTGTTCAATAAATTTAATAATTTAATGCAAGTTCGTGCTAATAAATTAAAAGTATGTCAACATTGGTTTACTAATCTCACTCAGGTTAACTTTCTCTCTGAAGTTCACACAGTTCTTTCCTTGGGTCCCAAATTTGTTTTTGATTCTTTTCCAGGTAAAGATATACCTGTTAAGACAGTTCTAGCAGATAGCAGGATATTGAATCTTTCATTAAACTTTTACCTTCTCCTAACCAAGATATCCTTAGAGCTAAGTGCACCAATGCCGTCACAAATGCTGTACTCCAAAATCATAACACCGCTACATCCTTTGAGAAGACTTTATTCAAGAAAGCAGTAACCTTCCTTAAACAACACAGCGACATCTTGATCATTCCTTCAGACAAAGGCTCAGTCACTGTGGCGTTAGAAAAGCAACATTACGAAACAAAAATGTCTGAATTAATAGATGATGAACAAGTCTATGAAAAGCTTTCGCATGACCCTACAAATCAATATCAAAACAAAAGCAATTCCTTTGTTAAGCAAATGAAGAATAAAAAATGGATCGATGACAGAACAGCAAGACAAATTTGTACCTACAAAGCCATTCCACCAAGAATCTACGGCCTGCCAAAGATACACAAAGAAGGTGTATCACTAAGACCTATTGTCTCCACAATTAACTCTCCTACATCAAGCTTAAGCAAATTCTGTGCAGATATATTAGAAAAATCCTTCCAAAATTACCATCTATATGCAGTTAAGGACTCCTTTGCTTTCAGTGCAGAAATTAATAATCTCTTATTACCTGAGAATCATGTCATCATTTCTCTGGATGTAGTCAGTCTCTTTACCAGCATGTCATGGCAGTTAACCAAGCATATTATTGATTCTGAATGGGCACTAATCTCACCCAACACAAAATTAGATAAATCCTTCTTCCTTTCTGTTATTGAGTTTTTCTTTCAATCTACCTTTTTCAAGTATAAAGAAAGCTTCTACCGCCAAACCTTTGGTTGCCCTATGGGCAGCAATTTAAGCCCTACTCTCGCAGCAATAGTCATGTCTTATCTCTTGAAAAATTGTATCGAAAAGCTATCTTTCAGACCCCCTTTTCTCTTTCAATATGTTGATGATCTTATTCTGTCTGTACCAGAAAATGGTAAAGAAGAAATCCTTCATGTCTTCAATTCTTTTGATCAACACCTACAGTTTACCATGGAAGAAGAGTCGAATAATGCTGTCCCCTTCCTGGACACAAGAGTCATCAGAGGTCCTGATGGTGTTATCAGACTAGACTGGTATAGAAAACCAACTTCATCAGGCAGATATATACATGCCAATTCTGGCCATGACTGGAAGGTTAAAATAAATGTCATAAAGGGCTTATATCGAAGAGTCAGAAATATAGCTCACCCAGACTATCTATCTCAAGCACAAACACTGCTCACCAATCTCTTTATGGAAAATGGGTACAATAAGAAGTTCCTGCTCAAGACCAAGGACGAAGTCGATAAGCTCTTTCTTTCTAATGACATCGCATCAGAGCCTCCTCCTGCACGCTTATCCCCTCCTTCCCTTCCACCCCATCTGCCTCCTGCTAGCCATACGGAAATAAGTCCTTCGTTGCTCTCTCTGCATTTATACCTGGTCTTACCTCCAAATTGGTTCATATTTTTGCGTCATTCCTAATGTTAAGATCGCTAAGTATTACTTCCATAAAAACAAGCGTATTTTTAGCAAATTGAAATCTTCTCTACCCATTCTTTCTATGTCCGATATTGTCTATTCCATTTCCTGTCTCAATTGTCCTGCTGTATATATTGGCCAGACATCACAATGTCTAAACCGTCGTATCGCATTACATAAGAGCGACACCAGATGTCATCCACAAAGATGTGCACTGGCAATTCATTCTGTTGACAATGGACATTCCTTCAACTTCAGAGAACCGAAAATCCTTCATATCCAAAAAAAACCTTCTTAAAAGAGAATTTCTTGAGATGTGCTATATAAACGAGAATCCCCAAAATATCAACAAAAGAACTGATCTTGACGGCTTGAGCAGCATATACAGCTTTCTTCTCTCTTGTGACATTCATCCCTCGTATAATATCCCTGGGTCGTCATACTCCCCATAATAGCTTTGGTAATTTACAGCTCTGTCCTTCTGCATGTTGCCCTCTGGGTACCATCCCTTTTATAATAACATTAATAATAATAGCAATTATAATAATTAATTGATTAGTATGTCCCCAATTATTGAAAAACCCTTTCCACTTGCCGCCTCCTTTTCCTTGTTCTATTCCCCCCCCTAGATGAAGTAAAATCGTTTCCTCTATATGTCACTTAATTATCATAACAGCGAAAATTTGCGTTCCCATTGGATACCTTTTCCCTTCATACCAAAAATTTTACCAGATGACGTAGTACTTAATTTATACTAAACCGGTCCTTTCCTGGTTGTTCAACCTTTCCTTTTATTCATTTTGAGTGATCCCTTACATCTGTCAGGTGGTCGTCCTTTGTCAGCGCCCTGTCAAAATTGTCACTTTTCTTTAAGATGGCAGGTGGTTAATTAGTTTTGAAATTTCAGCATTCAACGTTATCAATGGCATCCCTGCTGTAAATGCCATGTTTGTATATTAATATGTTAGTGAGTAGTGGTTGTTTTACTTCAGTGTTGGTTTTTACTATGGCGAATGTTATTGATGGTCATTCTTGTTAGATTAAAATGCATGCTACATGTGAGTTCACCCCCATTTTGCTTTTGACATTTCTTCATAATAATAATAATAATAATTTATGATTGTTTAGAATAATAACACTTTTAAATTACAATAGTTCTATATTAATAATTGTAAGTTTGAAATTAAAAATTGCAAATTGAAAATTAATAATTAAAATTAATAATTAAAAACTTGACTTAACATCATCAATTCTTCTTGCCTAATTTCTCTTTATTGGTTGCTTCGTTATCTCTTTTTCAGTTTGTGCCCTGATGAAGGTCCCAACCTAGGACCGAAATATTGGCTAAATGAATATAGTATGAACATCTGTTGATGCCCTTTCTGCCGAGTTCCCCAACTAGTTTCATAATTTAGGATTTTGTTAGATACGGCAACTTTTGCTTTCTCTCTCTTTATTATATATATATATATATATATATATATATATATATATATATATATATATATATATATATATATATATATATATATATCTACCTTGACGGATGTTTGGATGATCCTTCTGTTGTATTGTTGTTCTAAAGCTATCCGCTTGCAACTTTTGCCTTCGATTTTATGTCCTTGAGCTGGTTTGTGTTGAAGGAGATCTGGAAGAGATGTGGTTTATTTATTATGGATGTTGAGTTTGTGTTTTTCAAGCCTTGCGTATATCCTTTGGTCGGTTTGTCTGATATAAGCTTCATTACAATTACAAGCGCAAGCAAAGACTATCAAAAACGCGATACAAAAACAAAACAGTATACAAGCGAGACCTTGTACAAACAGTACAATTATTAGGAAAGCTACTTTGACACCCTGTATTTCAAAAATTACGAATTTTTTAGATTAAGGTAAGTAAATATATATATATATATATATATATATATATATATATATATATATATATATATATATATATATATATATATATATATATATATATATAGATTGATTAATGAAAGTAATTTACTTGCAAATGTACTCTTGTAAATTTGATAGTTAAACGCAAATATTGAAAGGGAAGGAATAATTCATAACGACGAAACGACTCGATAAATCCATCTTCATTCCATGTCACGATATCTTAATATACATACTACTATAATATGTGTACTTACATCTATCCCTTTCTAGCCCATTCTAACTACTAAACCACTAATTGTGTATTTACTCATTACATAGGAATGTTTAATTGGGACAATAGTCTTATTGTGCTTTGATGAATTGAGCTCAAACGAAGGCAAACATTTAAGGAAATTAGCTTGAGTCTTAGGTTTTCAGTGGTTCCATGTTAAATTACAATGTGATTAAGACAATACAGGGTATCTTAAAAAGTTATTTTTACTGAAAAATAGTAACCACTAAACGTAAACATAGCTGAAAATTTATAAAAAAGCAGGTTAAAAGGAAATGGAACACCGCTGTTGTTTGTCTACATCAGGGGTGTTCAAACGGTCGATCGCGATCGACAAGTCGATCGCGAGTGCTTTTTGAGTCGATCTCGAGAAAAAAATTCCGATATAGAACTATTCACAGATCTTGTTTTAGGTAACTAAAACAAAATGTAATGAATAAACTACTAAAATTTATTCGATCCACAATTAGGCCAGAATAACCCCCTCATCACTTTCTTTTATCGTAATAATCCCCTGCTAGTGGCAAAAGGCGGCTTTATCAAAGGAACGCGCGGTATTTGTCAAAGAAAAGCCGCGTTTTAGATTCCCGCTGATTTTTCTAGAAACTTCGGGCGACGTGTTTGACGGGAACATTCGAGACTTCGTTCGCGCCGATATAAAAGTTGCGCCTGCAGGAATAGGAGTCAGTCTGAGTTGTAACTTGAAGGCGATACATCGATACAAAGTTTATTAATAAATAGTCCAAAATGAGTGCGGCGAAGAAAAGTAAAACTTATTATTTTAATAACGATTGGAAGGAAGAATTTTTCTTTTGTATGATAAAGGATAAGTGCATTTGTCTCATTTGCCGTGCGTCAGTTGCAATACCTAAGCGTGGGAACTTAGAGAGGCATCATAAAACGGTTCATAAAAACTATGAAAAGGATTTTCCGTCACAGAGTGAAATAAGAAAACGAAAAGTACGTAATTTGATAACTTGTTTGAAAAAAGAACAAACCATGTTCACAAGACCAGCTAAACAATCAAAAGCTGCAACAATCGCGTCATTTAAAATATCTCATATATTGGTGAAACACAAGAAACCATTTGATGATGGATTGGTTATGAAGGAAGCATTTATTAAAGCGGGTAAGCCTTTATTTGAAGATTTTAAAAATAAAACAGAGATTATGTCTGCTATTAGAGAACTTCAGTTATCTCGTCCGACTGTCACAAGACGTGTTGAAGTCATGAGTCAGGACATTGCAGATAAACTAAAACATGATATGGAATGTACATACTTTTCTTTACAGTTCGACGAATCCACCGATATGACAGACACTGCCCAGCTGTGTATTTTTATTCGAATGATATTCAATGACACATGTCGGCTAAGGAAGAGTTTTTGACAATGATTCCTCTGAAAGGAAAGACCCGTGGCGAAGATATATATGACGTTTTCTTCAATTTTGTAACAAACTACAAGCTACCAATATATAAACTAGTGTGCATTACAACCGATGGAGCACCAGCAATGACTGGAAACAAAAATGGTTTTGTGGCATTGTGTCGAGCTAATGATGATTTCCCTTCATTTTTCTCCTTCCATTGCAAAGTTTTAAACATGGAGGAGATTATGGGCATCGCAATTAAAATTGTGAATTCTATCCGTGCACGTAGCTTGCAACGACGGCTCTATAAATTGCAGTTGGAAGATAGTAAGTCAGCTCAACACACTGATTTAGTTCTTCACACGGACGTCAGGTGGTTGAGTCGCGGAAAATTCCTAGAAAGGTTCCAAGAATTATTGCCCGAAATAACAGCTTTTCTGGACGAAAGAGGTGATGACACTCAGATGCTAAAAAACGGAAAATGGCTGAATCACAATGCATTTAAACACCATCAATTTGGAGCTTCAAGGTAAAGGAAAAACTATTATTGAGATGATTAGCGCAATAAACGCAATTAAAAATAAATTGCAACTTATCAACTGAAAGGAAAGGATCTGAAAAATTTTCCGTCTTTGAAAGCAAGGATTCCTCAGTTGAATTATGATATTTATGAGGCAGAATTATCAAATATTTTGGGCCAATTCGAAATACGTTTTTATGATTTCAGTAAATTGGCAAATATCGCATCATTTATGAGTTATCCTTTTTCGTGTAAAAACATTGAGGAATTAGCTACTGAAATAGCAAGTCAGTTTAACATGGACTCATGTTCTGTTGAAAATGAGTTAGTGCAGATTATATCAGATATACATCTCAAAGCCACAACATCGGATACAAAATTCTGGTGTTTTATATCTGAAGATAAATATCCGAATCTAAGGCAAATCGCCCTTCAACTGACGGCAATGTTTGGGTCAACTTACTTGTGCGAGTCTGCATTTTCTGAAATGAAGATAATTAAGTCAAAATATCGCAATCGACTAACTGACGAACATATGTCATCATGCTTGCGATTAGCACTTGGTAATTACGTACCATCTTATGAAAAGTATGCTGAGGACATGCAGTGCCACGCTTCAACATTCAAAGTCACTCTTTAGTTAAGTTTAGACACTAGAACTCGTTTGTTTTGTAAGAACCAATAAACTCGCAATTTTGAATAATTATGAGTTTTTTCATTGACATTTTAGAGCAGACCCACACTTACCTTGACTAAAAAAATGCATATTGTGCGGAAAACTAATATCTATGCCACGGTACACCCTACCTAGACGACAATCCTGCATCACACTTACTTGCAGCCTCTCAGAGTCGATCGATCGTAGTCCAACAATATTGAGGTAGATCGCCAGAAGTTCAAGTTTGAGCACCCCTGGTCTACATCGTTGAACGTACTCAAAAAAATGTCTATATATTTCTCGCTAAAATTTGAAAGAAAGATCAAAATATACTATACCTCTATAAAAACAGATTGCACATGCAGATGACTCCACTAGTTTATGATGGAGTTATAGGCATTTTAAAATTCCGATTCAAAAAGATGGTTCTTTTTGCAAGCATAATAATTAAAATTTTCTAAGAAATCGGCTTCTTTCTATAATTAATCAGTCTTATACTACCAGAGATTTTAATTAAAACCGTCTTGTCTTGTACGTGACGAGTAATTTTGCGGGAACGCTCGGGAAAAGTTTCAACCGCGCGATCTGGTTAGCCAGAGATTTGCGGTCTAAACAGATGGGTCGACACTTGAATATTAAAATTATATTTTGTGTAAACCTCAACAAATTTTCAGATATTTATGAAAGTTAGGCATTGAACTTAAGGCTGTTGTTGCAGCCCTAACTTTTTCTAGGTATAATCTCATTCATTCGTCGGATTCTTTTATGTTGGCAGCATGAACTACTGGTACAGAAGCAAACGTATTTTTGTTGTGCAAAAGCTTCAGATAAGTCAATAAGCATCATTTACTGGGCGCGCTTTAAATATTTTATTAGCTGGGCCTCGAAATCCTGTACATAAGTTTTTTATTTGGCATATATCAATTCTTCCAATTTGCACTTATCGCGAAGCATTTATGGAGCTTCGAAGTAAATTAATGATCTATGCTACAATGGTTTGTGTGTTGGGTTATGTTCTATTCTGGTTTGTGGCAGGTCTTGCGTCATAGTCGCTGCCTGTGTTTTATGTCTGTAAAATTTCTCTGCTGTTTCGTCTAAGGATTATATTTAAAATTCAAAAAGCTAATGTTTGCGCAAATGTCATTAAAATATACCAAATCGCCTGCTTGAGAGATAGAATTTGGGTTCATCGTCTCGATTTCGAAAATAGCAAACTTTCATAACACGTGAAAGTAAATTCCAGTCCTTTAACTGGCATTCAAAGGTTTCGCTTGTTTTTTTGGGGAAATTTAATCATGTACCATGTTGTGGGTGGTCGTCCTCTTTTCCTCTTTTCTGTAGGGATCTACTCCAAAATCCTTCTTGGTAATCTTTTCCTTGGCATTCGTTTCACATGTCCATACCAAGCTATCGTCGAGTATTGTGCGTTCCACCTTCATTAAATTCCTTACGTCCTCATTTCTAACATGCTCGAATCTAGATTTACCTGCAGATCTTCTCCAGAAATTCATATTCACTGCAAGTAGGCTGTTTATTTGTCAGCTGCCATATTTCCGAGCTATAAGTTAGTGTTGGTTGTTACATAGAGTTGTAGATTTTCATTTTTGTCTCCGTTCTAATATTTTTTTGCCATAGTATTGAGTTCAATGCCCCAATAACCTTTTTTCCTTTCGTTATTCTGTCTTGTATTCTTTCGTTGTTTCGGCCAGTCTCGTTGAGTCTCGTGCCCAAATATACGTTTTCTTCACAGCACTTGATAGTTTCATTGTTTAGAATCAGATTTCCTTGTGATGGTTTTTGTCCAATGTTTAAATATTGTGTCTTCTCTGTATTTATTTGTAATTACATTTTTCATTACTACTAAGGTTGTTATATTGGATAAAAAAGATTACTTTGAACTCGTAGATAATCTTATCGAATCTGGCCCTTATGAAAAGGTAATAAGAAATCCATTACCGATAATATCAGAGGTTAAAATTGTTTAAAAAAATGTAAGAACCTTGTCTCCGATTCGCTAAAATTTAAATTAAATGTGAGTAATCCGACCATACCAAAATTGTATTGCTTACCCAAAATTCACAAACCTGGAAAAGCAATGCGACCCATTGTTTCATCGGTCGGATCACCCACATATTTAATATCCAAATGGTTATCAAAAGAACTTGAGAATTTACCATTAAATACTTTCGCAGTGAAGAATTCGTTAGAATTCATTAATAAAACAAAAAATCTAGTTCTTAATGAAGGTGAAGTCTTAATTTCTTTTGATGTTAGTTCTTTGTTTCCAAGTGTGCCAATTCCACAAACTTTACAATATCTCGAAGAATTACTTAGAATGAATGACTTTGAAGACGAAATTATTCGTGAATACTTAACAGTATCTAAACTTTGTATGGAACAAAATTATTTCCAATATAACAATCAATTTTATGTTTAGAAAGAAGGAACAACTATGGGTAATTGCTTATCACCTCTCATAGCCAATTTATTCATGAGTAAGTTTGAAATCGAAGCCAGTCAAGAATTCGAATATTTCCCAAGGGTATGGTATAGGTATGTGGATGATATTTCGCGATTTTTGATACAAAGAAAGCAAATATTGATGATTTTGTTTCTAAATTAAATAGCCGGTACGCTTCCATTAAATTCACCTACGAAGTTGAGAACAAAGGACAATTGCCTTTTCTAGATATTTTAATTATTAAAAATAATAATAGATTACAATTTGATATCTATAGGAAGGACACAATAACAGATAGATATATTCCTAATGATTCATTTCACTGCAAACAACATAAATTAGCCTCATTACATTTTTTAGTCCATCGTTTGGTCACTTTCCCTCTGAATAGAGTAAACTTTAACAAAGAAAGGAATCGTATTAGAAACATAACTAGAGTTAATGGTTATGACGATGACTTAGTAAATAAGCTAATAAATAGACATAAGTTTAGGTTTAATATTCAGAATTCCACCTTTTTTACACGCGAAGAAAATAACACCAAGTATGTCTCCATACCATATAATCCGCAAGGGACTCAATAAGGTATTTAATAAGGTAGGCCTCACCTTAGTCTATAAGTCATCAGACAATCTGAGGAATATCTTAGGAAATCCCAAAGATAAGATTCCTAATTGTGAGAAAAGTGGAATTTATGAGATTAGTTGTAATGATTGTGACAAAAAGTATGTTGGGCAAACTAAAAGATCAATTAAAACACGTTTTAAAGAACATTTAGCACACTTAAAATATAGTAGAATAGAAAAGTCTAGCATTGCCGAATATGCCCTTAAAGCTGATCATACTGTAACATTAGATAATCTAATATTAATAAAAAATGTATCTGAGATTGTTGAACGCATACGAAAGTATGGAAATCATAAAATGTAAAAGTAGTTTAAATAAAGACAGAGGGCCTATTCCTTATAGTCTCCTCTACCGGTTACTTGACCGAAACTGATGGCCTTACCTATGTTATTAGTTCCGCTTGAGTAATTCAAGGGTTAGGCTAAGTATAAATAGGGTAGATTTGTAGTTTAGCTTTAGTCAATCATCGCTCCTGATGAAGCTAACATGGTTAGCGAAACGCGAGTCGAGTGCAAAAATAAAGTGTTTGGTGTAGTGGTGATATATACTGAGTAGTATCATTGTGCCAAAGATTCCACATTCCCAACTTAATTACTACTATTATTAAATCACTAATGAGCTTGATACACCCTGTATATTTAAAGTAATATAAAAAGTCATTAATTTACCAAAAACCCCATGCACTCAACTGGTCGTAAATTCCTGCGAGACAGATTAGATGTATATAATTTAATTTAAATACCTCCAAAAAACAAATAAACACTCGAATCAAGCTCGTATCTCACAAGGGAGACTTAACATCTTTAAGAAAAGTAAAAGAACGCATTGTTTACATCGGCTAAGAACTTTTCTAAATATTTGATTTTTCACTTTGCCGCCTTTTAGGTTGGAGCCTCCAAATTATACCGGTCCGTTGAGATATCGAAGCCATGTGAAAAAACAATGTTGCGTCTTTATGACACTGACATTTGAAAGAATTATGAATTTTCGGAAAAGTTGGAATAAATATTTGAAAGAGGTTTAGATCTGTTTGATCTGGACGATTTAAAATGTGAGTTTTTATTTGTTGCGCGTTTGTGTAGGCTCTTTTTTTTGATTAAACAGTAAACTGTCATTGACGTGTTATTAGTTTTAGTTTTCTTTAAACTAAATTGCTATAAATTATACCGGCAACGTCTGGACGTATAATATTTTTGATGCATAAACAGTAAGTCTGGTATAAAGAGTAAGTCAGTGGGAGAAAAATAAACTTTACTTAAAGACTAGCCGTGCCCACGACTCCGCTCGCATGGACTTGATTCACTACTATCGTCACTGCTTATTCCTTATGTTACCTAATGTAATAAAATATGTTATTTCCCATTATTTTTCCTTATCTTCCATTATCTCTCCATAATTTCCATTATCTAGCCTTATCTCTGCTCATCTCCCATTATTTCTCCTTATCTCCCATTATTTCCTCTTATCTCCCATTATCTCACCTTATCTCCCATTATCTAGGCTTATCTCGCAATATTTCTTCTTATCTCCCATTATTTCTTCTTATTTCCCATTATATCACCATAACTCCCATTATCTAGACTTATCTCCGCTTATCTCCCATTATTTCTCCTTATCTCCCATTATTTATACTTATCTCCCATTATTTCCCGTTATCTAGGCTTATATCGAATTATATAGAACATATGTATAAATTTATAAAAACATGTAAATCGAATAAGTCGTTCTCAAGTGGTAAGCGCACTAACGGACAGACAGAGAGACGTTGCATTTTATATACATTATATTCTTCGCAACATTATATTGTTCCATATTTATTGGTTTGGGCAGAGTATTGCAAGAGAACGCGCTAACGGTAACCTTTTTTCCGACTTGATTCACTATTATCGTCACTGCTTATTCTTTATGTTACCTAACGCAATAAAATATATCCTATAACTTGGCCAGAGAACATATGTGTGTTTTAAAAAAAAGCACATAACGCACTAACGGACAGAGAGACAGATAGACAGACAGAGAGACGTTGCATTTTATATATATATTATAGATAGATAACCTGGCCAGAGAACATATGTATGTTTTTAAAAAAAGCACGTAAATCGGATAAGTGGATCTCCAGTGATAAGCGCACTAACGGACAGACAGACAGACGGGCAAAGGGACAGGCAGACAGACAGACAAAGAGACGTTGCATTTTACATATATTATAGATGTAAGATTATAGATAACCTGGCCAGAGAACATATGTATGTTTTTAAAAAAAGTACGTAAATCGGATAAGTGGTTCTCCAGTGATAAGCACACTAACGGACAGACAGACAGGAAGAGATACGTTGCATTTTATATATATTATAGATTATAGATATTCTCTGCTACATAATATTGTTCCATATTTAATGGTTTAGGCTGTGTATTGCAAAGGAACGCGCTAGCGGCAAACTTTTTTCCGATTTTATTCACTATTATCGTCACTGCTTGTTCCTTATGCTGCTTATCGTAATAAAATATAGCCTATAACCTGACCAGAGAATATATGTATGGTTAAAAAAAAAAGTATGATAATCGGATAAGTGGTTCTCCAGTGATAAGCGCACTAACGGACAGACAGACAGAGAGACGTTGCATTTTATATATATTATAGATGAAGCAGTTACTATACAAGTTTCCTCTTGGACTTCTATATTCTTTTATTGTTCTTGCTAAGTGAAGGGATCACTATCGAGATTACGAAAAACATAGCTTCCGTATTCCGTTAGTCTATCTAGCCCTTCGCTTATCTAACGGCTTCTTTGTCTGTTAGATTGCCTACTTGTTTGTTTTTTTAGGGGCACGGCTTCAGGAAAATCCATAAATCCCTACAGGTGCGACACTCAGGAGGAAGAAAGGCTTCAGGATGGTCTTGAATCGCTGTAAATTTTACTGGGAGTCCTAGCAAATTGATTCTAATGCGATATGTATTCATGGAAGTATTACTATGGAAGAAATTAAGCGGACTATATCCATAGAACACTTTCCATTAGAGAAATTATAGAATACACTTCGGTCACCAATTAAGGTTGTTGATAATTTCTCCGTACTTTAAAGCTCTCTTTTCTGAATAGAATCTAATGGATGTTTAGGACCAGAGCCTCAAATATAGACCAATATTACATCGTTGGTCGACCTTGAATTTAGTACAGGATTAGAAATTGCTATGGAGTGTAAAGCTTTCTTCCCATTTAAGAAAGAAAAAAGAAAAATGGGAATTAGGAAGTGATTACCAGATGGTTCGGGGGGTTTTAACACCAGGATGGAACGAAGAAAGATGATTAAACAAAAGATGAAAATGATAGATAGGACACAACTGAAACACAAGAAAAACAAATATACATAAACTCGAAGAACATGACATCAAAGAGGATACTTCATCCCTCAACGAAATTAATAGAAAAATCGTTCACCGTATAGTATGGTAGAATCTGCGAAAGAAGTAGCTCTCACGAGAAATATCAACGAGGAAAAGCTCTCCAAAGAAATGGTCAAACTGATAGAAAAACGAAAATCTATGAAACAAGACGAGGTGGCATGTGAAAATAAGTTAAAAACTTTGAATAACGATATAAGGAATTGTATTAGAAGAGATTGAAGAAACTCTGGAGAACAAGAAGGGTATAAAACTTTTAGAAAGATGAAGGACAACTACAACAAAATTAGTAGATGAAAACAACCAAATAATAACTCAAACGAATGAACTACGAATGAATATAGAGAGATTCTATTCTTTTATGAGAGTAAAGTTGAACCACCACCAGACAAAAGCAAGTCAGTTCGAGTACTAGTAATGAATAAAGGATCCGAAGATATTCCCAACATCACCAAATACGAAATACAAGATTCTTTAAATAAAATGGCAAGGGGAAAAGCAACAGGTGAAGACGTTGTACTTGTCGAAATGTTGCAACAGATAGCAACGAATGCTAGTTATATTGTATAATAAGTGTCTCGATATGTGCGATGTACCTCGAGAGTGGGATAATGCTGTGGTGGTCTTGCTCTTCAAAAAAGGAGATAAGTCTAAATTAACCAACTCTAGACCAATTAGCCTACTATCCGTAATGTATAAGCTATTTATAAAAATAATAACTGCGAGACTCACAAAGAAATTAGACGGTTACCAACCTAGAGAACAAGCCGGATTTAGAAAAGGTTTTAATACACCGGATCACCTTCAAGTATTAAAAATCTTAATAGAAAAGTAAAATGAGTATAATTTTAAGATTTGGGTGGCTTTTGTGGATTACGAGAAAGTTTTTGACTCCACTGAAATCTGGGCAACATTAAATAGTCTAAGTAACTGTAGAATTGACAGCAGATACTCGCAGATTATTCAAAATATATATAAATATGCAAAATTTCAGATAGTATTGAATGAAAACACCAATAAAATAGAAATGAAAAGAGGAGTACGTCAAGGGGCACTATCTTGCCGAAATTGTTTACGTTCGCGCTAGAAAATCTTTTCAAACAACTTCCATGGACAAGTAAGAGCATAAATATAGGAGGAGACCAACTCAATCATTTGCGATTCGCGGATGATATGCTTATATCTAACAACAAAGAAGAATTGGAAGAAATGCTGAACGAACTTACCAACAAGTCCAGAGAGATTGGTCTGGAGATAAACATCGCCAAAACCATGTTCATAACAAATGACGACTGTGATAAAGAAGCAGAACTGAACTTTGAAAACGCGAAAATCGCAAGAACGGATTCATACGTATATCTTGGACAAAAAATAGTAATATCTAAGGAAAACTTGAAAGCAAATCTATCAAGGAGAACATCATTGGCATGGTCAGGGTTTGGCAGATTGCGGAATATCTTCCTTTCCAATATCCCAAATATACTAAAAGTGAATAATCAATGCACGTTGACAGTATTGACATACGGAACGGAAACGCCTTCAAATAGATCAACGAGCGATGGAAAGAAGGATGTTGGGAATATCGTTAAGGAATAGGCCGACTAATGAAGAAATTCGACGAAGGTTCAAGATAACTGATGCAGCTGAGAGGGTAAGCAGGTTGAAGTTGAGATGGGCGGGTCATATCGTAAGATTCTGTGATAATCGATGGACCAATAAGGTAATGAACTGGAGGCCCTGGCATGAGAAGAGAAGTAGGAGACGCCGGCAAACCCGATGGTCTGACGACATCAAAATACTAGTGGGATACAACTGAATAAACAAGGCCCAAAACCGAAGAAGATGGACGTACTTAGGGGACGCTTATGTCCGACGATGGATTGCACAGCTGATGATGATGATAAAGCTTTCTAGTACGAAATAATTTCGAGCTTTTGAGAAGCTCTCCTTGTTATGCATGAAATATATTCACGCCAAGATGTATTTGCTCCCAAATTAGCGTCCAGCAAGCTGAATGATGATGCATAAAGTGTCCCGACATGATTACATCAGGTTCTGAAAAGTTTAATTTTTTCAGAAAAAAACTGCTATAGCGTTAAATTTCAAAAGGTTAATGTTACCCCAAGATAGAATTTTTTCTAGGTCTTTGTGAAATTGAACAACTTCCTGGTGTTTACGGATATTTGCATGTGATACAAACGTATTGTTTTCGGCAAAGCTGTAGATTGAATTTCTGGTCCTCTCCAGCAAATCGTTAATGTAAAAAAGAAAGAGACTACGAGGAAAGTTTTAAAAAGAAACGTTAACGCAAGGAATTGAACGAAATAAAACATTGAGAAGAGATTACTTTGTATATATAATATTGTAGGTCCAAGATTTTTGAAAAACGAATTAATTTTCGACCATAAAGTACCAATTATTTAAAGTTTCAAATTTAGTATTTTTTTTAAGGTGTCATATTATACTTCATTTGTGTACTTGAGAAAAAAGTAAATCATTTCACCATTTTTTTTTCGTATAACTTAATAGAGTTGAATAAAAGGTCCTAAAAGCCCCCCTTATCGTATTACCTAATATCCATTTTCCCCAAATTATTAATTATAAACGGCTCATGAAAAGGCCTTTTTTCCGATTCAACTAAATGAGATCCGACGTGACTGGGCAGAAAAAAGAAACGGGAGTCAAAAATCAAAACTCCGGTATCATTAAAATCAATTTAAGAAGATTAGAAATAACAATAGGCCTCTAGAACTGCTCAGTCAGGTTTTTAACTAATCTCAGTGTTGTCAAGTTGTGCAGACAGTATAAATATATAGGGGAGATTAAGTAACAAAAAAAAACTAAACGAGTATGTATCAGATAAAGGTTTATGAATAAAAACAGGCAGAAGACATCTTTGATGTACAGGAATCGTGATAAAACAAAAAATTTGTTAATTACATCAACCAAAAACCCTGCAAAAATTCTCAAAATACTATTGAAATTATATAGTCTTTAACAACCCACACCTTTTTCATCACACGCCTAGGATAAAATTGAAGATAATGAAAAGATAACGTAATATTTGAATTCTTTGCTTCTAAAAATTCACAAAAGGACATACAGTCAGTCCAAAAAGCCTCCATACACCACCTGCTTTCTATACTATTTTTCTGTTATGTTTAACTAATTAATTGGAACTATGGGAAAACATGTTTAAATTAATATTTGAAACCAACGAGGATTAATATTAAAAACAACTACGGAATATTTTATTTAGAAATTACATCTTGTTATAATAATAATAATAATAATAGCTTTATTCCCAACAGTAAGAACCATTTACAGGGAAAACAAGAAAGAATATGAATGAAATTGTCTCTTAAAACTAAGGTACTAAAGTAACAACAAAAAAAGAAGAAAGAAAGAAATAAAAATGAATAAAAAAAATTAAATGAATCAGCGCAGTACAAATTAGAATAAAAGTGAAATAAAACAAATATTAGTTACATACATCCAACAAGCAAAACAAGCTTCTAAAAGAATCTTTATAAATGCCCTATCAAGTGAAATGATCTAAACATATTGACCTAATCTTATTTTCGGTGTCTGCAAACATGTCACATTCATTACTAATTAAGTTAAATTTATTGCACATAACAATGATTGGTTCAATTAACCTGAGATTAGTCCTAGCACGTGAACAAACAAAAGTAGCAGTATTTCGTGAATTAATTCTAGGCACCAATATAGCCACCTTCGATAGCAGTTGAGGACAGTCGATGACTCCGTGCAACAATCTATACAAGAAAATTATAGACGAACACTCTCTGCGAGCCTCAAGTGATTGAAAATTAAATCTCTCCAATAACAAAGAGTACTCTATTCCTCTCATTGGATAGACACCATCTACCTTATATGATAAATATTTTAGAAATCTTCTTTGAACTCGTTCTAGCATTAGTTTATAGCATAAATAATATGGGCTCCAAATAAGAGAGGCATACTCTAGTTTGGATCTCACATAAGACTCATATAGCAGTATTAAAGCTTCTACAGTTGCGCACTATAAAACCATATAAACGATTGGCTTCCAGCGTTACGTTATTAATGTGATTAGAAAAATTCATTTTGTTATCGAATACTACTCCTAAGTCCCTTACACTATTGGTGCGCTCGAGAATTGATGTTCCTAGTGAATATTCATATGCTATTATATGGTTTTTCCTCGTCACCGACATAATTTTACATTTAGAAATATTCAAGTTTAATTTATTGTGCTTACACCAATCCTCAAGCACGCAAAGCTCAGTTTGAAGCAATTTACAGTCCTGAATACATGAGACGGACGCATACAGCTTGAGATCATCAGCGAAAAGCAGCCTGCCACAATTCAGGGTATCACAAAGGTCATTAATATATAGCAAAAATAGTAGGGGACCAAGATTGGATCCCTGTGGCACGCCCGAGGTTGCGGTATAGGAATCGGAAATATATCCATTATAGTGTACTGACTGAGAGCGGCCCCCTAAATATGAAGAAAACAAACTGCACGCATCCATACCAAAACCCATACGCCAAAGCTTCTGCAGCAAAACGAAATGAGATATTCTATCAAAGGCTTTAGAAAAGTCCGTGTATATTACGTCAACCTGCCCTCCTGCGTCTAATATGTTCTCTGTAAAGTTTGTATACACTCCCAAGTTTGTTACAGTGGATCTACCATCAATAAATCCATGTTGATGGGTTGACAGAATACCTCTAACCTGAGTATAAATGCGATTATACAGAATTACTTCAAATAGCTTCGAAAAATTGTTCAGAATAGAAATAGGTCGATAATTGTTTACCTCGCTACGTTCGTCGGACTTGAAAATGGGGCACACCCTCGTTTGCTTCCAGTTCCCGGAAATGTTAACGTCCTTAACGCCAGATTATATATGTATTTTAGAGGCACCATAAGTGCACCCATACAATCTTTAACCATAAAAGATGGAATACCATCAGGTCCTGCGGTCAGCCTATTCTTTAATTTTTTAGCAGCGTGTTGAATCTCACTGTCTGTTACAGAAGCTAATGAAATGTCAACACTACCGAAAAGCTGATAAGCACTCTCCGGAACAAAATCGATTTCATTCTCGTTAGGCAAGAATACACTTTCAAAATAAGAAGCAAACACATTTACTATGTCTTGCGGCTTTTCATACCAAGCATCACGCAAATGAATTGCTCCGGGAATCCTTGATTCTCGATTCTTCTGATTAATAAAGGACCAAAACTTTCCTTAATCACTGTTAATTGTTTCCTGGACACCAAGTATATACCTATCAAAAGCTGATTTGCACTTAACCTTAATCAATCTTCTAATATTTGTAAATTCGATATTATACCATCTAGTTTCCGGAGATATCCTATTTTTATCCCCCTTCGTCCCCCTTTGATAAAAAAATGGACATTAAAGTTCCCCCGACTTGATCTAACGTTTTCCACCCAGCCATTCTCTCGGGCAATATTCCAATGAAATGAAAAAATGACAATATACTCCTCATTTCTTATGACGTATACACTTCTAAAAAAAGGGCAATTAAACTCTTGTTGCCTCTTTTCGGCAACGCGGCTTGACTACTTTGAAATTTCGATCTCAATGCGAGTGTTTGCTTACATCGCGCGCCATAGTGAGACAAATGCGACATTTTTCGGTCATTTGCTCATAACTTCGACATTTGTCAATGGAATGACTTCAATTTAATATACATAATGTACGATTTATATATTTTCAGAAATATGAAATCAAAATCATACAATTTATTATCACGAGCACGATAATTCATGTAAAGATAATTATTCACAGAATCAAAACTAGTCAGAAGATTATAAACGATGCATCGGATGTTCGCGACGAAAAGCGATTGTGACGTGATACAGATTACGATGATTAAAACAAGAAGTACAAATATGAGAGGCAAGGGGACTCACAAAAATCAAGCATCCCGAGGGATCAAATATCTGTCACGTCCACGTCGTTGATCCTGGGTAACGCTAAGAGCAGAGAATTGATATTCGAAATATTATTCGCTTCATGAGTGTATTTTGATGGGTTAATGTTCCGTTACATGTCGTATGCGTAGGGCAATCGTAACACGGGACAATGACATTAATGCTGCGTAAGCGCAACCAGTGTTTCTAATTTTAGTTATACCTCGAAAATAAAAAAAATGTACCAAAACGAAACAAAAGGCATTTTAAAGCTAAATGTTGATACTTACGCGTAGTATTAACGAAATTTATGAGAAAAATATTTGTGCCTGTGTTATGTCATGAAAATCCTTGAAACCGTCGTTTTTTGCAAATTTCCGTCATTTTTCTCAAAATTACGACGCGGTAGCCAAATTTGGACAACGGATTCGTGTTCAGCAGCCAAAAATACATTGAAAATGACTATTCGCACTCATGTAATCGAAAAATTTTTCAAGTTGTTGTCTAGTATTTTGAAGTAATCATCTTTACGCTTTATCGCGCACGCGATAGCAGTATATAGTATGATTTTTATTTCATATACTGAACATATATTAATCGTACATTATGTGTATTAAGTTTGAAGTCATTCCAATAACAAATGTGGAAGTTATAAGCAAATGACCGAAAAATAACGCATTCGCCTCATTGTGCGGCGGTCCCGCTAAATATTAGTTTAAACTATTACTTGCCGTTAAGCACGATTTACAGCGATTCAAAAACAACGTAGTTTTTTCCGCACACATGCTGCTCCTAGAGCGCTTTAGGGACATCCCTGTGGCACGTGTGCCACACCCATAAAAAAAAACTCCGTTAAACTATTATTGGTAATTGTTAGGTGTATGGAGACTTTTTTGACATTAATTTTGTTTACATTTTTATAACAATGTTATATAACAAATTTTGAATAAAATGTTTCGTTGATGTTTTTAATACTAATCCTCGTTGGTTAAGTTTCAAAATATTAATTTGAACATGTTTTCTTATAGTTCCAATTAATTAGTTAAACATAACAGAAAAATAGTATAGAAAGCAGGTGGTGTATGGAAACTTTTTGGACTGACTGTATAACGCGATATACCTTCTTCCCCACTCCATAATCTCTGTTACGAGGCTGGTTTGAAAAGTCCGTGCAAAGTCCGAGAGATGGCACCACCGGCGCGTATCGAGGTCATGTTTAGTTAGTAGCATCTCTTGAATGAACGCACACCAAGTTTCAGCCATATTGGTCTATTTCTTTGTGTTTGGCATTCGTGTGAATTAAGGAAGTCGAGTGATTTTCAAGAAATGGACGAAAAAGAATTTCGTGTGGTGATTAAACATTACTTTATGAAAGGTAAAACGCCTCAGGAGACTAAAGAGAAGCTTGATAAACATTATGGTGACTCTGCACCTTCGATTAGAACAGTTTATAAGTGGTTTCAAAATTTTCGGACTGGCCATATGGGCACAAGTGACGCTGAACGTTCTGGATGGCCTGTGGAGGTTACGACTCCAGAAATCATTGATCAAATCAATGATATGGTGATGGATGACAGAAGAGTTAAGGTGCGTGAGATTGCTAGTGCTGTGGGCATCTCGACTGAACGGGTACATAATATTTTGCATAAACATTTGGACATGAGAAAGCTATCCGCAAGATGGGTGCCGCGATTGCTCACGCTTGACCAAAAACGGAATCGTGTGAAGTGTTGCAAGGATGGTTTGCAGCTGTTCCAGAAGAATCCGGAGGACTTTAAGCGTCGTTTCGTCACTGTGGATGAAACATGGATACATTACTATACTCCTGAGACCAAACAACAATCTAAACAATGGGTTACCAAGGGGGAATCTGTACCAAAAAAGGCGAAGACCGTTCCTTCGGCCGGAACGGCTATGACGACTGTCTTTTGGGATTCGCAAGGGATAATCCTCATCGACTATCTGGAAAAGGGTAAAACTATTACAGGTGAATATTATTCATCGTTATTGGACCGTTTGAAAACCGAGCTGCAAGAAAAACGCCCGCGATTGGCCCACAAGAAAGTCCTTTTCCATCACGACAACGCACCAGCACACACCTCACCAGTTGTGGTCGCAAAATTAATGGAAATAGGATTCCAACTCGTTTCGCCTCCCCCCTATTCTCCAGACTTGGCTCCCTCGGACTACTATTTGTTCCCCAATTTGAAGAAATGGCTGGCGGGACAAAGATTTTATTCGAACGAGGAAGTGATTGCAGACACTAATGGATATTTTGCAGACTCCTATTATTCGAAAGGGAACAACAAACTAGAACATCGTTGGACGAAGTGTATAAGCCTAAAAGGAGACTATGTCGAAAAATAAAAAAGGTTTACCCCAAACACATAAGTAGTTTTTATTTTTGCACGGACTTTTCAAACCAGCCTCGTACGTTTTATTATAACTTATTATGCAAACTATATGTTTATTATTTTAACAAAAAGCTAGAAAAAGTTACGACATTAAAACCATAGAAAATTTATTAATTTAAACGATATCGTTTAAAAACTATAGGCTTCATCCTCTCCTTAGGTATTATATCCATACCAAGTTTGAAGTTGACGGAAATGAGTGGCTATGTTTTTTCATTTCCGTCAGTCTCACGGTCTGTCGGTCTGTCTCGAACGAAATGATATTATAATACTTGAAACAGGGCTGAAACCTATAGTTTTTGAGCGATATTGTTTCAAGGGAAGGGGATGAAAAGGATGGGTATGGATATATTATATGGTTTAAATTGTATTATGGAAATTACTCTTTACTTGAGAAACTAAACTTCAGCATACAATAAAACTACTTAATTACTTTGTTAACTGCCACTGAATATATTTGTAAAGATTTTACAAATGCGTTATCGCGATTTCGTAGTACAACTACATTGTCAAACGCTTAACTAAGACTGAAACAGATATTTGCTATTTTATGTTTATATGATGAACAGATGTGGGTCTATTATGGTTAAAACAGTTGGAACAGAACGGAATTTGCTACGTCTAATTGCTACGTCTAATTCCGTTCTGTTCCAACTGTTTTAACCATAATAGACCCACATCTGTTCATCATATAAACATAAAATACCAAAAATCTGTTGTAGTCTTAGTTAAGCGTTTGACGATGTAATTGTACTACGAAACCGAGATAACGCAATTGTAAAATCTTTACAAATATATTTAGTGACAGTTAACAAAGTAATTAAGTATTTTTAGTGTTCCGTACGGAACACTTATAAAATGACTTCGGTGTCTATCTGTCTGTCCGTCTGCCTGTCTGTCTGTCTGTCATACTCGATTTTCTCCGAAACTATTTGTCATAGAAAGTTGAAATTTGGTAATAATATAGAAATGGATGGCCTCATCAGAGCCGTGTAGTTTTGAAAGTTAAATTTTGACTTAAGGGGTTAGTTTTGGGGGGTGAAATCGGAAGTTAAAAACAAATTTTTTCACTAGGTCATCGAGTGTAGTGTCAAATGAAAGCTTGTGAAAACACGAGTAAAAAATATACATATAATGTAATACTTGCGCACACTTTTCTTGTATTATTTTTAAAAAATGGCGAAAAATCGCTGTTCCCCCCCTTTATCTCGAAAAGTATTGATCAAAAAATTTTGAAAAAAATTCTGGAATATTCTCCACCGCGTGTAGATTGCACGAAAATTACCACGAGTGCATTACCTTTAATAATTTATTTGGTATATAAAAAAAAACAAAAATTTCAAGGTCATCAGTTTTCAGTAAAGATTGGAAACAAAAGCAATCAACGTTCCGAACACTAATTGCGCAAGTTCAACTTGCACTTGACCAGTTATTGTTGTTAAAATGTACTGTCATAAAGTAACGGACCAATCAAACTTCAGTATGTTTGCAAGGAAAGTAAATCACTGTAACGATTTTTTATACGAAAAACGTGGCAACTATTCCTAATCCTCTCCAGCCGTTAGGTCGACCACCGTGGGCTATAATGAGTGGCATAACGGGCGTTAAGCCCCGTATTTAGACGATTTCAGGGATAGAAAACGGTAGTAATTGTCTGAAATAG
Source organism: Pachyrhynchus sulphureomaculatus (assembly GCA_019049505.1). Lineage (NCBI taxonomy): Eukaryota > Metazoa > Arthropoda > Insecta > Coleoptera > Curculionidae > Pachyrhynchus > Pachyrhynchus sulphureomaculatus. The sequence continues at coordinate 749,808 of CM032451.1, read as the reverse complement.
CACATATGTATGCCCGGATTTAAAACGATATTGTATAGTACTTAGAAGGAGTAGGAATTTAATAGAAATTTGATTTTTTATGATTATATCACAGACATGAAATCAGCTTTACAATTCTTTCTAACCGATGGTTCAAATCGGACAAACTCTTATCTTGTGAATGTCACATAAGAAAGAATATACCGTAAAATAATGAACTAAACAAAGAATTCGTATTTGAAAATTATTATTTGTTCCTAAAACCGCAACTTTACACTTATAAGTAATTATAATTTTTTTAAATTTCGAATGTAACAAATTCCTACAGATTGTTATAAAAATGCGACCAGTAATGCAAGGAAATCTGTCATGGTCTCTTGAGTTTTCATTCGCCACTGAACGTCAATGGCGAAACGAAAAAAGTGATAACAAACCATACCACAAGACTTTGGGTCATTCTAGAAAAAAAGCCGAATCGCTAATAAAAGAGTAAAGTTTTTTACTCCCATACGACCTTTACAAATGAATGATAATAATATTCAGGGCTAAATTAACTCCAGGAAACTCTGATCAAGTGCCGAGATTCATTATATCAAGAAGAAGCGAGGCGTTATTTTAATAATAATAATAAAAAAAATTGGGATTTTGGACAAGTTACCATTTGTGAAATACAAATCTACCCTATTTACACTTTACACTGAATTACTCAGGTGAAACTAATGATACCGCGGAGGCCATTAGTTCCGCTCAAGAAACCAGGGGAGGGGACATTTTTAATTAATCTTAGATTATCTAATGTTACCGTATGATCAGCTTCAAGGGCATAATGCGACAACGCTAGACTTTTCTGTTCTACTGTATTTTAAATGTTCTTTAAATATTGTTTTAATTGACCTTTTAATTTGCCCAACATACTTTTCGTCGCAATCATTACAACTAATTTCACAAATTCCACTTTTCTCACAATTAAGAATCTTGTTTTTGGGATTTCCTAAGATATTCCTTAAGTTGTCTGATGACTCATAGACTAAGGTGAGGCCTACCTTATTAAATACCTTATTGATTGATCTGATTCCATTAAATTTACTTACGAAATTGAGAATAAAGAAGAACTGCCATTTCTAGATATTTTAATTATTAAAAATAAGGTTAGAATTTGATATCTATAGAAAAGACACAGTAACAGATATATTCCTAATGATTCATTTCACTGCAAACAACATAAATTAGCCGCATTACATTTTTTAGTTCGTTTATGGTTATGACGATGACTTAATAAACAAGTTAATAAATAGACATAAGTTTAGGTTAAATATTCAAAATTCCACCTTTTTTACACGCGAAGCAAATAAGACCAAGTATATCTCCAACCATATAATCCGAAATGTAGCAGGGGACTCAATAAGGTAGGCCTCACCTTAATCTATAATCTACAAATTGAGGAATATCTTAGGAAATCCCAAAGATAAGATTCCTAACTGCGAGAAAAGTGGAATTTATGAAATTAATTGTAATGATTGCGACATCAGTTATGATTCGCTAAAATTTAAATTAAATGTGAGTAATCCGACCATACCAAAATTGTATTGCTTACCCAAAATTCCCAAAAAAAGCAATGCGACCCATTGTTTCATCGGTCGGATCACCCACATATTTAATATCCAAATGGTTATCAAAAGAATTTGAGAAGTTACCATTAAATACTTTCGCAGTGAAGAATTCGTTAGAATTCATTAATAAAACAAAAAATCTAGTTCTTAATGAAGGTGAAGTCTTAATTTCTTTTGATGTTAGTTCTGTGTTCCCAAGTGTGCCAATTCCACAAACTTTACAATATCTCGAAGAATTACTTAGAATGAATGACTTTGAAAACGAAATTATTCGTGAATACTTAACATTATCTAAACTTTGTATGGAACTAAATTATTTCCAATATAACAATTAATTTTATGAAGAAGGAACAGCTATGGGTAATTGTTTGTCACCTTTCATAGCCAATTTATTCATGAGTAAGTTTGAAATCGAAGCCAGTCAAGAATTCGAATATTTCCCAAGGGTATGGTATAGGTATGTGGATGATATTTTCGCGATTTTTGATACAAAGAAAGCAAATATTAATGATTTTGTTTCTAAATTAAATAGCCGGTATGATTCCATTAAATTCACTTATGAAGTTGAGAACAAAGGACAATTGCCTTTTCTAGATATTTTAATTATAAAAAATAATAATAGATTAGAATTTGATATCTATAGGAAGGACACAGTAACAGATAGATATATTCCTAATGATTCATTTCAGTGCAAACAACATAAATTAGCCTCATTACATTTTTTAGTTCATCGTTTGGTCACTTTCCCTCTGAATAGGGTAAACTTTAATAAAGAAAGGAATCGTATTAGAAATATAACTAGAGTTAATGGTTATGATGATGACTTAGTAAATAAGCTAATAAATAGACATAAATTTAGGTTTAATATTCGGATTTCCACCTTTTTTACACGCGAAGAAAATAACACCAAGTATGTCTCCATACCATATAATCCGAAATAAAGCAAGGGACTCAATAAGGTATTTAATAAGGTAGGCCTCACGTTAGTCTATAAGTCATCAGACAATCTGAGGAATATCTTAGGAAATCTCAAAGATAAGATTCCTAATTGTGAGAAAAATGGAATTTATGAAATTAGTTGTAATGATTGTGACAAAAAGTATGTTGGGCAAACTAAAAGGTCAATTAAAACACGATTTAAAGAACATTTAGCACACTTAGGATACAATAGAACAGAAAAGTCTAGCATTGCCGAACATGCCCTTGAAGGTGATCATACTGTAACATTAGATAATCTAAGATTAATAAAAAATGTATCTGATAGGAGATTGTTGAACGCATACGAAAGTATGGAAATCATAAAATGTAAAAATAGTTTAAATAAAGACAGAGGGCCTATTCCTTATAGTCCCCTCTACCGGTTACTTGACCGGAACTGTGGCCTTGCCTATGTCTTTAGTTCCGCTTGAGTAATTCAAGGGTTAGGCTAAGTATAAATAGGGTAGATTTGTAGTTTAGCTTTAGTCAATCATCGCTCCTGATGAAGCTAACATGGTTAGCGAAACGCGCGTCGAGTGCAAAAATAAAGTGTTTGGTCTAGTGGTGATATATACTAAGTAGTATCATTGTGCCAAAGATTCCACATTCCCAACTTACTTATGTTGGCCAAACTAAAAGGTCAATTAAAATACGACTTAAAGAATATTTAGCACAGAAAAAGTATTACTATTAAAACATATCAAATTTATTGACACCTCTTTCACTTCCTTGCTCTGAAGCAATATCGCTCAAAAACCAGAGGCTTCATCTCCTCATTAGGCAATATCTATGCACCAAGTTTGAGATTGATATTCCATTTCGTTCGAGAGTGATAACAGACCGACGTAAGTGAGCGACTATGTTTTTTGTGGTCTAGGAACCCTAAATCGTGAAGAAAAGTAAAAACTCCGAAGTGTAATTTTTCTTTAGCAAGGAAAGTAATAATGACAAGTTTTACATATGAATATTTCGACAGCAATTAAATAGTACCTAATCAGTTGCCGCTCTTGATGATGTTGACATAGCGAAATTGGTGCGGAATACAAAAATTAAGTGTTTAGTGTGGTGATGCCAACTAGCCTAAGTTTTACTTAAAATAATAAATTTTGTATTAATTACGGAGATAACAAAACTTTAACTATAATTTAAAGTCCGTTTGTTTCGAGTCGATAGCACACAACGTCCGCTGCGTCCGAAATTTCTCTACCAATTATTTACATTTTCAGTTTTAATCACCTTTATTTTCGATCTCTATACAACAGTGCGACCTTTTAGTCAAAATATTAACTAATTGTTTAATTGAGTATTTTTTCTATTCTTACAGCTATTCGGAACGTCAGGTGTGACATTCGTGAGGCGGCGTGTCGACGAGGAATACCATCCAGATTGCGTGGTACTTATTGTAAAACACGGAGGAGGCAGCATTTTGATCTGGGGCTACATGGCTGCTAAAGGTGTCGGCGAAATGTTCGTTTGTGAAGGCCGCATGAACAGCCAAAAGTACATAAATGTACTAGAAACTGTACTGATGCCTTCGCTAACGCGCATTTTTGACGACACTAATTTAGACGACATCAAATTCCAGCAAGTTCATCCACCTAGTCATAAATCAGCGCCTACGATGTGCTGGTTTAGAGACAATAACATTGTCTTGTTGGATTGGCCGGCGCAGTCTCCAGGTCTAAACCCTATCGAGCATCTTTGGGGTATTCTGAAGTGCAAGATACGGGGGCATAGCATAACATCAAAAGCAGCGCTAAAAAGCGCTTTGATGGATGAGTGGGATGCCATAAGTACAACTGAATGTACTAGGCTTGTACGCAGCATGCCCCAAAGAATTGCTGCTGTAATTAAAGCTAAGGGCGGACACACCAAATATTAATTTATTTCATAATTTTACCTCAATATACGATTTTACAAAACATACGAATTTAATTTTTTACCCTGAAACACAAGAACTGAAGTAAATTGTAGGGTGCCTAATACTTTTGGCCAAGGCTGTATATGTATATAGATCTACAGATTAAAACATTTTGGTAATAAATCTTATATTTCTATAACTTTATCTTTAAGATAATTTTATTTGTTAAACAGTAAAAGCAGGTAACGCTCGGAGGGCTATGCTACCGATGAACCTTCATTTACATTTTGTGACTCTATTGTATGGCAGAGGTTTTCTGCTTAAAATAGGGTGAACCCTAAAAATAATTCAAAACAGGTAGCAAAATGCAGTAAATTGCATAAAAAATTTTTTTTTTGGGCGCCAACATGTATTTGCATCTACAATGAGACAATTCTGGTATCAACTCTAAACAAATATACTATATATGGCATACCTTCGGTTTTTATCATAACACATTGTAACATTCATTTTTTCCTAGATTTTAAGACCATATAATGTTACTGATTTTTCTCTTAATAATGTACTTCTTTTCATTTTTGTATCGAGCGGTATATTAATCAGAAATTCTTAGCCGCTCGTTATATAGTGTGCTGTGCGGGTTTGCGACCGAATCTATCGATACGCCGGGATTGGTCAAATGTTTGTATCCGGAGTTTTGGTTCCGGCGTCGCCATATTACAGACAGAGTGCCCACGGCTTATTTAAGGGTCCGGAGGACACGAACCTTGGCTGAGTACCATCGAGCCGCCGCCAGGCTTAGAACACCGAGCCGCCGCCAGGCAGTAACATCAAGCCGCCGCCAGGCTTAGTACCATCAAGCCGCCGAGAGGCTTAGTACCATCAAGCCGCAGAGGCTAATTTCCACCGAGCCGCAGTAGAGGCTTACGACAATATCTACGAGAGCCAAGTTAAGCACGAGTTTTTTTATCATAAAGTGGGCGTTGTGTGTTTTCTAAATGGAGTAGCTAAAGTAGGCTCTTCTCAAAAGTGTGAAATCGGTTTTGTGTTGCATTGAAGGCCTAGAAGCCCATAGGAAGACCGTAAGTTACCAGAACATACATCAATAAATATATTCCCCGCAAATAAGTGTATTAACAGCAATTTGAACTGAAAAATCGCGAAGTGAAAATCACGACTCTTCGATTTCGGGTGTAGTCAAGATTTAGAAGTAAAATCTCTGATTTAGGGACTCTAATTTATAAAAACTACTTTTAGGCTAGAATTTTTTTGTATTCCTTAAAACTGCAAAGGTTGGAACTTTTATTTTAAATCATGAATAAATTTTCTTTTTTTGTTGATTAAAGCTAGTGTCTCACTGAATACCTATTTTTCTTTTCAGGATAAGAAAAGTTGTACTAGAATATTTCTTTTTAGTAATAACTGTAAAACACTTCAGTATTTTTTCATTTTTTTAACTGAAGTTAGATCCTTTCTATTTTAAAATGAATGGTGCCCAAAATTTGTACAACTGAAGCTTAAAAAAAAATAGAAAATAATTCCAAAAAGACGTATAAACAATTATCTCTTACCCATATTTCTCTACCAAGAAAAACTGAGCTAGTGTGTGTTTAATTTCTTTAGTTCTTTTAAAATCAGGATTCACTCAATTCATTATCAGAAATTAAAAAGAGGTTGCAAGAAAATTGTGCCCAAGCGTGGGAAAAACAATTTTCACAGGGTACAAAATGACGCCGCAAAAAGCGACCAATTAATATACACGGTACAAAATAACGCCTCAAAAAGCGGGCAAGTAATAAGGATACAACATTTGAACATATATGCTATTTGCGTAGTAGTAATGTTTCTCACTAAAGAGAGAAATTAACCAAAATTATTTTGAAAAAAAAAGGCGTAGGTATACAAAAATAAGGGCCTATCTTATTTTCAAGTAAAATTCTCATCAAAACAATTTCGATGGATCCGAAATTTGGATGATCTCAGATCAGGAAGACAAGGTGAGGCAAGAACTGAGGAAAACATCAGTCTTGTTGAGAACTAGCTGATGTCAGATCAACGAATAAAGACCTAGTGCAACCTAAAATCGGGAGTATCCAAAACTATAGTTTTCAATATTGGGCACAAAAATTTGGGGATGAAAATAGTTTGTGCACAATGAATCCCTAAAGCAGAAATTAACGAAGGAATTTTTCCAGAATATTTGACCGATTTGAATAAAAATGAGGGTTATTTTTCCTGGACAGCCATAGGCGACGAGACTTGGGTATTCTATTGGGATTCTCTCACGAAGCAAAAGTTAATACAATGGGTTCATAAAAGCTCTCCACCTCCAAAGAAGGCAAAAATTCGATCCTCTTTTGGAAAAATGATTATGAAGGAATTTTTCTGTTTGAATGCATGAAAAAAAAAAATTCACAATTAACGACGAAGTTTGCGGAAGAATGATCCATAACCTCCATAGGAGAAAAAAGTCCGATTCGTGGAGAATTAAAACTGACATGGCTCACACAGTTCAAGCCATTATCGAAACTGTGGATTCACCGAATGACAACACCCCCCTTGCAGCTCCCATTTAGCGTCCTGCGAATTCTTTTTGTTCAAACAAAGGGCATCTTAGGGCCTGGAAATTTTCTTCAGATTATGAATGGAATAAAACTATTAGAGAAACACTGAACTAGAAGTGAAGTAGAAAAATACATATTTTTTTATATTCTGTGAGTTTTTAGATAGCTTGAGAAACACCTTCGAAGATAATATAAACAATTTGGTGTTAAACAGAAAAATAAAATGAAACCAACATATAGATAGACCGATAGAAGAGAGGATCGTCACAAGAGAATCGCTACCAGAAAGAAAGTGTCAGTAGACCCAGAAAACGTTATAACGATAACCTTTTTAATATAAGAGAAGGAAAAAGCAGAAGAAGAAGCTTAAAAAAGCATATTCCTCGAATATATTAGTTTTACAAAAAAATTTTAATCTGACAAGCTTTTGTTAAGAAATTATTATCTAAAAATAATATTTGTCATAGCTCTTTGAGAATTTCCCAATGTACAACGAGATAAAGCGCACAAGTATCTATAGAGAACTGCCTGATGGCCTCTCATTACCGTGTAACTCAGGGCGTAAAAAACGTGCCTTATAATTTCATGGCATCAGTGAATCAGAGTGAATCAGCAAAAATGGTGGGAACAGTCGCACCGCTGGTAATAATGGGCGATTACAGATAAGTCGTTTTTAATTTCCTGAAAAAATCCGCCAGAGAATCGGAATTACAATAAAGTACTTAGAGATAATCAATTTTGAGTTAAATTATAATCAAATATCGTTCTAGGGTTTTATTAAACAACACAGGTATTGACAATGTTTCATTTAATTACATGCAGATATGCTGGTATTTATGAAATCGCATCTGTTCGCACAAAGAAAAAGATTTAATTGTTTAATTGGTTTAAGAGACCACAAATGATAAGTCTTTTAATTTGTTGCATTCTCTAGATTCTACGATTTTTCAATACCAAATTTTTAGAAAATTTTCTGTGATTGCTCCATCTAGGTTCCATACCACTCTGGTCATCTTAATGATGACTTCTTGAATATCTTCACAACTTCGGCTGCATCCTTGATTTCTTTATTGTGGCCCTGTTTCTTCCTATTACTCTACGTATTAGAGGGAGGAGCACTTTCAAAAAACCATCCTCTTAAACAAGGGAAGTCATATGAGAAAGCTTTATACAACCTCCTCCTGCGAGTCGAATCATCACTCTACCATAAGGAGGTAGCCCTAGGTGTTTTCTTTGACATATAAGGCGCTTTGTCTCAATGATCTCAGTAGTAGTGAATTAATAATGTTATCACATCGGTCAATAAAAGCCAAGTTACACCTTAGAGGCTGAAGTGAGCTAAGGATGCCCACAAGTTGGACGGTAATCGCCACTTCTCTGAAACTTAGTGGCGAATAAGCAGTTGACTCGGCTTAACACACAGGGTTTCTGCGCCCAGGAATATGCTGATAATTTAGTTCTCCTCAGGAGTCTTATGAGATGCAGGAACTTGTTTAGGAAAACCTGAAGCGTAAAACCAAAGATGATGATAAACTACATTCAGGGATAACAGATATTAAAAAAACAAAATTAACTTGCAAAAGCTAGAGGTACCTAACGATAGAAGGGTTCAGAAGCGGCTTTTAGTATACGAAAATAGGCAGTGAAAACGATAATAAGTAGATACTCACACCAGCAACACCTACCGTTGGCAAAATATAGCCAAAGACATTCAAGATACGTAATCGGAGGCCCCACATTAAACGGAACAACAGTCATCCTACTTTTAACACGGGCCCAGATCAAACTAGTCTTGTGGCTGATCGCCGATCATTGTCACCTTAGGAAACATTCATAAACAATGAGAATCTGTAATGGCCTCACTACATGAAGGATATATGACGAAGAGGAAAACACCTCAACGCAAACACACACAAACTTTTTGAAGATCTACAGGGTGAGTCAACGATAGAGTAAAGTTCATTATCTCATTTGTTTCGGGAATGACGAAAAAAAATGTTAAATACAACAAATTTGAGTTAGATGCTACACGGTGTTCAAAATAAATTTATGCATTTGGACTATTTTAAATTGAAAAAATCTCCAATTTTTTAAATGACACACCCTGTATATTATTATTTTTTCTGATAGCTTTTACAAAACCCTCCAACTTTTATTAAGTGTGTCATATACCTATTTCTAATAGTTTTCGACTTATTTTAAATTTTTGAATTTTTACCCTTGTTTTTAATACACTTACGCTATAAAATCATAGTTGCCAAGACAAAACAAAAATGTAGGCATTGTCAAATTTTGACATCTCTATTAAGCAAGTAAAAATAGCTTAATTTGTTGTAGTAAGTGACGTATAAAGGTAATAGTTATGGATTTTCCCAAAAATGAATTAAATGATATGGTTTATACACTGGGCGAGGCGGGAAAAAACTGTCTTTTGGCAGCAAGGCTTTACGGAGCGAAGTACCCTAATAGACGTTTACAATCTAGAAAATCTTTCCAGTTCGTAATGGAACGGTTTGATGGTAGTGGTAGTGTTGAGTATACGAAATGGAAAGTAGTAAACCAGAATGGTACCAATGAGGAAAAAGAAATGGAGATTTTACTTCATGTTGAAGATAATCCCCAGGTCAGCAGCCGTCAACTAGCTGCCTTATCTGACACATCCCAATCCACTAATCGCACCACGAGAAAATACAAGTATCATCCCTTTCATATGGAACTACATCAAGCACTTCAAGACCGTGATTTTGAACGACGAGTAAATTTTTGTAATGAAGCAATAGAGGCCGATCCAAATTTTTTATCCAAAATAATGTTTTCTGATGAAGCTACTTTTTGCAGTAATGGAGCAGTTAACAGCCATAACATGCATTATTATTCAACAGTTAATCCATTTTGGGTCCGGGAAGTTCAAAACCATCAGTGGCTTAATGAATGGTGTGGAATATTAAATTTCCGAATTATTGGTCCATATTTTTTCCGCGAACTGCTTAACAGGCCTAGATATCTAAATTTTTTGCAAAACGAATTACCCCAGCTTCTTGAAGAAGTTGATAGCTTTGAAAGGGAATAAGTGCGGATTCAACAAGACGGAGCTCCTGCTCATTACCACCGGGAAGTTCGGGAATTTTTAAACGATCGTTACCCACAAAAATGGATCGGTAGGGATGAATTCATTCTGGCCCTCTCGATCATGTGACCTTAAGACTTCTTTCTGTGAGGCTACATTAAAGATCGTGTTTATGTGAATCCTCCTACAACACCACTAGATATGGGAAACTAGGATACGGGATGCGTGCAGGACAATAACGCCCTTTATGCTAAGAAAAGTGAAGGAAAATATAATAAAACGACTAAACATGTATTCAAGTATACAGGCATATTTTTGAACATATATTACGTCATAATAATTAATTAGATACGTTAAACTATGTTAAAATTATTTTTATGGGTCTAGTACACGTGCTACAGGGAAGTCCCTAAAGCGCTACAGGAGCGACACGTGTACGGAGAAAGCGATTCACGTTGTTCTTAAATCGCTGTAAATTGTACTCGGTGGGAAACACAGTCCTGGGCAAATTATTCCAAAGGGATGATGTTCTCAATATAAAAGACTGCTTGAAAAGCGTTGTACGAGGAGTAACAAGCTGAACCTCATACGGATGTGAAGAATTAGCGCGACGTGTACTTCTAACATGCACCGCTCTGGGAAGAATTAAGCGGGCCACATCCTTCGAACACTTTCCATGAAAGTACTTGTAGAATAGGCTCAAGTCGCCAACCGTTCTTCGATGTTCCAGCGAATCAAGGCCGACGGCAGTTCCGGGTCTCCAATCAGACGAACAGCTCTTCTCTGAATAGAATCCAACAAATGCAGTGTATGTTTGGGAGCGGAGCGGAGCTTCTCAAAAGTTGGGAATATTATTTAGAACCAGAAAGCTTTACACCCCACAGCAACTGTTAATTCTTTACAAAGCCCAAATTCGACCAACTATGGAATACTGCTCCCACGTTTGGGGCTCCGCTCCCAAACATACACTGCATTTGTTGGATTCTGTTCAGAGAAGAGCGGTCCGTCTGATTGGGGACCCGGAATTGACCGGCGGCCTTGATTCGCTGGAACATCGAAGAACGGTTGGCGACTTGAGTCTGTTCTACAAGTATTTTCATGGAAAGTGTTCGAAGGATGTAGCCCGCTTAATTCCTCCCAAAGCGGTGCATGTTAGAAATACACGTCGCGCTGGTGCTTCGCATCCGTATGAGGTTCAGCTTGTTACTCCGCGTACAACGCTTTTCAAGCAATCTTTTATATGGAGAACGTCATCTCTTTGGAATAATTTGCCCAGCGCTGTGTTTCCCACCGAGTACAATTTACAGCGATTCAAGAACAACGTGAATCGCTTTTTCCGCACTCGTGCCGCTCCTGGAGCGCTTTAGGGACTTCCCTGCAGCACGTGTGCTAGACCAATAAAAAAAAAAAAAAAAAAAAAAAAAAACATGGGAGCAGTATTCCATAGTTGGTCGAATTTAAGCTTTGTAAAGAATTAACAGTTGTTGTGGAGTGTAAAGCTTTCTGGTTAGAAATAATATTCCCAACTTTTGAGAAGTTCTCCTTGCTATGCCTGCAACATGTTCATGCCAGGACATATTTGCCCCCAAATTAACACAAACTGAGTGACGATGTTAGAGGAATGGAGTGCCCCGACATAACTATGTCGGGTTCAGCAACGTTAACTTTTTTAGAAAAAACTGCCACCTGGGTTTTTGTAGCGTTAAATTCCACTTGCTTACTGTCACCCCAAGATAGAATTTCTTCCAGGTCTTTGTTAAGTTGAATGACTTCCTGCTGTCTGCGGATATTCGTCTGAGTAGTCGATGTCCGAGCGTTCAAAGTGAATGAAGAGATAAGCGTACTGTCATCTGCAAAGCTGTAGATTGGATTCTCGGTCTTTTCCAGCAGATCGTTAATGTAAATAAGAAAGAGAGTAGGAGACAGTATGGAGCCTTGGGGTACACCGGCGTTGATAGTGAAGGTGTTAGAAAGAAATCCGTCGACTGCCACTCGTAAAGAACATTCTCTGAGGAAACATAAGAGCCACAAACAGAACTTTTCCGACATACCATAAGAACATAGCTTAGCCAACAGACCATCGTGCCAAACACGGTCGAATGCCTTGGATATGTCAAGAGCAACCGCTCGAGATTCTCCAAAGTGTTCAATTGCATTGTTCCAAACATGTGTTACATAAGTCAGAAGATCTCCTGTTGATCTATTTTTACGAAAGCCATATTGGTGATCGCTAATAATGTCGAATCCTTCAAGATATTTTAGAAGATGCTGATTGATAGCCTTTTCCATGACTTTCGATATTATTGAAAGCAGTGCGATTGGTCGGTAGTTATTTGGCAAGGTCTTCTTGCCTTTTTTAGGTATCGGCTGAACTGTAGCATATTTCCAGCAGGAAGCAAATATTCCCTTTCTGTAGGATAGGTTGAAAAGTCTACAGAAAACTGGTGTTAGTTCCCTCGCACAGATTTTAAGAACTATGGCAGGTATTCCGTCAGCACCAGAAGCCTTTTTGGTGTCTAGCTTCATCAGAATACGCTTTATGATACGCTGTCTGAAGACAACATTGGGCATCCTTGACTGCACTATGGGAATAGTAGGTGGTGTTTTTCCTTGGAAATCGACAGTAGAATGTGAAGCAGAGTTCAGTCAACAAGTTCGCGTTCTCAACAGATGTCGTTGCAATAGAATTATCTGGCCGTGTGAGGGGTGGTATGGTGGATTTGGTGAAATTTTGACTAACTGCCTTAGCGACTGACCAAAACGACCTTGAATTGCCGGGACAGGCGAGAAGTTTGTTTCTAATCCGTTGATTGTGTACCTCCTTGGTTTCGCCGATAATTTCTTTGCATCTGTTCCTGGCACGAACAAATGTGTTACGATTTATGGTGTTAGGATTTTCGCGCCATTGTCGGTATGCAAGATGTTTAGAAGCAACAGCTTCTTTGCATTTTCGGTCAAACCAAGGCTTGCCGTTGGAAGGGCATTTCTTCGAAAAAGGGATGTAAGCCTCCATACCGGCCAAAATAACATCGGAAACCTCCCTGGCGCAGTCAGATGGGTCGTCGGATCGAAAACAAACGTCTAACCAAGGGAAAGTTCGAAAATATTCCATGAGATCTTCCCATTTAGCAGACTTGTAGTGCCAAATCTTGCGCGGTTTAGGCGCCTCTCTGTCATTGGTTGGTAGAATACTCGATGTCGAAAGTAGTTTATGGTCGGAAGAACTTAACGGCGGATTTACGCTGATTGTGTAAATCTCCGGATTGGTGGTTAAAAAGAGATCAAGAAGACCGGCAAACTCTCCGCCTCGATCAGGCATCCGTGTTGGTTCGTCAATAAGCTGAGTTAAGCCACAACTGATTGAAAATGATTCGGCTTCACGACCTTGTTCGTCGGTAGTATTTGAATATTTAAGCCAGTTGATGTTGTGGACATTAAAGTCGCCCGGGATGGCAATTTCGGCATTTGGATAGTTAATTTGTAAATGATCGATAGTGTCTGCAAGGGAAGCGAAAAGTGTTCTAAAGTTAGTATCACTTGGTGGTCGATAGAGGACACTGATGAACCTTGTGGTTGGTCGTTATTTTTAACCACATAACATCATTATATGCTATTATTTGTTTATGTTTTCACAATAGCGTAAGTGTATTAAAAACAAGGGTAAAAATTGAAAAATTCAAAATAAATCGACAACTATTAGAAATAGGTATATGACATACTTAATAAAAGTTGGACGGTTATGTAAAATCTATCAGAAAAAATAATAATATACAAGGTGTACCGTTTAAAAACTTTGAGATTTTTCAATTTAAAATAGTCGAAATGCATAAATTTATTTTGGACACCCTGTAGCATCTAACTCCAATTTCTTTACGTATATCTTTTTTTTCATCTCTATAGAACGCTCGTACCAATTATGAGTATTCCACTTTTAGAAACAATGGCGCTACTGGCAATTTTTTACAAAACTGAAAACTCGTATTTTCTTTTTAAAAATTGAAATATTAGAAAAACTACTAGGTTTAAGTATATAACATTATTAGTAAAAAAGTTATAAAATTTTACGCAGAATTTAAAAATAAATTAGAAAATAGGATGTTCCATTTAAAAAAACATATGTTATATCGGCCACACTTTTTTGAAGTACCCTGTATACTCAAAAATAATTTTAAACTGTGCACCTTAACATTCCCTAAAACTATTGTATTAACATTTTTTCGTCATTCCAGAAACTAATGAGATAATGAACTTTACTCTATAGTTGACTCACCCTGTACATCTGAAAGGAACGAAGCTTCTATAATCAAAAGAGTAAGTCAAGAAGCTGCAGAGCATAAACGAGTACAGTCACCAACCAATCAACATCCAGTAAATTATTCTGATATCAATCACATCCAACCTGTTGTCGTTGCAGATTTACCCTGAACCAACAACGTTTAAAATATATTAGATTAATAAATTATTTTCGATCTAAAATCATTTTTATTCCATAGAGATTCGCAGCAAATTCTTCTAAAATACCGCTAATACAATACATCTCGGAAAAACCTTTAGGGCAATCAAAACAAAATAAATGATGGAACGAAGCGCATCACGAAGTATTATTTTGTATTCCCGTTTCGAAAAATATTCGAAAGCTATTGTAGTCATTCTACCACAGGCATAAATAAGATATTTTATTGTATAAATCTTGAAATCTTGATTCCGATTCAATAGAAAATACCCGTAAGGATAAATCACAAAATCAGGAAATGGACCGGAGTTATATTGTTATAGAATTTTTGTTGCTTTAGGGTTAAGTCAGGAGATTTTCTTTAGTGTATAGAATACTTAAGTAATGTCTGACATATAATGACTCTTAAACGGTAAATTATTATAAATACGAAGTTTATGTCATGTTCTTTAATAGACCCGAGAGGAAGAGTATCTACAGTGTGCCTGCAAATAGGATTCAAATTCAAGTAATAAAACTAGAATAAAATACCTCGACATGAAAAGATACGAGAATGATTTTTTAAGTTAGCTTCCCAGCTAAAAAGAAAACCTCGTAGACTATGAAAATATATATATACAGTGAAGTCTGCTTATAACGAACCCGTTTATAGCGAATTTCCGGTTAAAACAAACTATTTCATAATGTACGAAAAAACTTTCATAAGACAAATGCAAATTTTTACGGTTATAACGAACTTCCGGATAAAGCGAACCAAATTTGGATGTTTTGTGTCCGTTTATAACGAACTTGCCACTCCCTGTGCTCGATGTCACGCGACTTGATTTAGGGAATTATCGAAACTCGCTGGGAACCCCTATTCTAATTGTTTCCACCGCGCCGCTAGTTCCAGCAGTATTATTTTCAATTCATTTATTGTGGTATTGGTTCTAATGCATATTTGATCAAAGTAGCAAAGTGAATGTTTAAGTTTCTATTTTAAAAAGAGTACACAAAAACCTAATACGTTTACTTTAAAAACAAACACGATATAGAAAATGAAATTAAACAAAATGATGTTTGCAAACAGTTGTTAACTAAATCTACGATTTCTACCATATGGAAGAAGAGGCAAGAAATCTTATCAATCTATGATAAAAGAAACTTTAGTTGTAAAAAAGTAAAGAAAATCTACACATGATCAAGCCTTAACTCCTAAACGACATAAACATTTTTCTATTACCGGCTATAGTTTACAAGAGTAGTAAATTGGGAAGAAAAATAGAGAACACCGGGTTTAACTGTTCTAGAAGTTGGATCGAATGATTTAAAAAGCGACATAATATTAGTGGGGGTAAGATAGTAGGAGAAACTATCATGAGTGGATATGACTGTTGATCAGTGGTTGGCCAATGTATGGACGGAAATTCGAGAAAGTTATGAATATGTGAACATTTTTAATGAGGATGAAACGGATTTGTTTTACAAGATGACGCTTGATAAAACATTAAAGTTTGTCGGAGAGAATTGTGCTGGTGGAAAATTATCAAAAGTAAGGATTACTGTGTTGGTAACTACAAATATGTCTGGAATAGAGAAAAGAAAATTATTGGTGATAGGAAAATCCGCCAATTCCAGGTGTTTTAAAAACAAACATTTACCAGTAAAGTACAAATCAATCAGTAAAGCCTGGATGACATCAGAAAGTTTTAAAAACAAACTGATCGAATGGGACAAAGAATTTAAATTCACAAACAGAAAAATATTACTTTTGATTGACAACTGTCCAGCGCACCCTGAAGTTGATCTACAGCAGGGATGCTCAAAGGGTCGATCACGATCGACAAGTCGATCGCCAGTGCTTTTTGAGTCGATCTCGAGAAAAAAAATTCCGATATAGAACTATTCACAGATTTTGTTTTAGGTAACTAAAACAAAATGTAATGAATAAACTACTAAAATTATTCGATCCACAATTAGGCCAGAATAACCCCCTCATCACTTTCTTTTATCGTAAATAACCCCCTGCTAGCGGCAAAAGGCGGCTTTATCAAAGGAACGCGTGGTACTTGTCAAAGAAAAGCCGCGTTTTTGATTCCAGCCGATTTTTCTAGAAACTTCGGGCGGCGTGTTTGACGGGAACATTCGAGACTTCGTTCGCGCCGATATAAATGTTGCGCCTGCAGGAATAGGAGTCAGTCTGAGTTGTAACTTGAAGGCGATACATCGATACAAAGTTTATTAATAAATAGTCCAAAATGAGTGCGGCGAAGAAAAGTAAAACTTATCATTTTAATAACGATTGGGAGGAAGAATTTTTCTTTTGTATGGTAAAGGACAAGTGCATACATAAGCGTGGGAACTTAGAGAGGCATCATAAAAACTATGAAAAGGATTTTCCGTCACAGAGTGAATTAAGAAAACGAAAAGTACGTGATTTGATAACTTGTTTCAAAAAAGAACAAACCATGTTCACAAAACCAGCCAAACAATCAAAAGCTGCAACGATAGCGTCATTTAAAATATCTCATATATTGGCGAAACACAAGAAACCATTCGATGTTGGATTGGTTGTGAAGGAAGCATTTTTTGAGGCGGGTGAGACTTTATTTAGAGATTTTAAAAATAAAACAGAGGTTATGTCTACTATTAGAGAACTTCAGTTATCTCGTCCGACTGTCACAAGGCGTGTTGAAGTCATGAGTCAGGACATGGCAGATAAACTAAAACATGATATCATGGAATGTACATACTTTTCTTTACAGTTCGACGAATCCACCGATATGACAGACACTGCCCAGCTGTGTATTTTTATTCGAATGGTATTCAATGACATGTCGGCTAAGGAAGAGTTTTTGACAATGATTCCTCTGTAACAAACTACAAGCTACCAATATATAAACTAGTGTGCATTACAACCGATGGAGCACCAGCATTGACTGGAAACGAAAACGGTTTTGTGGCATTGTGTCGAGCTAATGATCATTTCCCTTCATTTTTCTCCTTCCATTGCATTATACATCAACAAGTTTTGTGTTCAAAAGTTCTAAACATGGAGGAGATTATGGGCAATGCAATAACAGTTGTGAATTCTATCAGTGCACGTAGCTTGCAACGACGGCTCTTTAAATTACGGTTGAAAGATAGTGAGTGAGCTGAACACACTGATTTAGTTCTTCACACGGACGTCAGGTGGTTGAGTCGCGGAAAATTCCTAGAAAGGTTTCAAGAATTATTGCCCGAAATAACAACTTTTCTGGACGAAAGAGATGATGACACTCAGATGCTGAAAAACGGAAAATGGCTGGCTGATTTCACATTTTTGACAGACATCACAATGCATTTAAACACCATTAATTTGGAGCTTCAAGGTAAAGGAAAAACTATTATTGGGATGATTAGCGCAATAAACGCATTCAAAAGTAAATTGCAATTTATGATAGATCAACTGAAAAGAAAGGATTTGAAAAATTTTCCGTCTCTGAAAGCAAGGATTCCTCAGTTGAATTATGATATTTATGAGGCAGAATTATCAAATATTTTGGGCCAATTCGAAATACGTTTTTATGATTTCAGTAAATTGGCAAATATCGCATCATTTATGAGTTATCCTTTTTCGTGTAAAAACATTGAGGAATTAGCTACTGAAATAGCAAGTCAGTTTAACATGGACTCATGTTCTGTCCATCCAAAGTCACTCTTTAGGTAAGTTTAGACACTAGAACTCGTTTGTTTTGTAAGAACCAATAAACTCGCAATTTTGAATAATAATAGGTTAAATAAGAGTTTTTTCATTGACATTTTAGAGCAGACCTACACTTACCTTGACTAAAAAATGCATATTATGCGGAAAACTAATATCTATGCCACGATATACTCTGCCTAGACGACAATCCTGCATTACACTTACTTGCAGCCTCTCAGAGTCGATCGATCGTAGTCTAACAATATTGAGGTAGATCGCCAGCAGTTCAAGTTTGAGCACCCCTGATCTACAGTAAATAAAATTGGTTTTTATGCCTCCAAACACAAGTGCAAAGCTCCAGCCTATGGATCAAGGCGTGATACATTCTTTAAAATGTCATTATAGAAAGATTTTACTTTTGAAAATGTTAGAGACGATCGATTAAGGTAACATTTTTTCTGTAACTCTCTTGGACGTTATAACCTTTATCCATATGGTTTCGCAAAGAGTCAGTAGAGAAACCATTGCAAACTGTTTTAAGTCTGGCGGATTTTTAAGGAAGGAATGTAGACTACTGATTGTCTAAAATTTGTCTACGATGCTGGCATTCAACAAAGTACAGTGGAAATCAAGATTAAAAAGATGTTTAATTAGTTTAATTTTGAAGAATATGTAAGTGCTGATAATGAATTAATGATGAGAGAAATATTAACTGGTGATTAAATTGTGACATCAGTGACTTCTGGAAAGATATTAAGTGATAATAACAACGAAGACGAATGACTGAAACTCGCAATTTTTTGGAATCTCATGAAGGTCCTGAACATATATGGTGTAGTTTTTGTGACCTTGAGAATTATATAAACACCATTTCTTTTTCAAGTAAAATTGTAGAAACGAAAATTACTGATTTTATTGTATAAAACTACGTATTTTAATGTTTTTAATTATACTCGTATATGTACCAATATACATAATAATAACTTTAATTGTTGTGACTTGTTCTATTTTACTTTGAACGTTTTCTTTTAATTTAGTGATTCTTATTATTCATTTTTCTAAGCATTAGCGCCTAACCTAAATAAAAAAGTAGTGAAAAATGATATTAGATTTTGTATACTGTTCGTAACGAACTTCGGATATAGCGAACCATTTTTAGCGATTTTTTTTGGAGTTCGTTATAAACGGACTTCACTGTATATATTTTTTCTACAGTCAAAACACACTGAATTATTCAATTCGGCGTTTTTTGAGTTGTTTACTTCATTGAAAAAATTGCAGCTTTAATAAACCCCGTAAAAACGGCCAAAAAAATTAGAAACTCAAAAATTATCTTAAGAAAATTTTCACATATACGAGGCTGGTTTGAAAAGTCGGTGCAAAAATAAAAACTACTTATGTGTTTGGGGTAAACCTTTTTTATTTTTCGACATAGTCTCCTTTTAGGCTTATACACTTCGTCCAACGATGTTCTAGTTTGTTGATCCCTTCCGAATAATAGGATTTGTCCAAGTCTGGAAAATATCCATTAGTGTCTGCAATCACCTTCTCGTTTGAATAAAATCTTTGTCCCGCCAGCCATTTCTTCAAATTGGGGAACAAACAGTAGTCCGAGGGAGCCAAGTCTGGAGAATAGGGGGGATGTGAAACGAGTTGGAATCCTATTTCCATTAATTTTGCGACCACAACTGCTGAGGTGTGTGCTGGTGCGTTGTCGTGATGGAAAAGGACTTTCTTGTGGGCCAATCGCGGGCGTTTTTCTTGCAGCTCGGTTTTCAAACGGTCCAATAACGATGAATAATATTCACCTGTAATAGTTTTACCCTTTTCCAGATAGTCGATGAGGATTATCCCTTGCGAATCCCAAAAGACAGTCGCCATAACCTTTCCGGCCGAAGGAACGGTCTTCGCCTTTTTTGGTGCAGATTCCCCCTTGGTAATCCATTGTTTAGATTGTTGTTTGGTCTCAGGAGTATAGTAATGTATCCATGTTTCATCCACAGTGACGAAACGACGCTTAAAGTCCTCCGGATTCTTCTGGAACAGCTGCAAACCATCCTTGCAACACTTCACACGATTCCGTTTTTGGTCAAGCGTGAGCAATCGCGGCACCCATCTTGCGGATAGCTTTCTCATGTCCAAATGTTTATGCAAAATATTATGTACCCGTTCAGTCGAGATGCCCACAGCACTAGCAATCTCACGCACCTTAACTCTTCTGTCATCCATCACTATATCATGGATTTGACCAATGATTTCTGGAGTCGTAACCTCCACAGGCCGTCCAGAACGTTCAGCGTCACTTGTGCCCATATGGCCAGTCCGAAAATTTTGAAACCACTTATAAACTGTTCTAATCGAAGGTGCAGAGTCACCATAATGTTTATCAAGGTTTTTGTTTAGTCTCCTGAGGCGTTTTCCCTTTCATAAAGTAATGTTTAATCACCATACGAAATTCTTTTTCGTCTATTTCTTGAAAATCACTCGACTTCCTTGATTCACACGAATGCCAAACACAAAGAAATAGACCTTTATGGCTGAAACTTGGTGTGCGTTCATTCAAGAGATGCTACTAACTAAACATGACCTCGGTGGTGCCATCTCTCGGACTTTGCACGGACTTTTGCACTATTCTCAATAATATCGAAAGTCATGGAAAAGGCTATCAATCAGCATATTCTAAAATATCTTGAAGGATTCAACATTATTAGTGATCACCAATATGGCTTTCGTAAAAATAGATCAACAGGAGATCTTCTGACTTATGTAACACATGTTTGGAACAACGCAATTGAACACTTTGGAGAATCTCGAGCCGTTGCTCTTGACATATCCAAGGCATTTGACCGTGTTTGGCACGATGGGCTGTTGGCTAAACTACGTTCTTATGGTATGTCTGAAAAGTTCTGTTTGTGGCTCTCATGTTTCCTCAGAGAGCGTTCTTTACGAGTGGCGGTTGACGGATTTCTTTCTAACACCTTCACTATCAACGCCGGTGTGCCCCAAGGTTCCATACTGTCTCCTACTCTCTTCCTCATTTATATTAACGATCTGCTGGAAAAGACCGAGAATCCAATCTACAGCTTTGCAGATGACAGTACACTTATCTCTTCATTCACTTTGAACGCTCGGACATCGACTACTCAGACGAATATCCGCAGACAGCAGGAAGTCATTCAACTTAACAAAGACCTGGAAGAAATTCTATCTTGGGGTGACAGTAACCAAGTGGAATTTAACGCTACAAAAACCCAGGCGGCAGTTTTTTCTAAAAAAGTTAACGTTGCAGAACCCGACATAGTTATGTCGGGGCACTCCATCCCTCTAACATCGTCACTCAATCTGTTAGGCGTTAATTTGGGAGCAAATATGTCCTGGCATGAACATGTTGCAGGCATAGCAAGAAGAGCTTCTCAAAAGTTGGGAATATTGTTTCGAACCAGAAAGCTCTACACTCCACAACAATTGTTAATTCTTTACAAAGCTCAAATTCGACCAACTATGGAATACTGCTCCCATGTTTGGAGCTCCGCTCCCAAACATACACTGCATTTGTTGGATTCTATCCAGAGAAGAGCTGTTCGTCTGATTGGACACCCGGAACTGACCGACGGCCTTGATTCGCTGGAACATCGAAGAACGGTTGGCGACTTGAGCCTATTCTACAAGTACTTTCATGGAAAGTGTTCGAAAGATGTGGCCCGTTTAATTCCTCCCAGAGCGGTGCATATTAGAAGTACACGTCGCGCTAATGCTTCACATCCGTATGAGGTTCAGCTTGTTACTCCTCGTACAACGCTTTTCAAGCAGTCTTTTATATGGAGAACATCATGCCTTTGGAATGGTTTACCCAGGACTGTGTTTCCCATCGAGTACAATCTACAGCGATTCAAGAACAACGTGAATCGCTTTCTCCGCACACGTGTCGCTCCTGTAGCGCTTTAGGGACTTCCCTGTAGCACGTGTGCTAGACCCATAAAAAAAAAAAAAAAAAAAAAAAAACTTTCCAAACCAGCCTCGTACCAGTTCATCTACTACTAGAGATTAAAGGAGAAGAATCGTAAAAGTGAACTGAACTTCTCATTGCTTTTATCAAGTAATATATCTTAATGCTACAGCAATGCCGTATCAAGAAATCTAAACTTCTTTCCCGTTACACGAAAATACACGTAATATTCTCTTTAAAAAACCAGACTACACCTTCTATAGTCTCCTATTTTCTTATCGAAACTTTACACCATGCAAAGCGCCATGCTTATCGCACCATGTATCGCATATTCAATATACCCTGAAAACAAATTGACTATTTCTTTCACCTTTCAAGTCCCGCGAGCGCCATTTTAGAAAATAATGCCGAAGGAAAATGGTCCTGTTGCATATTTGTCACCCAGTTTACGGCCTCCTGTTAAATATACTGCAAATTGACTTTAAAAGACCCTCCTGTATAGGTTGCCTATTTTACATTTGCAGGTGTATGTGCGGTATACTGTAAACTGAAACACTGAGTAGCTGAAAATACGTGACGTTCAGTAAAAATGTCTTACAATCATACAGGGGTGACAAATACCGTTTGCTTATTTAGTACAGGGTTTTTAAAATTTTTTCATTGTATTCGAAAAACATCCTTTTGTTGAGCTTCAAAAAAAGGCGATTTGAGTTTTCAATGAATTCGGACGTTTGCCTCTAATGCTCTGCTTTAGGTTTTGGATCGCCTTTCCACAAATTTATTCATTAATTGTGGACCGTCCTTCTATATAGGTAACTAGCCGGGCCCGCGGCTCCGCTCGCGTGGACTTGATTCACTACTATCGTCACTGCTTATTCCTTATGTTACCCAACGTAATAAAATATCTCCCATTATTTCCCCTTATCTCCCAATATTTCTCCTTATCTCTACATAATTTCCATTATTTACTTATCTCTGCTCATCTCCCATTATTTCTCCTTATCTCCCAGTATCTAACCTTATTTCCCATTATCTAGGCTTATCTCGACTTATCTCGCAATATTTCTTCTTATCGCCCATTATTTCTCCTTATCTCCCATTATCTCACCATAACTCCCATTATCTAGACTTATCTCTGCTTATCTCCCATTATTTCCCCTTATCTCCCATTATTTATACTTATCTCCCAGTATCTCACCTTATCTCCCATTATCGAGGCTTATCTCGACTTATCTCCCATTATTTCTCCTTATCTCCCGTTATCTCACCTTATCTCTCATTATCTAGGCTTTTATCGAATTATATAGAACATATGTATAAATTTATTAAAACACGTAGATCGGATAAGTGGTTCTCGAGTGATAATCGCACTAACGGACAGACAGACAGACAGAGAGACGTTGCATTTTATATATATATATATTATATTCTTTGCTACATGATATTTTTCCATATTTAATGCTTTAGGCAGTGTATTGCAAGAGAACACGCTAGCGGCAAACTTTTCTCCAACTTGATTCACTATTATCGTCACTGCTTATTCCTTATGTCACCTAACGTAATAAAATATATCCTATAACCTGGCCAAAGAACATACGTATGTTTTAAAAAAAAGCACGTAAATTGGATAAGTGGTTCTCCAGTGATAAACGCATAAACGGATAAACAAACAGAGAGACGTTGCATTTTATATATATTATAGATATCTTTTGCTACATTCCATATTTAGTGGTTTAAGCAATGTATTGCAAGAGAACGCCCTAGCGGCAAACTTTTTTCCGATTTGATTCACTATTATCGTCACTGCTTATTCCTACTTTTTTCCGATTTGATTCACTATTATCGTCATTGCTTATTCCTCATGTTACCTAACTTAATAAAATATAGCCTATAACCTGGCCGGAAAACATATGTATGTTTTCAAAAAAAAAGTAAGAAAATCGGATAAGTGGATCTCCAGTGATAAGCGAACTAACGGACAGACAGACAGACAGATAGAGATACGTTGAATTTTATATATATTATAGATATAATAAATCTCTATAACCTGGTCAGAGAACATATGTATGAATTTAAAAAATCACATAAATGGTTCTCGAGGGATAAGCGCACTAACGGGCAGACAGACAGACAGAGAGACGTTGCATTTTATATATATATTATAGATATAGATTATTATTATTATATAACCTAGCCAAAGACTATATGTATGAATTTAAAAAAAGACCCTTAAATCGGATAAGTGCTTCTCGCGTGATAAACGCACTAATGGACAGACAGACAGACAGAGAGACACTGTATTTTATATATATTGTAGATTATAGATTATAAATATTCTCTGCTACATAATATTGTTCCATAATTAATGATTTAGGCTGTGTATTGCAAGGGAATGCGCTAGCGGCAAACTTTTTTCCGACTTCATTTACTATTTTACGTCACTGTTCATTCCTTATACTACCTTTCGTAATAAAATATAGCCTATAACCTGGCCAGAGAACATATGTATGTTTTAAAAGAAAAGTACGTAAATCGGATAAGTGATTCTCCAGTGATAAGCGACGCTGCATTTTATATATATTACACAGGGCAACAAAAAAATATTTTTGTTTTGGTGCCTGGGATTTTAGAGCTGATTTTAACTATATTTGGGACGCTAAATCTATACATGCAATCCGTTTTTCTCTATCAGCTCTATTTTTTTAGATACATCAACTTATCTACCAATGTGGTTTTTATTCAGTATTCATTAATGTAGGTACAATGGTTTTATTGTCAGTCTGTAATTGAGTAAATTCCAGGTAAATCTATAAATAGTGGAACCATTGCCTATCAGGTACCTGAACTGACCCTTTTAATCACCTAACTCGGGTAAGTCTCGTCAGTTTGTGCATTCTTACTAATGAGAGTAGATCGAATTCGGCGTGTTATTTTATGTTAAGAAAAGAGTGTTTTTTGTGTTATTGAACAGAATTAAAATGAGTTCAGGTTCCAGTTCAAGAAGAAGTTGTGAAAATCAACCTGATGTGTTTTGCTATATATGCGGAGAATACATGTTTCAACAAAACAGACAAACTATTACTGACTTTGTAAAGCGAGCGTATCTTGGATACTTTGGAGTTAAGCTTGGTGATCAGGAAAAAACGTGGGCCCCGCATCTCGTATGTAAAACTTGTACAGAGCATTTACGGCAGTGGACTACCGGGAAAAGAAAATGTCTAAAATTCGGCGTACCAATGGTTTGGAGAGAACCAAAAAACCACTTCAATGATTGTTATTTCTGTTTAGTAAATACTAATGGAATCAATCGAAATAACCGCAGTAAGTGGACTTATCCCAATTTAGACTCGGCAATACGCCCTATCCCGCACTCAGATGAAATACCGATTCCAACATTTCATCAGCTACCACATATCTCTGATGACGAATATTTTCCCTCTGATCGCTCTTCTGATGCTAATAAAAGTTCAAGGAACAAGGAACCAAAACTACCTTTTACCGTACAAGAGAAAAAGATCTGCTACCATTCTTTTCTCAAGAAGACAATCTTGTATTTTGTCACGAAATTAGGGGACTCATGAAAGAAATGGGACTTTCTGAATATATTCCAGATGATTGGCGCCTATTTATTGACAGTTCAAAGCGAAGTTTAAAATGTGTCCTTCTACATAATGGGAATAAATATGGTTCAATACCACTAGCTCACTCAACGAAACTGAAAGAAGAATATAATACCATAGCTTTGGTCTTGCAGAAGATAAAGTATTACGAACATCAATGGATGATTTGTGTAGACTTAAAAATGGTAAACTTTCTTCTTGAGCAGCAAAGTGGTTACACGAAATATCCGTGTTTCTTGTGCCTCTGGGATAGTAGGGACAAAACACACCACTGGGTTAGAAAAGATTGGCCTCAGAGAGAAAACATGGACGTTGGGGAAAAGAATGTCATTAACGACGCTTTGGTTGAAAGAGAAAAAATCATACTTCCTCCGTTACATATAAAGTTGGGCTTAATGAAGCAATTTGTAAAGGCTCTTGATAAGAATGGGTCTTGTTTTGCATATATAGGGGTAAAAATGCATCAGTTGAGCACAGAAAAACTCAAAGCAGGGATATTTGACGGCGCACAAATAAGACAATTAATTAAGGATCCTGCCTTCATAAATTCAATGAATCAAGTTGAACGAGAAGCTTGGACATCATTTGTTGCAGTTGTAGAAAATTTTCTAGGCAAACATAAAGCTCAAAACTATGTTGAAATGGTTAACAAGATGCTTAATAGTTTCAAATCCTTAGGGTGCAATATGAGTATTAAAATACACTATTTACACAGCCACTTAGACCGTTTTCCAGAAAATTTAGGAGACATGAGTGAGGAACCAGGTGAAAGATTTCACCAAGATATTAAAGTTATGGAGGACCGCTACCAAGGAAGATGGGACATGCACATGATGGCAGATTACTGCTGGAGTTTAAAAAGGGACTGTTTAAAAAAACATTCAAGAATGTCGCGGAAAAGAAGCTTTCCAAGTGTTGAGTGACTATTTCATTTCTTCAATGTTTTTTTTTTTTTGTTTGTAAGTACGACATAATATTGTATTTTGTACAACTAAAATAAAAATTTCGTATCTACTTTTGTTTACTACACTTACGGATTTGAGTTACAATAATGTAACTTATATTTCTCTAAAATTGTATATCTTCAAAAATTTGAGCTCCTAGGTACAAATGAATACTTTATTTGAATTCAGGACATCAAATTGATATAGAATCAGCTCAAAAAACCTCGACACCAAAACAGCTGTTCCCCTGTGTTATAGATGTAATAAAATATTTACCTATAACCTGGTCAGAGAACATATGTATGAATTTAAAAAATCACGTAAATCGGATAAGTGGTTCTCGAGGGATAAGCGCATTAATGGACAGACAGACAGACAAACATTGCGTTTTATATATATATATATATATATATATATATATATATATATATATATATAGATTATTATTATTATTATATAACCTGGCCAAAGAATATATGTATGAATTTAAAAAAAAAGACGGGTAAATCGGATAAGTGGTTCTTCAGTGACAGGTGCACTAACGGACAGGCAGACAGACAGGGAGACGTTGCATTTTATATATATTATAGATAAACAAATTTCTTTGCAGCCCCAGAAAACGATTTTTATCAACTTTCTAGAAGACATTAAGGTTTCCGTCTTCTTCTGGGTGTAAGGAGTTTGCAGAAACTTTTTTTCATCTTTAGAACAGCCACAGTTATCTTGAAAACGCCTCGTATCTTGAAAACGCCTCGTTCAATAGTGAAGTTGTCAGAAACAAATTCAAATAAGAGCGAAGCTGAACTAACAATCCTTACTCGTTTTCAACCCCGCATAATTTTAAAAAGAGGTGACTAGGCAGTAAAGAAACACTCAGGTGTCATAAAATTTCCGGCTTTTGAATTCATTGAGAGTACCGTGTCAAAAGAGGGCTGAACATTAATCTTAGATGTTTTATCTTGTTTTCGGACCATAATTAATAAGAGTGTAGAGATAACGTATGTCAAGCTAAGTGTTGGTTTTCGTGTAAGACTGAAAGGCTTGCTGTGTGCTCGTTTTAGGGAATTATACAGAGGTGTACGTTTTTAACTGTTATTTAGAAGAATAATTTTATTTTTTTCTTGTTCTTTAAATATCACGAATTGTACTAAGTACTCATACCTAATACTCCATCGACAGAGAGGTTGACATAGTCAGCACTTAAAACCAGGTAGCACTTTTGAGGGATCATTCTCAAACTTATGACGTTAATGTAAAAAAAACTGAAAACCCATCATATTGTCCTGAATGTCCGCAAAGTGAAAGTGAAAGAGATAGCCGAAATCGTGAAGACATCAACAAAACACGTGAGGCATATTTTACATAAATATTTCTAGATGAAAAGGCTATGTACCCCAACTGGACAATGAATTGCTTTCTGATCCGCCGTATTTACCATCTCTCATTCCTAGCGATTTTTACCTCTTTCCATATTTAAAAAGGTGGTTCCAGGAAAAGAGATCAGGCTCCAAACAGGAAGTCGAAAGGGAAACTGAGGCTTATATTAGAAAGGTCGACAAATCGTACTACATGAGAAGGTATCCAAATGTAAATAAAATCGATTTTTGGCAAAAGTATCAGGATTCTTCACCCAATGTAGTATTCAGATAAAAGCGATTTTTCGACTGTACAGCTTTAAATTCCCTAAATTTCCATTTAGACATTTACACAGATAGAAAGAAAAATAGACCTTACATTTACCACAAATTAACGACGAAAATTCAGCTAAACAGTATAATAACTAATGCATATTAATGTTTAATTCATTACATACACCAGTATGGACGATCCTGAAACATTCAAGAAATTATTCATTATGACTACTATTAATTTCTCTATCTAATGTTGAAGAAAATAATATACTACGTTGCCAAGTTTAAAAGGAACCTGAAGCAATATATGTTAACTAAATTTAAACACGATTTCCCATTTCGTTTAAGAGTTATCGTACCAGCAGACATACCAACAGACAATCAAGCAATTGTTAAGTGTTTTTTTTTCCTTAAACGTTAAGGTTTAATCTATCATTACTGCATTTCGTTTGCTGATTGAGACTGAACTTTAACTGACTTAAACAGATTCGTTACTATATTTTATTAGCTGATTACATACATCAGTATGGACGGTTCCGAAACATTGAAGAAATTATTCATTATGACTACTATTAATTTCTCTATATAACTTTGAAGAAAATGATATACTACGTTGCCAAGTTTAAAAGGAACCTCAAGCAATATACGTTAACTAAATTTGAACACGATTTCCTCTTTCGTTCAAGAATTATCGTATCAGCAGACGTACCAACAGACAATCAAGCAATTGTTGGTGTTTTTTTTTTCCTTAAACGTTATGGTTGTTGGTTGAAAATCTTTTTAGGAAGCATATGAAATTAAAAATAATCTATTATTACTGCATTTTGTTTCCTGATTGAGACTTAACTTTAACTGACCTAAACAAACTCTCTAGACTACATTTTATTAGCTGCTTGCAAGTGATCTTTCATAAAATCGTACATAAATTTCTAACTAAAGAGGGTAAAAAAATCATAAATTTAAAATTAAAAAAAAAAAAACACGTAACTCGGATAAGTGGTTCTCGAATGATAAGCGCACTAATGGACAGACTGACAGAGAGACGTTGCATTTTATATATATATATATATATATATATATATATATTATAGAAGATTATAAACAACCTGGCCAGAGAATAAATGTATAAATTCAAAAAGCATGTAAATCGGATAAGTGGTTCTTAAGTCATAAGCGCACTAACGGACAGACAGAGAGACGTTGCATTTCATATATTATATTCTTTGCTATGAAATTGATTATGCACTAACAACACATAAGAACATAGTAATAGACGTGAAGATCCTAAATAGATTTCAGAGCAAAGGTATTTTTTAACAAAAGACTCGAACGAAAACGTTTACACAACAAGAAAACAAATAAAACAGACAGACAAACACTAAAAGAAAACGTAGAACAATACCAAAAACAGATTACAGCCAACCTTAATAACAACACATTAACTACAGGAGCAAGTATAGACGAAAGAAACAGAAAAATAACACTCAAGACCACCGCAGAAAAAATAGCTCCCCAACCTACTAGGGGAAAGAATAACAAGCTCAGTGAAGAAACAAAAAGAATGTTGGAACAACGAAGACGACTTATACACGAAGGAAAGAGATTAACTGACGAATATGCAGAATTGAATAAGTCAGTACGAAAAGCGGCTAAAGAAAACATAAACAAATACAAAGAAAACATGGTTAAAGGATTAAAAGTTTTTAGAAGAGCAAACGCCTGTAAAAGTGAGATAATTAAATTGAAAGACCAAGAAGGAAACATAATCAATGACAATAAAAATATCCAGAACAGAATTACAGCTTTCTATCAAGACCTCTACAGTTCAAAAGTCCAAAATATCGTAGATGAAAAGGACAATTCATCAACAGACAAAAGAGTAATTAATGTCAACTCAGAAGAAATTCCTGACATAGAAATGGATGAAGTTAAAAAAGCCTTACAACAGATGAAAAGTGGAAAAAGCGGCTGGAGAGGATGATATTATACCTGAAATGCTAAAATGCGGAGGTGAAACCCTAATGAATGA
Source organism: Pachyrhynchus sulphureomaculatus (assembly GCA_019049505.1). Lineage (NCBI taxonomy): Eukaryota > Metazoa > Arthropoda > Insecta > Coleoptera > Curculionidae > Pachyrhynchus > Pachyrhynchus sulphureomaculatus. Next base: position 719,462 of record CM032451.1, on the reverse strand, counting down.
ACTAAAAAATCTTTTTAATGAATGCCTCAAATGTGGAAATATACCAGAAGACTGGTAGTCATCTTAATATACAAAAAAGGTGACCCCGAAAACCTAGAAAACTACCGGCCAATTAGTTTACTTTCCCAAGTTTACAAGCACGAATCATAACAAACAGACTGGAACACAAAATGGAATTATACCAACCGATAGAACAGGCTGGATTCAGATGAGGCTTCAATACGATTGAGCACTTGCACACATTGAGAATATTAATCGAGAAGGCCACCGAATATAATATACCAATGTGGCTCACATTTATAGATTTTAGCAAGGCTTTCGACACAGTGGAAAAATGGGCGCTTATAAGAGCTCTTAAAAATGCTCGTATAGACCACAGATACAGCGCACTGATAGCCAGAATATATGAACGAGCAACACTCAAAGTTATGGTAAACCAAGAACTGACAAACAAGATTCCAGTGAACAGAGGAGTAAGGCAGGGGGATGTAATATCGTCTAAGTTGTTTACACTGATCTTAGAAGATGTATTCAAAGAACTGAATTGAGACGAAAATGGCCTTCTGATAGCTGGCAATCGGCTAAACAACCTGAGATTCGCAGATGACATTGTAACTATAGCAAACAATAAGAATGAAATGATCCAGATGACCATAGATCTCCACCACCAAGCAAGAAAAGTGGGACTTGACATAAATTTCTCCAAGACAAAGTACACGAGTAACGAAGAGACCAATGATGAAGATATAGTGATTGAACATTCAACAATAGAAAAAGTAAATACGTACATCTATCTGGGCCAAATAATCACGATAGGAAAGGAAAACCAGCAGCTTGAAATAGAAAGAAGGATACGTATGGGATGGGGAGCATATGGAAAATTGAAATATGTACTGAATATGAACATTCCTCGAAGATCAAAAACCCAAATTTATAATCAATGTATCTTACCAGCTACAACGTATGGAGCCGAGACATGGGTTTTAACTAAAAGAACAATAGAAACACTGCAAGTTCACCAACGAGCAATGCAAAGGAAGATGTTGAGTGTTACTTTGAAGGACAAGAAAACGGATAACATCTCTGAAATGGAGCTGGGCCGGCCATGTAGCGTATAAGTGGAGTGGCAAGATCACCATGGGGTGAAAAGCGAAGCATAGGAAGACCCCAAGAGAGATGGAGCGACGCCGACGATCTGAAGAGAATCGGAAGGCTTAACTGGTATCAACAAGCACAATATAAAGAAAAATGGAAAGATTTGAGAGAGGCCTATACTCGACAGTGGGTAGAGAGCGGCTAAAGGAAGAAGAAGAGATTATTTGCTATATATTATTATTCCATATTTAATGTTTTAGGCAGTATATTGCAAGAAAACGCGCTAACGGCAAGTTTTTTTCGGACTTAATTCACTATTATCGACACTGCCTAATCCTTATGTTACCTAACGTAATAAAATATATCCTATAACCTGGCTAGAGAACATACGTATGCTTTTTTTTTAAAAAAAGGCACGTAAATCGGATAAGTGGTTCTAGAGTAATAAGCGCACTAACGGACAGACAGACAAAGAGACGTTGCATTTTATATACATTATAGATAAAGTGAAGAAAATTTTTAAATTTTTCGTTTGATTAGGCAACATTGTTCCAACATGAATTGCGTTATATCCAAGAAGAAAAAAGCAGAAAGAGATGATTAATTACTTTCAATTCTCGGAAGTGAATTTTAAAATATTGCCCAAAATGGGGGAATGGGGGATTTTGATTTAATAATTTGGCTACTTTTTAAGATTTACTTTTTTAAAGGTGGCCTAACAAGGCATAGCTTTTAAGGGATCTGTGCTATTCTATCCACGGTATTTAAACTATTGATTAGTTGCTTTATTAATAAACTAGCCGTGCCCGCGGCTCCGCTCGCGTGGACTTGATTCACCTTTATCGTTACTGCTTATTCGTTATGTTTATATTATTATATAGCTCGAGGGGCCTTAGAGGCCCGTGGCTTGGTTGCATATTTGTTTCCACTTCTTTTTGTCTCCTGTTAGCTTTTCCTAGTACGGGATTTCCATCATCTCCGGATCTTGCTTTACTGCCTGAATTCATGTAGATCGAGGTTTACCCTTGCCTCTTCTTCTAACCACTCCTCTTATTAGAGCTTGCTTTACCTGTCTTTCTTCCTTCATCCTTGCCACGTGTCCCAACCATCTTAATCGCTGGCTTCTTATCATTTGGCTTATAAGGGGTTTCGTTAAATGCATTTTAATTCGTAATTTGTTCTTCTTTTCCACAGTCCCTCTTCTTTCCTAGATTCTTTTCAAAGCTTTCCTTTCCCACACCTCCAACGTCTGCTTTTCTCTTGCATTCAGTTCCATGTTTCGCATCCATATGTCACAGTGGGTGGGTCTGACAACTGTCGTATATATTCTTTCTTTTGCTTTTCTTGATATATTCTTTGATTTCAATATTAAATTCATTGCTCCCAGATATCTCTGTCCTTTCACTATTCTTTCTTGTATCTCCGTCCTTTCTTGTTCACTCTCTGTTATTGTTACTGTCAGATAATTAAATTTGTCTACTTTTTCAAACATATATCTTTTCCCTAAGGTGTTTATTATATCTAAACTTTTATTGTTTTTATTATCCTTCTTCTTTGTAATTTCCATGTATTTTGTTTTTAGTTATGGCTTTTTTGAGGTTCTCTTTTCCTCTTGCAATCACTGCTACATTATCCGTATAGGCCAAGCATTGGCAGGTTTGTTGGTACATCGTTCCATTTGTTTTTATTACTGACTCCCGGAATATCTCCTCTAGTACCAAATTAAATAGACATGTCGACACTGGATCCTACTGTCTTAATCCTCTCTTCATCTTAAACTTGTCTGATACTTTGCCTCCACCAAGACTCTATTGTCTGTGTCATTCAGGGTCATTCTCACCATGCGAATCAATTTACTTGGAATTTTTAGTTCTTCCATTATCTTCTAGAGTCCTTCTCTATTTACAGAGTCATATGCTTCTCTGAAATCCACATTATATTGGATTTGCTTAATCGAAAATATTGGGTCTATAACCAATCTATTTTTCCTGAATCCACGCTGGTATTCTTTCAGAATGGATTCGGCTTTCTCTTCTAGTCTGTTTTTAATAGTCACCACTACTATCTTGTACACGACATCCAGTAAGGCTATTGGTCTATAATTAGCACATATAGTTTTCTCCCCTTTTCTGTATATCGGACAAATGAGCGACTCTCTCCAGCTTACTGGCATCTTTTTCTGTTTCCCATATTTCTTGCACCAACCGGCATATTCTGCTGATATACAATTTCTACCTAGGGCCTTATTTTTTTTTTGGATTCTGAGTATTTCTCTTATTTTTTCCTTGCAGCGTTTGTTTGTCCCATCCTGCCCTTCAGTTAATTTTGCTTCCTATTTCTCATTCAACTCCTCATTTTCATCTCCATTTAATGTTTCTTTAAAGTATTCCGCCCATCTATTCAGTCTTTCTGCCAAGCTTACTGCTAAACTTCCATCTTTTTTCCTATATATTAGCATTTTGTCTCTCTGTTTATTCCCTTTGTATTTTATAAAAAAAAACACGTAAATCGGATAAGTGGTTCTTGAGTGCTAAGCGCACTAATGGACAGACAGACAGAGGGACGTTACGTTTTATATATATTACACAGATTATTATTATTATATAACCTGGCCAGATATCGTAAATCGGATAAGTAGTTCTCGAGTGATAAGCGCACTAATGGACAGACAGACAGAGAGACGTTGCATTTTATATATGTTATAGAAGATTATAGATAACCTGGCCAGAGAACAAATGTATGAATTTAAAAAAAAAAAAAAAAAAAACGTAAATCGGATTTCTCGAGAGATAAGCGCGCTAACGGACAGACAGAGAGACGTTGAATTTTATATATATTACAGATATTCTTTGCTATATGATATTGTTCCATATTTAATGATTTAGGCAGTGCATTGCAAGAGAACACGCTAGCGGCAAACTATTTTCCGACTTGATTCACTATTATCGTCACTGCTTATTCCTTATGTTACCTAACGTAATAAAAATATATCCTATGACCTGGCCAGAAAACATGTGTATGTTTTCAAAAAAAAAGCACGTAAATCGGATAAGTGGTTCTCCAGTGATAAGCGTACTAACGGACAGACAGACAGACAGACAGAGAGACGTTAATTTTATATATATTAATAAATAAGGGATTATTACTCGAGGTAGTAAGGCATACAATAAAAAACCAATTATTTCGGCAAATATTTGTTTTTGGCAGAGATAATTTATATTAACAATATCCATTGGTAAAAACCTAAGTGGTTAAACACAGCTTTTGAGCTTAAAATAGGGTCTCTAATTCTTATGTTAATTTGAAAAGTCATGTACTATACGTACAGTGCTTAAATCGTTAGAAAAGCTTGTACGTGCAGATGCTTATATTTTAAAAATGTTACGGGATTGGGCCCTTTTAAGGGATATTTGTAAGCGTTTTTTGCTGAGCGTAAATACAATAGAACTAATTTACTATCGAGTATCATCAATATGTGATGAAGAATATATCTCTTCAAAAACCGATACTATTGATCAGTATTTCAAAAAATAATGGATTGCACTAAATACATTACCCGTTAAGTTGAAAAATCAGGCTCCTAGACAAGATATAAAAGAAATAATTGGGAAAATGACTTACCAAGTACTTTCCTTGCAAACATGCACTTCTAACTTAAACACTAATTTTGACTATCTCTCTTTCACACTAAAGAATAACCTAATACAATCTACTTTACGGTGAAATATTATCTATAAATCTTGTATATATAATCAGTATCAAATAATTGAAAAACTATAATACTCTCTTTTCATATCACATTAAACAAACTACGCGCTCTCTGCCAACGTACCTCAAAGAATAAAAATCATAAACTGTCAGGGATACCAAAAAAAAACTCGTAATATGTAAACAAAAATAAACCTTTTTTGTGATGTGTGGCTAGATTATTATTTATTAGGAAGTTGGAAATTAAAAAAAATATGTTTTTTGTCGTTTAAAAACCCTAAGATGCCAGAGGTAAGTAAATTGTGTTCAAGACTTCAAGTTAACTGTTTGTATTTCTGAAACTTGTTCTATAACTAATTTTTTTAGGTTACTATGTATCCAGACCTCCTACCCTCTCACATACTTAAAGTCCGTTTGTTTGGAGTTGATAGCACACAACATGGGTTTTTTTTATAGGTCTAGCACACGTGCTGCAGGAAAGTCCCTAAAGCACTACAGGAGTGACATGTGAGTGGAAAAATCGATTCACGTTGTTCTTGAATCGCTGTAAATGGTGCTCGGTGAGAAACACAGTCCTGGGCAAATTATTCCAAAGGGATGATGTTCTCCATATAAAAGACTGCTTGAAAAGCGTTGTACGAGGAATAACAAGCTGTCTGTCTGTATGTCTGTCAGTCTGTCTGTCTGTCTGTCCGTTAGTGACCTTATCACTGGAGAACCACTTATCCGATTTACATACTTTTTTTTTTTAAACATACATATGTTCTCTGGCCAGGTTATAGGCTATATTTTATTACGATAGGTACCATAAGAAATGAGTAGTGACGTAAAATAGGGAATGATGTCGGAAAAAAGTCCGCCGCTAGCGCGTTGCCTTGCAATACACCGCCTAAACCATTAAATATGGAACAATATTATGTAGCAGAGAATATCTATAATCTATAATCTGTCATATATATAAAATGCAACGACTCTCTGTCTGTCCATTAGTGCGCTTATCCCTCGAGATCCACTTATCCGATTTACGTGATTTTTTAAATTCATACATATGTTCTCTGACCAGGTTATAGATATATATTTTATTACATCTATAATATATATAAAAATGTAACGTATATCTGTCTGTTTGTCCGTTTGTGCGCTTATCACTGAAGAACCACTTATCCAATTTACGTGCTTTTTTTTTTAAACATGCATATGTTCTCTGGCCAGGTTATAGGATATATTTTATTACGTTAGGTGACATAAGGAATAAGCAGTGGCGATAATAGTGAATCAAGTCGGAGAAAAGTTTGCCACTAGCGCGTTCTCTTACAATACACTGCCTAAAGCATTAAATATGGAACAATATCATGTAGCAAAAAATATAATATATATAAAATGCAACGTCGCTCTGTCTGTGTGTCTGTCCGTTAGTGCGCTTATCACTCGAGAACCCCTTATCCGATTTACGTGTTTTTTTTTAATTCATACATTTGTTCTCTGGCCAGGTTATCTATAATCTTCTATCTAGAATATATATAGAATGCAACGTCTTTATGTCTGTCTGTCTGTCCGTTAGTGCGCTTATCACTTGAGAACCACTTATCCGATTTACGTGTTTTTATAAATTTAAACATATGTTCTATAAAATTCGATATAAGCCTAGATAATGGGAGATAAGGAGAAATAATGGGAGATAAGTCGAGATAAGGCTCGATAATGGGAGATAAGGTGAGATAATGGGAGATAAATATAAATAATGGGAGATAAGGAGAAATAATGGGAGATAAGCAAAGATAAGTTTAGATAATGGGAGTTATGGTGAGATAATGGGAGATAAAGAGAAATAATGGGAGATAAGGAGAAATATTGAGAGATAAGTCGAGATAAGCCTAAATAATGGGAGATAAGGTGAGATAATGGGAGATAAGGAGAAATAATGGGAGATAAGGAGAAATAAAGGGAGATAAGGACAAATAATGGGAGATAAGTAGAAATAATGGGAGATGGGCAGAGTTAAGCCTAGATAATCGAAATTATGTAGAGATAATGGGAGATAAGGAGAAATATTGAGAGATATGGGGAAATAATGGGAGATATTTTATTACGTTGGATAAATTAAGGAATAAGCAGTGACGATAGTAGGGAATCAAGGCCACGCGAGCGGAGCCGAGGGCCCGGCTAGTAAGCTATATAAATCAACGCATTTCAAAGTTTATTTTAAGGAGTAAATGATTGAAACTAAAAATCTTATTTGTATGATAAAGGCCTAAACAAGTAAAATTAACACTTCTTAAGAACGAGAAATCTACAGTGTTATAAAGCGAGTAGTAGGTACAATAAAATTATTTGAGATTTTAGCAGTTATATTGGAATAGCCAAAGTACTTATTGGTAAGTAGGGGCCTAAGTACCTAAGTATACAATAAAACAACAAAAGTATAAAAATAAAGCAAAAACCTATAATATGCTTAGCTCAAATCAGAACAGCGATGGCTTCAACTTTCAGTTTTGTCCCGGTCAAACTTCGCGGAGTCTGTAAATCCATTTTCCCCGCGAGTAAAAACAATGATACTTAACGTCCACGATGCCCTTGTGGATCAACAGCCAACAAGCCAAGTTCGTGAAATTGTGGAAACTTGTGCCAACAAGACGGAAGTTGAATCAGCATCTATTTATAGATTTCTAAAAGAAAGAAAACGCGCAACGAACTTCGGAATCACAAAGGAAAGGCGCCCTTAGAGGTCGATGAAGACTTTAAAAACGCAACAAGAAGAAAAGTACACCATTTTTTTTATTAAGAAAGAAATACCTACACTTCATAAAGTTTTGCCAAAAATTGGAGAAAATTAAGACTTACTAGATTCAAAAAAAATGGAAATTATGGAAAAATCCTTCCTAACCTGAATTTTTGTTGGGAAAACACAATAGAAAATCTGTTCTTATCGATAAAACAGAAATAATTTGTTGAAGAAGAGAATATCTACGAGCAATCCGAAAATTTCGAGCCGAAGAAAGAAATATTTTTTATTTACATGAGACTTGGGTTAATGAGGGACACACAGTGAAAAATTCTGGATTGACAAAAACATTAAAAGTGTCAAACAAGCTTTTATGGAAGGTTGGTCAACTGGATTACAATCCCCTTCAGGAAAAGGTCCCAGGCTAATTATAGCACATATTGGTAGTGAAAACGGATTTCTCGACGATGACTTGTTGGAATTCGAAACAAAGTCAACTAAAGATTACCATGAGGAGATGACGGCCAATGTTTTTGAGGAGTACTTTCAACAAATGAATGAATGTATACCAGCAGAATCAGTTACAATTTAGAGGGGTACCACACCAAACACTTTATTTTTTACTTGACGCATATTTTGCTAACCATGTCAGCAATCGTGAAGAGTAATGATTGACTTCAATCATCAGTCAATCGTTGTTCCTGGTGATGCTAATCGTGGGCTGACTGGTGTCTGAAGACAATATGTGACATCTTGGACTACACATCGGAAATTGAGAATAGAGTGTGAAGCATAGAATTTAGTTTAGTTTTTTTTTTTATGGGTCTAGCACACGTGCTACAGGGAAGTCCCTAAAGCGCTACAGGAGAGATTCACGTTGTTCTTGAATCACTGTAAATTTTACTCGGTGGGAAACACAGTCCTGGGCAAATTATTCCAAAGGGATGATATTCTCCATATAAATGACTGCTTGAAAAGCGTTGTACGAGGCGTAACAAACTGAACCTCAGACGGATGTGAAGTATTAGCGCGACGTGTACTTCTAACATGCATCGCTCTGGGAGGAATTAAGCAGGCCACATCCTTCGAACACTTTCCATTTTTTTTTTTTTTTTTTTTTTTTTTTTTTTATGGGTCTAGCACACGTGCTACAGGGAAGTCCCTAAAGCGCTACAGGAGCGACACGTGTGCGGAGAAAGCGATTCACGTTGTTCTTGAATCGCTGCAGATTGTACTCGGTGGGAAACACAGTCCTGGGTAAACCATTCCACCATTATGTGTGTGACGTCTTTTTATGACATGCTAAACTGTCCTCAGTTTGAGGCATCTTTTTCCGTACCCTGTGAGAAGTTGTTTGTCCCACGCTTGAGCGCAATTTTGTAAGGTGTGTTAATTTTGCTTTATTTTTCGCCCCATGTAGACTGCGTCATTTTGTAACATTTTTAAATACTGGACGCCCCAAGCTTGAGCACAATTTTCTTGCAGCCCCGCTTTAATTTCTGATAATGAATTGAGTGAGACCTGATTTTAAAAGAACTAAAGAAATTAAAGAAATACTAGCTCAGTTTTCCTTGGTAGAGAGATATGGGTAAGAGATAATTTTTGTACGTCTTTTTGGAATTTAATTCTATTTTTAAAGAAACCTCAGTTGTACGACTTTTTTTTGGGCACCACTCATTTTAAAATAGAAACGGTTTAACTTCAGCTAAGAAAAATGAGAAAAAACTGAAGTGTTTTATGGATATTACTAAAAAGAAATTAGTCTAGCACAACTGATCCTGAAAAGAAAAATAAATATTCAGTGAGACACTAGCTTTAATCAACAAAAAAAGAATTTATTCATGTTTTTAAAATGATAATAAAAAGTTCTAACCTTTACAGTTATACCAAAAAATTCTAGCCTAAATAGTAGTTGTTACATTTAAATTTTAAACCTTTACAACCCCCGAAGGCGAGACATCGTGTTTTACACTTCACTTTTTTGTCTGTTATACGTTGCTGTTAATGCACTACTCTCAAATAAGTCTATTGGAGGGAGTTTTGTTGACTTACTGTTTTTCAGTCCTGCTGTGATGGACTTCGCCCGATTTCACACTTTTTCTTAACACTTAGAAAGCTCACTACAGCTTTTATTGTCGAAACTGGTACTTTTACTTAGCGGCTTCTGAAGAAAATTAGCCTACTTCGGCTAGATGGAAAATAGCCTCTCGGCTAGACGGTACTGCCTGGTCTGCGGCTCGATCGAAAAAAAAGCCTTGCTGGTAGTTTCTCAGGCCCTTAAATAATCGTGCGATTTTTGCCGGTAATATCCGGACGCTCCAATCAAAACTCCGGGTCAAACATTTCGCCAATCGCGGCCTGGCGGTAGGTTCGATCAGCAACCCGCACCACACAGTATATACTGAATGTCCTGAAACTTTTGTTTTAATATACCGGTCGATGTTTTAAAATAAAAATAAATACAATTTGAAGTGAAAAATCAGTAACATTGCATGGTCTTAAAATCCAGGAAAAAATGAATGTTACATTTACCCCCTTCCAAAAAGAAATAGACTACACTAGTCTATTAAACTAAGGCTACTGATGAAAAGGTACAAAGTGGTACACTATCACTTAATACTAAGGTCAGAACTTAAAACAAAATTACAAACTTCGGTCCTTACTACTAGACTTAATTCTATTAAGCACTAATATTAAGTACAATGAAAACCAAATGAAAATTTTTGCATGTACACAAGAATCTTATAACTAGACTTAACTTAATTAAGCACTAAGGTTAAGTACTTCAAAAAGCAAATAAAAATCCTTGCATGAACATAAGAAATACCTGTTCAAAGTAACAATCGCGGTCTTCTTATATAAAAGAATCAGCTCTGTTATTGTTACCAAAACAAAAAAATAACTGTCTAGACTCTTGTCTAAATCAAAGAAAAGTGAACTGAAATAAAATATGAACACCCCCCTTAAAATCTTTTAAGGATTGTCTGAAAATTTTTTATTTCAGCAAAAGAAATTTATAAAAATTCTTAAATAAAGAAAAAAAATAAAAAAATGATTCTAGTGCAAACACTTACACTAAAAAGAAAAAGTCTTGTCAGACCATTTAGCACAAGGCCAAAAAAAAATAATATCTGGATAGATATCCAGACAAACGCTCGGGAAAAAATCGCTATCCATGCTCTAGCTCATCGCTAAGAGAACATTCCAAATCTAGTATCACTACTAGTCGCACTCGGAAAATAATCGCACTCGCGCAATGTCGACGTCCTAAGACATCTAGACATGCTAAAATCGCTAGGGAAAACTCTACATCGCGCAATGTCGACGTCCTGAGACATCCAGACATGCAAAAATCGCCAGGGAACACGTCAGCTTATCGCCAACTAAACACTCTGGTATATCGCCAGAAAAAAACTCAGCTCCTCGCCAAGAAAACACTCTGTAAATAGTCCTCGACTACACAAAGTCTGCGTTCTAAAAGAACAAACTCGCCATGAACATAGTGAGCAGCTATAAAAGCTAACTAAATCACTATAAGCGCAGTGAATAGCTACAAAAGCTAAAATTCACTCTTAACACAGTGAATAGCTATAAAAGCTAAAATTCACTCTAAACACCGTGAATAGCTATAAAAGCTAAAATTCACTAAACTGAATGATCCTGCTTCAAAAAGCAATGTTCACTAAGAACAGAATGATTAGTCCGCGCGCAACTAACATTCTTGGAAACATTCCCAACATAACTATATGAGACAGCAAGTCTCGAAATAGGACCTCCCTAAAGTCATAATCCTATATAGGAGTCCATAAGCAAAACGACTCAAAATCTCGCATTTTGAGCACATGCCCTCAGGCAACCAACATACACCGAAATATATACAGAAATATGTACAGTAATATATACAGAAATATATACAGGAGTTCAAATCCCTAACTCTTGGTTATGATAACTCCATACTGAGCTTGGTGAAAGCTCTTAGCAAAGCTAATCCAATCTTCGGCACATCGCACCAAAGTGACAAATCTGCCTAGAAACATGAGCCAGAAAAAAAACGCTCTCCGTCATTCTTCAGGGTGGCTACACAGAGAAATAAAACTTAACCAGCATTGCGCCTCTTCAAGTTGCATGAAGAACCCTCGTGTACTGGTCTCGCCCTAGAACAACAACGAAAAACATTCAATCCATCCCACATAACAGGAGACAAACACTTCACCACGATATACTGAATGGTGGAGACAAAAAAATACAGAATTGGTGACCCTGGAGTCCACCAACAAAAGGGAGTAGATTATAGCATCCACTAAACTAAAACGGTGTCTACCACACCACCATAAGTCAAAAAAAATTAATCAATAGGGTGTTCCGAAACACACTACTGCCAACAGCCTGTCACCACTAATAGGCTAATTGGAGCTGAGGTCGACTACAGTAGTTAGGCTCTCCTTTGGTTCAAATAGAAATAACCATTGGGTAACAAAACCCCTAAAGGTCCCCAAAGGTCAAACGTTCACCCCCCATAGACTACCCTTCCAATCAGTCTGTTCCTCAGGAAGACTAACTCCCTGCCAAACGTCGTAACGGCATCTGTTAGCACCCGGTGCATCACAGCCTGTAAAAACAGATAACTCATGGGATACAACCTAAAAGGTTTACAAGGTTGACTTAACCAAGCTTCTAACGGAAATTTCCAAAAAACGAAAATGAGCTTAAAAAGGCTACATGAAACAAAAATTGCTCAATTTTTTGGTGGCAACGCAACAAAACTTTTGAAGACGACAAGAGCTTTTCCAGCTTAATCAGAAACAAGAAGAAAACATCGTTGACAGCTAAAATATTTGATCATGGTGTTAATCGTCTCCCTAGACAATAGCCTCTAGAAGAAACTGCTACAGGTATCAGGCATAACCGTTTTCTGTCAGCCCAAACTTCTAGATTACCTCTTGGAAATCTAAAAATTCGGTTAGGAATCTTCCTTCACTGCGCTTAGCCTCTCTTGACAAGGTTCTCATCTCGGTATCAGATTTTGATCATTTCTTTGTGAAACGACTGTCTTACTCTGCTCTCATCTCCTGTAAATGATCAGCCTTTAGTTCTCCTGCAGGACTTCAATTTCCTATCAATCTGATAGTATACCGTAAAAACTCAACATACGCCTATGAGTCCATGCAAAAAAATTTTTTAAAAAATTAGTGACTCAAAGGTAACGTTTAAACGGCTCTGAAAAAAATAGAAAATACCCTCAGTTAGTCAATTCAGAAGAAGATCTAAACCAAAATAATCCAAGTCTTAGACTTACAGGATAAACCAAAATCAATTTACTCTTAATTGCACCCAACATATACCATTAAGGTAATAAAAATACACCCACTCGGGTAACAAACTTTGAAATTGCTCATAAAAAAAATTTTTGACTCAACATCATACTACACGAGCTACATCTTGCGCTTGTCCTAACTCAAGATCACCTTGGATTGCCTCTAATCAAAATTTCGCTTCCAAGTGCCAAGAACTGGATATTATTTGGGGTCATAAGCAAATCAAATCCCGCGACCACCGACATACCAGTCTTATGATATATCCTGAGTGTGACTCCTTCGCAAGCTCGCAACAGCTGAGTCGATGCTAAACATCAACCACAATCAACCTAAGTTTGGGATATGGCCAATACCCAAAACCTTAGCACAAAACTATAAAAGTAAGCTATCCTCAGCTCAACTTTTATAACTGTCAAAAAACGAGGTCGTCACCTCTACAGAGCAACATCAAAAAAAAATAAATTAAAGCAATTAAGATAATGTAAATATAAATTATTCTTCTTCTGACAAACTTTCATTAGGGTTAGGTTCATTAAATGGTTTTAAGTCTTTAATATGCCATCGTCCTACTTTAGTCCCATCTAAATTAACTAAACCATAAACTAAATCCGAAATCTTTTCTCTAATCACGCAATGCACATACTTAGGTACCAACTTAGATGTGAATTTATCTGCTGCACTGGAAAGAATTTTATTTTTTCGCCAAACGTGATCACCTATCTTAAAGGAAAAATCCCTTTTTCTAAGGTTGTAAGACTTACTGTTCCGCTCATAAGCCTTATGTATCCTACTACGTACGTCGGTGAAAATATCTTTTAAACCCTTTAAATTTTCGGCGTACGCGCCCCTGTTACCCGGAATTATTTCGCTGTCTGCATTGACATCCAAGTCTAAGTTTTTATAATATGATCCAGATAGAGGTATATGTCTGCCGTAAACTAAGAAAGACGGTGTGAACCCTGTTACTTCGTGTCTCGCGGTATTTATCGCTTGTTGGATTTTGGAAATATTGCTATCCCAAGTGTCATGTGAATCCACGTAACTTCTTAAAGCGGTCCCGACTGTTCGGTTATTACGTTCCACAAAATTACATTGGGGAGAGTACACGGGATTAAAACGGATGTTAAAACCATAAGTTTCACTTAAGCTCTTAAAACTTTTAGAGGTAAACTGAGTACCGTTATCGCATCTCGAAAGCGATGAAACTCCGTGGATTAGAAAGACATTATTTTCCAAAATTCTCTCTATATATCCAGCTTTAGAGCTTTTCAAAGGAAATAGCATGGTATACTTTGTAAACCAGCAAGAAACCACGAGAAGCCATTTATTTCCCTTTTTTGAACGTGGGAATGGGCCTACTAGATCAGCTGCTATGACTTGAAAAGGGTAATTAACCGTTTTCTCTTTTCCCATCAGTCCCATAGGTAGTGTATTTGGAGATTTCTGCGCTCCACATACTTCACAAGTCCTCACAAACTTTACGATATCAAAACGCATTTTTGGCCAATAATACTGTTCCTGAACCCTGTGAAGAGTTTTATAAAAGCCAAAATGACCAGAAGTAGGAGGAGTGTGACACATGTCTATAACTTCCTCTCTCTGTGGTTTAGGAACTAGTATTTTCCACTCGGGTACATTAATTTTTAAAGGCAACTGGTTTGGGATAAATTTGTACACGAAATCATTTTCCACCTTCCACTGTGGAAAATTTTGAGGAGATTCTTTAATTTGCTGCCGTAAATTGTCGTACCATGGGTCAATGCGATCTACATCTACTGTATCAATTCTTACGCCAAACTGTGCATTAAGACTGTTTTCGTCCGCTGTATGATCTGGGATTCTTGACAAAGCGTCAGGAATAACATTGTGGACTCCTTTTCTATGAATTAAAGTAAACGTGTGTTGTCTCAGCCTAATCGCCCAACGCGCTAGTTTGCCACTAGGGTTTTTAATAGAATTAAGCCACAATAAGCTATAATGATCTGTTATGACCGTGAAAGGAACACCTTCTATGTAAGGTCGAAACTTTTCGATGTTAAAGAGTACTGCTAAACATTCTTTTTCAACAACCGAATAGTTACGTTCAGCCTTTGACAAAGTTCTACTGGCATACGCTATCACTTTTTCCTCACCATTGATTTTCTGTGTTAGGACGCCCCCTAAACCGGTATTAGAGGCATCACTAGAAATATAAAACTGTTCGGAAAAATCTGGTT
This sequence comes from Pachyrhynchus sulphureomaculatus, assembly GCA_019049505.1. Classification (NCBI taxonomy): domain Eukaryota; kingdom Metazoa; phylum Arthropoda; class Insecta; order Coleoptera; family Curculionidae; genus Pachyrhynchus; species Pachyrhynchus sulphureomaculatus. The sequence continues at coordinate 704,406 of CM032451.1, read as the reverse complement.
GGGATAAAATGGGAGCTGAAACCAATAGCTCTTTAATCTTTATAAAAGATTCTTCGGCTGCCTTTGTCCAATCTATCGATTGTCCTTTTTTTTCGTCCTTTCAAAAGGTCATTAATAGGCGACAACAGGGTAGAAAAATTCTCGATAAAACGTCTGTACCATGAACACATTCCTACGAAGCGCTTAACTTCCGTAGTATTAGTAGGTCTCGCATAATTAACCATGCTTGCTACTTTATCCGGATCGGTACGCAAAGAATTTGAGCCTACAATATAGCCTAAAAACTTTAGAGAAGTTTTGAAAAAATCACATTTGCTCAAATTTATCGTCAGTCCGGCCTCTTTCAATTTATCTTTTACTTCCTTAAGTAAGCGAATATGCGATTCGAAGTCTTCCGATGTTACTAAAATATCATCAAGATAGGTAAAAATATGTGGCTCATATTTCGGACCAAATATGGCGTCCACTAAACGTTGCTGAGTTTGAGCAGCGTTCTTAAGACCAAACGGCATAGTGACGAACTGAAATAGACCTCGGCCTACTACTGCAAAAGCGGTCTTTTCTTTAGAGGATTTGTCTAAAGGAATTTGCCAGAAAGCCTTTCTAAGGTCTATCGAAGATACATACTTAGCATTCCTGAGTGATGTCAAAATTCTGTCGATGTTCGGTAATGGATAGTTATCAAATTTGCTGACCTCGTTGAGCTTTCTTCCGTCATAGCTTAGACGATGTCACTCCGAGTGTCAACATTTCGTCTAACTCCTTATTTAATACCTTTGACATATACGGAGACATGGCGAAGGGCCTTGTCTTTACAGGACTGGCATCAGCCGTATCTATAGACATGGTGATTTTATTCGTTCGGCCTAACCTATCTTTACTACTTATTTCATTGAAAGAGCTTATTACTTTTTCTGCCTTCAAGCGTTCCGTCCGCGAGAGATCATCTAGGGTACATAGACGCGAGAAAAGGTTTTCAAAAGAACTTTCTGAATAACAATCTTTAAAACTTGTTTGAGAATTGACTTCTAGGGACTGTGGATACCACGAATTATTTTTAAAATTTACTAAAATTCCGAATTTTTGTGCAAAATCACATCCTAAAACCAAAGTATGTGATAGAGAAGGTACTACTAGAACAGAGATTACTAAAACAATGACCATTGCAGACTAGCGGCAACTCAACCGTACCTAAAACTTTTAGACGGCTGCCATCTGCAGTGGTAACACTTCTATTTTTGACGTGGCATATTTTTATACTTAAACGACTTAAAAATTTTATACCATTCTGACCTAAAACGGAGGCATTTGCACCAGAGTCAAATAAAGCCGAAAAATGGGCACCTAATAGATCTATCTTTATATGCGGTCCATTATCTAAATATTTATGCACGAATAAAGGAGACATGTGACCATTTGGAGAAGCAGGAGTTTTAATTTGAGAAGGAGAATTTTTATTAGACTTTAAAAAAAAAATCAGAAACTTTTTGTAACTATTTAGTCCAATCTGATTTATTGGAGTATTTCTTTACTTAAGATCCTCGTTAAAATCTTTCTTTTATCCGCGACCGGACGTTCTGAGAAAGTACGATGGATTTTCAGTTCATAGTCTAATTCATTTTCCAGTAGGTGATTGACTTTAAAATTGAAGGCTTCCATGGTAATTTAGTTTATAAAATTTAAAAGAATTGTTTAAAAAGTCGTTAAAATATTTCTCCTGTGCTCCCAATAGTCTAAATAAAAAATACGTAAAGGCACTTAAAATATGTAAACTTCTTTACCAAACATTAAAAAAAATCTTCGACAATTTCAAAAAAATTTCTAAGTATCGCCTTGTATTAACATTCCTTTACCAATTTATCTTAAGAATTTCCTATAAAAAATCTCTAAATATCGTTTCGTCTATCAGCAAAGTATTTTTAATATTCATGCAAAATATAGGTGAGAAAAAAGAACAGTTTTTTTGTTCGGTTATCCGCAAAATAAACAGTGCAAAATTAAAGTCGACCAACACATTTGCTAATCTGAACTATAAAGTTAGCTTTTAAGAAAAAAGTAGGAATCGCTTATCTTAGAGTCAACAACAAAATTCAAATATCTAACTCATATCATCAGATAAATTGAAATAAAAAATTCTACAAATTTCCTGCTTTTGTCTTACTGCTATAGTGTAGTTTCTTTTAATAAATATTATGAAATAAAAATATCTGCAAAGTTAGAGCTTTTATTTTGTTCGAAAGCTAGAACACTGAACCCTTTTTTAAAAAATAAAATTCCAAAAGCCCCGCGTTGACAGCGCTATTTTTTTTTGTGTGTGACGTCTTTTTATGACATGCTAAACTGTCCTCAGTTTGAGGCATCTTTTTCCGTACCCTGTGAGAAGTTGTTTGTCCCACGCTTGAGCGCAATTTTGTAAGGTGTGTTAATTTTGCTTTATTTTTCGCCCCATGTAGACTGCGTCATTTTGTAACATTTTTAAATACTGGACGCCCCAAGCTTGAGCACAATTTTCTTGCAGCCCCGCTTTAATTTCTGATAATGAATTGAGTGAGACCTGATTTTAAAAGAACTAAAGAAATTATGTTTAATTTGCATCAATCGCGTTGACAGCGCTAAGTCTTTTTATGACATGCTAAACTGAGCATCTGCATATTTTTTTCCTACCCAGTTTTTCCTTGCAATTTTGTAGTTAAGAGATGTATGGTCATTTTGTAACATTTTTAAAAGAGATAATTTTTTGTAACGAGTGAGACCTGATTTTAAAAAGAACTAAAGAAATTAAAGAAATACTAGCTCAGTTTTCCTTGGTAGAGAGATATGGGTAAGAGATAATTTTTGTTTTTGGAATTTTTTTATTTAATTCTATTTTTAAAGAAACCTCAGTTGTACGACTTTTTTTTGGGCACCACTCATTTTAAAATAGAAACGGTTTAACTTCAGCTAAGAAAAATGAGAAAAAACTGAAGTGTTTTATGGATATTACTAAAAAGAAATTAGTCTAGCACAACTGATCCTGAAAAGAAAAATAAATATTCAGTGAGACACTAGCTTTAATCAACAAAAAAAGAATTTATTCATGTTTTTAAAATGATAATAAAAAGTTCTAACCTTTACAGTTATACCAAAAAATTCTAGCCTAAATAGTAGTTGTTACATTTAAATTTTAAACCTTTACAACCCCCGAAGGCGAGACATCGTGTTTTACACTTCACTTTTTTGTCTGTTATACGTTGCTGTTAATGCACTACTCTCAAATAAGTCTATTGGAGGGAGTTTTGTTGACTTACTGTTTTTCAGTCCTGCTGTGATGGACTTCGCCCGATTTCACACTTTTTCTTAACACTTAGAAAGCTCACTACAGCTTTTATTGTCGAAACTGGTACTTTTACTTAGCGGCTTCTGAAGAAAATTAGCCTACTTCGGCTAGATGGAAAATAGCCTCTCGGCTAGACGGTACTGCCTGGTCTGCGGCTCGATCGAAAAAAAGCCTTGCTGGTAGTTTCTCAGGCCCTTAAATAATCGTGCGATTTTTGCCGGTAATATCCGGACGCTCCAATCAAAACTCCGGGTCAAACATTTCGCCAATCGCGGCCTGGCGGTAGGTTCGATCAGCAACCCGCACCACACAGTATATACTGAATGTCCTGAAACTTTTGTTTAATATACCGGTCGATGTTTTAAAATAAAAATAAATACAATTTGAAGTGAAAAATCAGTAACATTGCATGGTCTTAAAATCCAGGAAAAAAATGAATGTTACAAGGTATGATGTTCTCCATATAAAAGACTGCTTGAAAAGCGTTGTACGAGGAGTAACAAGCTGAACCTCATACGGATGTGAAGCATTAGCGCGACGTGTACTTCTAATATGCACCGCTCTGGGAGGAATTAATCGGGCCACATCTTTCGAACACTTTCCATGAAAGTACTTGTAGAATAGGCTCAAGTCGCCAACCGTTCTTCGATGTTCCAGCGAATCAAGGCCGTCGGTCAGTTCCGGGTGTCCAATCAGACGAACAGCTCTTCTCTGGATAGAATCCAACAAATGCGGTGTATGTTTGGGAGCGGAGCTCCAAACATGGGAGCAGTATTCCATAGTTGGTCGAATTTGAGCTTTGTAAAGAATTAACAGTTGTTGTGGAGTGTAAAGCTTTCTGGTTCGAAACAAAATTCCCAACTTTTGAGAAGCTCTCCTTGCTATGCCTGCAACATGTTCATGCCAGGACATATTTGCTCCCAAATTAACACCCAACAAATTGAGTGACGATGTTAGAGGAATGGAGTGCCCCGACATAACTATGTCGGGTTCAGCAACGTTAACTTTTTTAGAAAAAAATGCCACTTGGGTTTTTAAAGCGTTAAATTCCACTTGATTACTGTCACCCCAAAATAGAATTTCTTCCAGGTCTTTGTTAAATTGAATGACTTCCTGATGTCTGCGGATATTCGTCTGAGTAGCCGATGTCCGAGCGTTCAAGGTGAATGAAGAGATAAGTGTACTGTCATCTGCAAAGCTGTAGATTAGATTCTCGGTCTTTTCCAGCAGATCGTTAATATAAATGAGAAAGAGAATAGAAGACGGTATGGAGCCTTGGGGTACACCGGCGTTGATAGTGAAGGTATTAGAAAGAAATCCGTCGACTGCCACTCGTAAAGAACGTTCTCTGAGGAAACACGAGAGCCACAAACAGACCTTTTCAGACATACCATAAAAAACGTAGCTTAGCTAACAGGCCATCGTGCCAAACACGGTCGAATGCCTTGGATATGTCAAGAGCAACCGCTCGAGATTCTCCAAAGTGTTCAATTGCGTTGTTCCAAACATGTGTTACATAAGTCAGAAGATCTCCTGTTGATCTATTTTTACGAAAGCCATATTGGTGATCGCTAATAATGTTGAATCCTTCAAGATATTTTAGAAGATGCTGATTGATAGCCTTTTCCATAACTTTCGATAATTAACAAGTTGGCTTTCAACAGATGTTATTGCGATAGTATTATTAGACCATATAGTGGATTTAGTAAGCCTCTGACTAATCAAAAAGATTTGGAATTGTTGGGGCAAACAAGAAGTGTGTTATTGTGTGCCTCCCTGGTTTTGTCGATTTTTTTTTTTTTATGGGTCTAGCACACGTGCTACAGGGAAGTCCCTAAAGCGCTACAGGAGCGACACGTGTGCGGAGAAAGCGATTCACGTTGTTCTTGAATAGCTGTAGATTGTACTCGATGGGAAACACAGTCCTGGGTAAACCATTCCAAAGGTATGATGTTCTCCATATAAAAGACTGCTTGAAAAGCGTTGTACGAGGAGTAACAAGCTGAACCTCATACGGATGTGAAGCATTAGCGCGACGTGTACTTCTAATATGCACCGCTCTGGGAGGAATTAAACGGGCCACATCTTTCGAACACTTTCCATGAAAGTACTTGTAGAATAGGCTCAAGTCGCCAACCGTTCTTCGATGTTCCAGCGAATCAAGGCCGTCGGTCAGTTCCGGGTGTCCAATCAGACGAACAGCTCTTCTCTGGATAGAATCCAACAAATGCAGTGTATGTTTGGGAGCGGAGCTCCAAACATGGGAGCAGTATTCCATAGTTGGTCGAATTTGAGCTTTGTAAAGAATTAACAGTTGTTGTGGAGTGTAAAGCTTTCTGGTTCGAAACAATATTCCCAACTTTTGAGAAGCTCTTCTTGCTATGCCTGCAACATGTTCATGCCAGGACATATTTGCTCCCAAATTAACGCCTAACAGATTGAGTGACGATGTTAGAGGGATGGAGTGCCCCGACATAACTATGTCGGGTTCTGCAACGTTAACTTTTTTAGAAAAAACTGCTGCCTGGGTTTTTGTAGCGTTAAATTCCACTTGGTTATTGTCACCCCAAGATAGAATTTCAAATTCTTCCAGGTCTTTGTTAAGTTGAATGACTTCCTGCTGTCTGCGGATATTCGTCTGAGTAGTCGATGTCCGAGCGTTCAAAGTGAATGAAGAGATAAGTGTACTGTCATCTGCAAAGCTGTAGATTGGATTCTCGGTCTTTTCCAGCAGATCGTTAATATAAATGAGGAAGAGAGTAGGAGACAGTATGGAACCTTGGGGCACACCGGCGTTGATAGTGAAGGTGTTAGAAAGAAATCCGTCAACTGCCACTCGTAAAGAACGCTCTCTGAGGAAACATGAGAGCCACAAACAGAACTTTTCAGACATACCGTAAGAACGTAGCTTAGCCAACAGCCCATCGTGCCAAACACGGTCAAATGCCTTGGATATGTCAAGAGCAACCGCTCGAGATTCCCCAAAGTGTTCAATTGCGTTGTTCCAAACATATGTTACATAAGTCAGAAGATCTCCTGTTGATCTATTTTTACGAAAGCCATATTGCTGATCACTAATAATGTTGGATCCTTCAAGATATTTTAGAAGATGCTGATTGATAGCCTTTTCCATGACTTTCGATATTATTGAGAGTAGTGCGATTGGTCGGTAGTTATTTGGCAAGGTCTTCTTGCCTTTTTTAGGTATCGGCTGAACTGTGGCACATTTCCAGCAGGAAGGAAATATTCCCTTTCTGTAGGATAGGTTGAAAAGTCTACAGAAAACTGGTGTTAGTTCCCTCGCACAGTTCTTGAGAACTATGGCAGGTATTCCGTCAGTGCCTGAAGCCTTTTTGGTGTCTAGCTTCATCAAAATACGTTTTATGATACGCTGTCTGAAGACAATATCGGGCATCCTTGACTGCACTATGGGAATAGTAGGTGGTGTTTTTCCTTGGAAATCGACAGTAGAATGTGAAGCAAAGAGTTCAGCCAACAAGTTCGCTTTCTCAACAGGTGTCGTTGCAATAGAATTATCTGGCCGTGTGAGTGGTGGTATGGTGGATTTGGTGAAATTCTGACCAACTGCCTTAGCGAATGACCAAAAGGACCTGGAATTGCCGGGACAAGCGAGAAGCTTGTTTCTAATCCGTTGATTGTGTACCTCCTTGGTTTCGTCGATAATTTCTTTGCATCTGTTCCTGGCACGAACAAAGATGTTACGATTTATGGTGTTAGGATCTTCACGCCACTGTCGGTATGCAAGATGTTTAGAAGCAACAGCTTCTTTGCATTTTAGGTCAAACCAAGGCTTGCCGTTGGAAGGGCATTTCTTCGAAAAAGGGATGTAAGCATCCATACCGGCCAAAATAACATCGGAAACCTCCCTGGCGCAGTCAGATGGGTCGTCGGATCGAAAACAAACGTCCAACCAAGGGAAAGTTCGAAAATATTCCTTGAGATCTTCCCATTTAGCAGATTTGTAGTGCCAAATCTTGCGCGGTTTGGGCGCCTCTCTGTCACTGATTGGTAGAATACTCGATGTCGAAAGTAGTTTATGGTCGGAAGAACCTAACGGTGGATTTACGCTGACCGTGTAAATCTCCGGATTGGTGGTTAAAAACAGATCAAGAAGACTGGCGAACTCTCCGTCTCGATCAGGGATCCGTGTTGGTTCTTCAATAAGCTGAGTCAAGCCACAACTGATTGAAAATGATTCGGCTTCACGACCTTGTTCGTCGGTAGTATTTGAATATTTAAGCCAGTTGATGTTGTGGACATTAAAGTCGCCCAGGATGGCAATTTCGGCATTTGGATAGTTAATTTGTAAATGATCTATGGTGTCTGCAAGAGAAGCGAAAAGTGTTCTAAAGTTTGTATCACTTGGTGGTCGATAGAGGATACAGACGAACCTTGTGGTTGGTTGAGTCGTTATTTTTAACCACATAACATCAAAGTTTGGGGGCTCCAGGGCCTCTTCTCGTTGGCAAGAGAGGTCGCTTCTGACATAAAGACAGATTCCAAAGTTACGCCTAAATCGGGAATAGAAATCGTACCCAGGATAAAGATAGTTTACTGTGCTGGTCGATGAACTGACCTTAGTTTCACAGAGAGCGAGTACTTGAGGTTTATTTGATTGCAGGTGTTGGTGCACTGAATTTATGTTCGAATTTAAACCTCGTATGTTACAAAAATCCATTTTGAAATTCTGTTCTGAATGTTCCATGAAAATACTTGTAGAATAGGCTCAAGTCGCCAACAGTTCTTCGATGTTCCAGCGAATCAAGGCCGCCTGTCAGTTCTGGGTCTCCAATCAGACGAACAGCTCTTGCCACTTGGGTTTTTAAAGCATTAAATTCCACTTGGTTACTGTCACCCCAAAATAGAATTTCTTCCAGGTCTTTGTTAAATTGAATGACTTCCTGCTGTCTGCGGATATTCGTCTGAGTAGCCGATGTCCGAGCGTTCAAGGTGAATGAAGAGATAAGTGTACTGTCATCTGCAAAGCTGTAGATTAGATTCTCGGTCTTTTCCAGCAGATCGTTAATATAAATGAGAAAGAGAATAGAAGACGGTATGGAGCCTTGGGGTACACCGGCGTTGATAGTGAAGGTATTAGAAAGAAATCCGTCGACTGCCACTCGTAAAGAACGTTCTCTGAGGAAACACGAGAGCCACAAACAGACCTTTTCAGACATACCATAAAAAACGTAGCTTAGCTAACAGGCCATCGTGCCAAACACGGTCGAATGCCTTGGATATGTCAAGAGCAACCGCTCGAGATTCTCCAAAGTGTTCAATTGCGTTGTTCCAAACATGTGTTAGATAAGTCAGAAGATCTCCTGTTGATCTATTTTTACGAAAGCCATATTGGTTATCGCTAATAATGTTGAATCCTTCAAGATATTTTAGAAGATGCTGATTGATAGCCTTTTCCATAACTTTCGATAATTAACAAGTTGGCTTTCAACAGATGTTATTGCGATAGTATTATTAGACCATACAGTGGATTTAGTAAGCCTCTGACTAATCAAAAAGATTTGGAATTGTTGGGGCAAACAAGAAGTGTGTTATTGTGTGCCTCCCTGGTTTTGTCGATTATCTGTTTGTATCTATTCGGAGTACAAACGAAGCTGTTACGATTTATGACATTAGGGTTTTGGATAATGCTTGAGATCACCAAAAGGCACAATTCGTTTAGAAACTAAAGGTATCTATAAAATTCCTAGTTCATGTTGTACGGACTTCAGTCAGCTGTAGCTGAACATCAACACTTTATAGTTCATCTCATCAATGTAAAAGAACCCAAAGTTCTAGCGTCTTTCACCAATTTCTATAAACGAAAATTTAGGGAATTAATCGAAATTTACAAATACCCTAGCACCACTAATAGAGACTTGGGCTACGGTCTAGATCGTACGTTAAAAACGATTTTTAATGTAAGTCGCGCTTCAAACTTAAAATAAGAAAACCTGCGCAAATATTTTTGTTACTGCAAGTGAAATGCAAAACAAATAATTTAACCAAAGATATTATGCTCCAATGAATATTACTCCAAAGTTTGTTCACGGAAATTCTAGTAAATGCCACAACAGATGTTGTTAGGGACATTGAATTTATTATATGGTATAATGCACACTGATATTGACTTGTTTTGGTAAAATTTAATAGAATAGAGAATAAAATAGCTTGTTCTTCATAACATTTGTTAATACAATAAAATAAAATAAATAATAATTTTGAATATTAAGATATATATGTACGACATTCATATAATAATATAATCTATTGTAGTATGACATGCTCACGGTGCAGAAGGTCGAGGCACAGTAAACATACTACAGTAGCGAAACTGAGCTCCAATTTGGTGACGAGATTTTGACGGCGCGTGCGTCGACGGGTCCTTTTTCAAAATGGCCGCTCAGTGTTTACATCCAATCTCAGAATGTGTCTTTGGAAATGTATTGTCCATCGTTTCTTGATGTGACTGCAGTTTATATGAATATAAAGACAGAAGGAAAAGAGAGTTTGTAGAAAAAGAGAATTAAAAACGTTTGTAAGTGAAGAGAATCGAAAAGGTTGAGAAACAATTTATATAATCATGGGGAAAGGAGGTTATTGTTGTGCCGTTGAGAATTGCAATATTCCATATAATTATTTTCGCAAATTATTTGCTCGAGTCACACTTTTTTATGCTCTAAAATTTGCAAATAAGAAATTTCTAACTCAATCAGGGCGCGCTAAGACTATTATTCTAAATCATAACTAAATTTAATTATGCTTTATGTACATCACATGTAATCATCAACAGTATTATCCGTCAAAGTTTAAGTTGCTGCATTAATGATTTTTTTTTGCAGTTCCTCTGTTTTTAGTTGAAACAATGATTTCATAGAAATCATGGTATGCGATTAAAGTTGTTGGAGAGTTGATTTTAATAAATCTCTATTGCTTGCGTTCACAAGACAACTTTTCACTATCTTAAATGCATTTTTGAAAAAATACATATGCATGAAACAATATTATCATTACTAATGTACATTTTGTTTAGGCGTATTTGCTCAAGAGACTGCCTTCCAGGGAACCTTGATTGATTTAATAAAACGTACGTATTGGTAGAGTGATTTGGTCATTAAAGCTTGAAATTTATTTCTAAACTTAGTTCGGCTGGTTATTTAAAAATCCTGACGTGATTGCTCAATTCTGACCTCGGATTCGGTTTCAGCGCCCAAAAATACATATAGGTATAGCGATCTGTTCGGTAGTGAAGAACTTTTTTTGTGTGCCTGTGTAATTTTTTTATGATTAATAAATAATCCTCCAAATTCTGGTTTTCAGAAAGATTTATTTTTGTGTAAACTAGTATTCAGTTATTTAAAACTATTTATATTTGATAAATTATAAATAAAACATATTATTTTTTTTCTAAAAGCTGTATTCTCAAGAGGCTTCTAGTTTTCAATAACTTCATCTAAATTAATTGTTTGACACACCTTTTCTAATAATAAACCTGATAAATTTAACCCTGTTTAATTGCAAGTACAATTAATACTCTGAAAGTGGCTTTTTTTTCTATTTTTCTCTATAAATTACATTGCTCCTTTTTCATGCCAATCTTTCAAAAGTTTCTGTAAATATATTGTAAGGAATACAGAACCTATAACAATATATTTATTATTTTCAAATTTTAGACAGTATATTTTATTTTCTTATAAGCTGGGTTTGAAAGTTTAAATATTAAGTGTCGTGTTGAGATCACAAAACCACTGGGGAATGGAATTATTGAAATAACTGATATAAATGGATTATTGAATCAAATATGCTATTAAAATAAGAAAAATTTTTATGTGATTCTAAAGAAATTTTTGTAATATGATTTTGTCAGACGATGTGTGCCAGAGGGTAAAATATTCTGAAAATAAGTTCGTTAAATGGACAGTACACCTAATCGAAGTCCATTTTGATGGTAATTATGGTTACTATTAAAATTTTGAAGATTTAGTTACCTGTTATTAATATTCCTCCTATAAAGAACTTATTTCTATTGTTGTATACCTATACTATAAATTAAATATAGTTATTTTCTTTTTAAACTGTAATTGACAATACTCAGTATATATGAGTCAATCATTTCTTCTAATGAAGCTAATATGGTTAGCGAAACGCGCGTCGAGTGCAGTGGTGATATATACTGAGTAGTGTCATTGTGCCAAAGATTCCACATTCCCAATATAGTTGTAATTGACAAGTCAGCTTGGTCATAACTAAGTATTGTATGTAACTATAATTAGGAAATTACTGTATTGACTCTTTGATCTAAATATTAATTCATTGTAAATAAAAGCAAGCGTTAATTACATTATCAAAAAGCAACATAGATAACAGAACACAAAAAGGTATAAAACCTCTAAGAATCATTCACACAGAAAATAGAGGTCTATACGTATACGTTCATAATTCATTAATAATATTATATTAACCTTTCTCGAAGTTACACAATATAGTTTTGTAGTTTAAGAAAAAATAAGTACCAAAAACATACAGTGTTTTTTAATTAACGAGAGATCTATCACACCAAACAACACAACACTGCTTAGAAAAAAATGCTCTTATTTTAGACTAGCCGGGCCCGCGGCTCCGCTCGCGTGGACTTGATTCACTACTATCGTCACTGCTTATTTCTTATGTAACCCAACGTAATAAAATATCTCCCATTATTTCTCCTTATATCCCAATATTTCTCCTTATTTCCCATTATCTCTACATAATTTCCATTAACTAGGCTTATCTTTGCTCATCTCCCATTATTTCTCCTTATCTCCCATTATTTCTCCTTATCTCCCATTATTTCTCCTTATCTCCCATTATCTCACCTTATTTTCCATTATCTAGGCTTATCTCGACTTATCTCCCATTATTTCTCCTTATCTTCCATTATTTCTCCTTATCTCCCATTATCTCACCTTATTTCCCATTATTTAGGTTTATCTCGACTTATCTCCCATTATTTCTCCTTATCTCCCATTATTTCTCCTTATCTCCCATTATCTCACCATAACTCCCATTATCTAGACTTATCTCTACTTATCTCCCATTATCTCTCCTTATCTCCCATTATTTACACGTATCTCCCATTATCTCACCTTATCTCCCATTATCGAGGCTTATCTCAACTTATCTCCCATTATTTCTCCTTATCTCCCATTATCTCACCTTATCTCCCATTATCTAGGCTTATATCGAATTATATAGAACATATGTATAAATTTATAAAAACACGTAAATCGGATAAGTGGTTCTCGAGTGATAAGCGCACTAACGGACAGACAGACAGACAGAGAGACGTTGCATTTTATATATATTGTATTCTTTGCTACATGATATTGTTCCATATTTAATGCTTTAGGGAGTGTATTGCAAGAGAACGCGCTAGCGGCAAACTTTTCTCCGACTTAATTCACTATTATCGTCACTGCTTATTCCTTATGTCACCTAATAAAATATATTCTATAACCTGATCACGTATGTTTAAAAAAAAAGCACGTAAATCGGATAAGTAGTTCTCCAGTGATAAGCACACTAACGGACGGACAGACAGACAGACGGATAGAGAGACATTGCATTTTATATATATATTATAGATATTCTCTGCTATATAATATTGTTTCATATTTAATGGTTTGGGCTGTGTATTGCACGAGAACGCGCTAGCGGCGAACTTTGTCCGACTTCATTTACTATTATTGTCACTGCTCATTCCTTATGCTACTTATCGTAATAAAATATAGCCTATAACCTGGCCGGAGAACATATGTATGTTTAAAAAAAAAAAGTACGAAAATCGGAAAAGTGGTTCTCCAGTGATAAGCGCACTAACGGACAGACAGACAGACAGAATACGTTGCATTTTATATATATTATAGATGTAATAAAATATATACCTATAACCTAGTCAGAGAACATATGTATGAATTTAAAAAATCACGTAAATCGGATAAGTGGTTCTCGAAGGATAAGCGCATTAACGGACAGACAAACAGACAGACAAACATTGCATTTTATATATATTATAGATATAGATTATTATTATTATTATATAACCTGGCCAAAGAATATATGCATGAATTTAAAAAAAGACAGGTTAATCGGATAAGTGATAAACGCACTAATGGACAGACAGACAGACAGAGAGACATTGCATTTTATATATATTATAGATTATACATTACAGATATTCTTTGCTACATAATATTGTTCCATATTTAATGGTTTAGGCTGTGTATTGCTAAGGCACGCGCTAGCGGCAAACTTATTTCCGACATCATTCACTATTTTACGTCACTGCTCATTTCTTATGCTACCTATGGTAATAAAATATAGCCTATAGTCTGGCCAGAGAACATAGGTATGTTTTAAAAAAAAAGTACGTAAATCGGATATGTAGTTCTTCAGTGATAGGCGCACTAACGGACAGACAGACAGATAGACGTTGCATTTTATATATATTATATATATACATATATATATATATATATATATATATATATATATATATATATATATATATAATAATTTTTCAGTTGAACCTCTTGTTTACATAAACTTGATTGGTTTTTCTTGGGTACTTAGGTTCTTTTGGAAAATACAAACTAGTTTATTTGACGTTTCGCCTTATTTTTTTTAGGCATTTTTAAAAATTCTTTATTTTTTAATATTCATTCTTGAAAGTCAACTATGTGTTGACAGAAATAGTTGACTTTCAAGAATGAATATTAAAAAATAAAGAATTTTTGAAAGTGTCTAAAAAGAATAAGGCGAAACGTCAAATAAACTAGTTTGTATTTCCCAAAAAAACCAATCAAGTGTATGTATATATATATATATATATATATATATATATATATATATATATATATATATATATATATGTATATATATATATACGAGGCTGGTTTGAAAAGTCCGTGCAAAAATAAAAACTACTTATGTGTTTGGGGTAAACCTTTTTTATTTTTCGACATAGTCTCCTTTTAGGCTTATACACTTCGGCCAATGATGTTCCAGTTTGTTGATCCCTTCCGAATAATAGGATTTGTGCAAGTCTGCAAAATATCCATCTGCAATCACCTCCTCGTTTGAATAAAATCTTTGTCCCGCCAGCCATTTCTTCAAATTGGGGAACAAATAGTAGTCCGAGGGAGCCAAGTCTGGAGAATAGGGGAATGTGAAACGAATTGGAATCCTATTTCCATTAATTTTGCGACCACAACTGCTGAGGTGTGTGCTGGTGCGTTGTCGTGATGGAAAAGGACTTTCTTGTGGGCCAATCGCGGGCATTTTTCTTGCAGCTCGGTTTTCAAACGGTCCAATAACGATGAATAATATTCACCTGTAATAGTTTTACCCTTTTCCAGATAGTCGATGAGGATTATCCCTTGCGAATCCCAAAAGACAGTCGCCATAACCTTTCCGGCCGAAGGAACGGTCTTCGCCTTTTTTGGTGCAGATTCCCCCTTGGTAACCCATTGTTTAGATTGTTGTTTGGTCTCAGGAGTATAGTAATGTATCCATGTTTCATCCACAGTGACGAAACGACGCTTAAAGTCTTCCGGATTCTTCTGGAATAGCTGCAAACCATTCTTGCAACACTTCACACGATTCCGTTTTTGGTCAAGCGTGAGCAATCGCGGCACCCATCTTGCGGATAGCTTTCTCATGTCCAAATGTTTATGCAAAATATTATGTACCCGTTCAGTCGAGATGCCCACAGCACTAGCAATCTCACTCACCTTAACTCTTCTGTCATCCATCACCATATCATGGATTTGATCAATGATTTCTGGAGTCGTAACCTCCACAGGCCGTCCAGAACGTTCAGCGTCACTTGTGCCCATATGGCCAGTCCGAAAATTTTGAAACCATTTTATAAACTGTTCTAATCGAAGGTGCAGAGTCACCATAATGTTTATCAAGCTTCTCTTTAGTCTCCTGAGGCGTTTTGCCTTTCATAAAGTAATGTTTAATCACCACACCAAATTCTTTTTCGTCCATTTCTTGAAAATCACTGGACTTCCTTGATTCACACGAATGCCAAACACAAACAAATTGATCAATATGGCTAAAACTTGGTGTGCGTTCATTCAAGAGATGCTACTAACTAAACATGACCTCGATACGCGCCGGTAGTGCCATCTCACGGACTTTTCAAACCAGCCTCGTATATATATTGTAACATTCATTTTTTCCTAGATTTTAAGACCATGTAATGTTACTGATTTTTCACTTCAAATTGTACTTATTTTCATTTTTGTATCGAACGGTATATTAAACAGAGATTCCAAGACGTTCGGTATATACTGTGCAGTGCGGGTTCCTGACCGAATCTACCGCTACGCCGCGATTGGTGAAATGTGTGTATCCGCAGTTTTGGTTCCGGCGTCGCCATATTACCGGCAGAGTTTGCATGGTTTATTTAAGGGTCCGAGAAACCACTGTCTTGGCTAATTTCCATCCAGCCGCCGAGTAGGGCTAATTTCCATCCAGCCACCGAGTAGGCGAGGCTAATTTCCATCCAGCCGCCGAGTAGGCTTCCTTCGACTGAGCTACAAAAAAAAAGCTCATAACAACCATCATGCGAGCTAAGTAAAGCGCCAGTTTCTTAACGAAAAGCCGTAGTGGGCTCTCTAAGTGTTTGCTAGAAAAGTGTGAAATCGGTCGTATTCCATCAAAGCAGGAATAAGAACAGTAAGTTACCAAAGCATACTTCAATAGACCTGTCCCTGAGTAGTGCCTTAACAGTAATTTAAAACTGACTAAAAAGTGAAGTGAAAAGCACTATTTTTCGTCTTCGGGGGTTGTCATAGTTCAGAATTTAAATGTAATAACTACTAGTTAGGCTAGAATCTTTTTATAGAACTGCAAAGGTTAGAACTTTTTATTTTTAAAAAACTTGAATAAATTTTCTTTTTGTTGATTAAAGCTAGTGTCTCACCTATACCTATTTTTCTTTTCAGGATAAGAAAGTCGTACTAGTATAATTCTTTTTAGTAATATCTGTAAAACACTTCAGTATTTTTTCATTTTTTTAACTGAAGTTAGATCCTTTCTATTTTAAAATGAATGGTGCCCAAAAAAAAATTTGTACGACTGAAGTGTTTTTAAAAAAAATAGAAAATAATTCCAAAAAGACGTATAAACAATTATCTCTTACCCATATCTCTCTACCAAGGAAAACTGAGCTAGTGTTTGTTTAATTTCTTTAGTTCTTTTAAAATCATTATTCACTCAATTCATTACCAGAAATTAAAGTGGGGCGCAATTAAACACCTTTTCATAGGCTACAAAATGACGCCTCAAAAAGCGGGTAAGTTCACACCTTACAATATATATATATATATATATATATATATATATATATATATATATATATATATATATATATATATATATATATATATATATATATATATATTCTGTTATTATGACACAACCCCAAAAAATTTATATAAGTAGCAACTGCGTGGTAGTTATACTGCCTCGAATTATTTACATGTAACAGTTGTGTGTTACGGAATTTTTCAAATGTATAATAAATACTGTCACTACGGCTTTAACTTAAAAAGTGCAGCTTTGCTCAATAGGGAAGTCGATTTATTTTTAAATTGCATATTTGTTTTAGAAAACCTCGACAGCTATAAAGAGACAGAGAAAATACATACAAATAAAAATATTAATAACGGGTCAAATGTTAAAATTTCAAATTAGCAGACACAATAGTGTTCAATGTCAGGAGGTCACGTCAAAATGCTTGTTAGTACGCTATAATCCTTGATTTAAGATAAGAAATCACAAACATTATTTAACCATTGTTATGGATTTTTTGAACTTTCCTTCAATAGCCTGTATTCTATCAAAACAGTCACGGAATTGCTATAAAATTTACAGGGTTTACAAATTAGTATTATGTAACCTCGAATCTACATAGATTACTTTTTCTCTTCTATTTAGAGTTTAGCAGATATACACAGTACGACAAATAATTTTTCAAATTGTAGCCTTTCTCCACCTTCTTTTTAAATTTTGGCGTTATATACTGACACATGACAATACTCAGTATATATCACCACTGCACCAAACACTTTATTTTTGTACTCGACGCGCGTTTCGCTAACCATGTTAGCTTTATCAGGAGCGATGATTGACTAAAGCTAAAGTACAAATCTACCCTATTTATACTTAGCCTAACCCTTGAATTACTCAGGCGGAACTAATGGCATAGGCGAGGCCATCAGTTCCGGTCAAGTAACCAGTAGAGGAGACTATAAGGAATAGGCCCTCTGTCTTTATTTAAACTGCTTTTACATTTTATGATTTCCATACTTTCGTATGCGTTCAACAATCTCCCATCAGATACATTTTTCATCAATCTTAGATTATCTAATATTACAGTATGATCAGTTTCAAGGGCATGTTCGGCAATGCTAGAATTTTCTGTTCTACTGTATTTTAAGTGTGCTAAATGTTCTTTAAATCATGTTTTCATTGACCTTCTAGTTTGCCCAACATACTTCTTGTCACAATCATTACAACTAATTTCATAAATTCCACTTTTCTCACAATTAGGAATCTTATCTTTGGGATTTCCTAAGATATTCCTCAGATTGTCTGATGACTTATAGACTAAACTGAAGCCTACCTTATTAAATACCTTATTGGGTCTCTTGCTATATTTCGGATTATATGGTATGGAGACATACTTGGTGTTATTTTTTTCGAGTGTAAAAAAGGTGGAATTCTGAATATTAAACCTAAACTTATGTCTATTTATTAGCTTATTTACTAAGTCATCGTCATAACCATTGACTCTAGTTATATTTTTAATACGATTCCTTTCTTTATTAAAGTTTACTCTATGCAGAGGAAAGTGACCAAACGATGAACGAAAAAATTTAATGAGGCTAATTTATGTTGTTTGCAATGAAATGAATCATTAGGAATATATCTATCTGTTACTGTGTTCTTCCTATAGATATTAAATTCTAATCTATTATTATTTTTAATAATTAAAATATCTAGAAAAGGCAATTGTCCTTTGTCCTCAACTTCGTAAGTGAATTTAAAGGAATCATACCGACTATTTAATTTAGAAACAAAATCATCAATATTTGCTTTCTTTGTATCAAAAATCGCGAAAATATCATCCACATACCTATACCATACCCTTGGGAAATATTCGAATTCTTGACTGGCTTCCATTTCAAAGTTACTCATGAATAAATTGGCTATGAAAGGTGATAAGCAATTACCCATAGCTGTTCCTTCTTTCTGAACATAAAATTGATTGTTATATTAGAAATAATTTTGTTCCATACAAATTTTAGATAATGTTAAGTATTCACGAATAATTTCGTCTTCAAAGTCATTCATTCTAAGTAATTCTTCGAGATATTGTAAAGTTTGTGGAATTGGCACACTTGGGAACAAAGAAATTAAAACTTCACCTTCATTAAGAACTAGATTTTTTGTTTTATTAATGAATTCTAACGAATTCTTCACTGCGAAAGTATTTAACGGTAAATTCTCAAGTTCTTTTGATAACCATTTGGATATTAAATATGTGGGTGATCCGACCGATGAAACAATGGGTCGCATTGCTTTTCCAGGTTTGTGAATTTTGGGTAAGCAATACAATTTTGGTATGGTCGGATTACTCACATTTAATTTAAATTTTAGCGAATCGGAGACAAGGTTCTTACATTTTTTTAAAGAATTTCTAACCTCTGATATCATTCTCGGTAATGGATTTCTTATTACCTTTTCATAAGGGCCAGATTCGATAAGATTATCTACGCGTTCAAAGTAATCTTTCTTATCCAATATAACAACCTTATTTCCTTTATCTGCTTTTAAGTAGAAGACATCTTTCTTTTTCAATCCTTTAACTACTTTTATGTTTTTTCGTTAATTAGAATTTGTATTGTTAACCATGTTTTTCGATATTTGATTGCGATATGCTTCCCTAACAAATGACTTACTATTTTCTGGAAGTGTACTAATGGAACTTTCAATGTGAGCAACTATTTCTGATAAATTATCTCTAGGAGGGGACACTGCAAAGTTAAGACCTTTGTTTAAGATGCGAATTTCATTTCGTGTAAAGGATTGAGATGAATGATTTTCTACAATATTTACGAGTTCCTGAGGACTATTCTTCTTCGGTAAGAGCTTTTTTAATTTTTTACTTAGAATAGAGAATTTCTTTTTATATTGAATATCAATAACAAAAACATTTTCCTCTGGAACTCGCTCCATACTTCATATTCAATATTGTTTAATCCTGAAGTAAGTTTTTTGAATATGCTGTATGATTCTACTTTTACATTCTACAATTTATTCATGAGTAAGTTTGAAATCGAAGCCAGTCAAGAATTCGAATATTTCCCAAGGATATGGTATAGGTATGTGGATGATATTTTCGCGATTTTTGATACAAAGAAAGCAAATATTGATGATTTTGTTGCTAAATTAAATAGCCGTTATGATTCCATTAAATTCACTTACGAAGTTGAGAACAAAGGACAATTGCCTTTTCTAGATATTTTAATTATTAAAAATAATAATAGATTAGAATTTGATATCTATAGGAAGGAGACAGTAACAGATAGATATATTCCTAATGATTTATTTCATTGCAAACAACATAAATTAGCCTCATTACATTTTTTAGTTCATCGTTTGGTCACTCTCCCTTTAATAAAGAAAAGAATCGTATTAGAAATATAACTAGAGTTAATGGTTATGATGATGACTTAGTAAATAAGCTAATAAATAGATATAAGTTTAGGTTTAATATTCAGAATTCCACCTTTTTTACACGCGAAAAAAATAATACCAAGTATGTCTCCATACCAAATAATCCGAAATATAGCAAGGGACTCAATAAGGTATTTAGTAAGGTAGGCCTCACTTTAGTCTATAAGTCATCAGACAATCTGAGGAATATCTTAGGAAATCCCAAAGATAAGATTCCTAATTGTGAGAAAAGTGGAATTTATGAAATTAGTTGTAATGATTGTGACAAGAAGTATGTTCGGCAAACTAAAAGGTCAATTAAAACGCGATTTAAAGAACATTTAACACACTTAAAATACAGTAGAACAGAAAAGTCTAGCATTGCCGAACATGCCCTTGAAGCTGATCATACTGTAACATTAGGTAATCTAAGATTGATGAAAAGTGTATTTGATGGGAGATTGTTGAACGCATACGAAAGTATGGAAATCATAAAATGTAAAAGTAGTTTAAATAAAGACAGAGGGCCTATTCCTTATAGTCCCCTCTACTGGTTACTTGACCGGAACTGACGGTCTTGCCTATGTCATTACTTCCGCTTGAGTAATTCAAGGGTTAGGCTAAGTATAAATAGGGTAGATTTGTAGTTTAGCTTTAGTCAATCATCGCTCCTGATGAAGCTAACATGGTTAGCGAAACGCGCGTCGAGTGCAAAAATAAAGTGTTTGGTGTAGTGGTGATATATACTGAGTAGTATCATTGTACCAAAGATTCCACATTCCCAACTTAGTAAACACATGAGAAATTAAATTACAGGTAAAATTTGACCCAAAGACATTCGAAATGATGAAGAAAGGTTTTCAGCAATATTCGGTTATTAAAAATACAAGTTTTCGGATGGCATTAATATTTTTTGGTGCCAAGACCAGTTTGAAGACGACAAGCATATGGGAAGATCAATATCAATTTGGATATTGATCCATAAACATATGGATAAAGTTTATAGCGTCCAAGAAAGTTACAGAAAAAAATGTTACCTTTATCGTCTCTAACATTTACATGAATAAAATCTTTCTATAATGACACATCACACCAGTATTCCATAGGCTGAAGCTTTGCACTTGTGTTTGGAAGCATAAAAACTAATTTTATTTACTGTGGATCAACTTCATTGTGCGCTGGACAGTTGCCAATCAAAAATAATATTTCTCTGTTTGTGAATTTGAATTCTTTGTCCCATTTGATCTGTTGGTTTTTAAAAATTTCTGATGTCATCCAAACATTACTGTTTGATTTCTACTTTACTTGTAAATGTTTGTTTTTAAAACATCTGGGATTGGCGGACTTTCCTATCACCAACAATTTTCTTTTCCCTGTTCCAGACATATCTGCAGTTACCACAGTAATCCTTACTTTTCATAATTTTCCACCAGCGCAATTCTTTTCAATAAAATTTAATGTCTTATCGGGCGTCCTCTTGTAAAACAAACCTGGTTCCTCCTTATTAAAAATGTCCACATATTCATATCTTTGCAAACATCACTTCGTTTAACTCCATTTTCTATTTTCCTTAGATCAAGTCGCTCGATATCGAGCACAGAGAGTGGCAAGTTCGTTATAAACGGACACAAAACATCCAAATTTGGTTCTCTTTATCCGGAAGTTCGTTTTTTAACCGGGTTCGTGCACTATAAAATAGTTCGTTTGAACCAGAAATTCGCTATAAACGTGTTCGTTATAAGCAGACTTCACTGTATATAGAATTTTATTAAAACAAAATTAATTTTCACAATATAAACACACGTCTTCAAATAATATTGTCCAAACAACGCCCTCTATCAAATTTAAACATACGAAATTCCGAAAATACCTTCCAGTCTGAAAATTTAATTTTGAACGGGGCTCCGAAATGATAATATAGGAAAATTAAAAATAAAAACGTGGCCTGCAACATTTTATTTTCATACGATTTCTTTTTGTGCACGAAAATATTCAATGCAAGTGGGGATTGTGCAACGTTCAACAATTTTTTAATTATTAAAGGGATACTTTTAAAAATGTCTGTAATTCGACGAATTTTTTCACGCTTAAACTCGTGGTACGGATATTTTGCTGTAACAGGGGTTAATAATAATGCATATTTTGTACCTGAAAAACGCGGATTGGGCAATCTGCACAATTTTCGACAATTCTTGTTTCTTTATAACTTATACATCCTTCTTTCCCAAGTCATCATCATCATCATCATCATCATCACCTATGTAGTCCATCGTCGGACATAGGCCTCTCCTAAATAAGTCCATCTTTTTCGGGTTTGGGCCTTGTTTAGGGGAGGGGGGTAGAGTTTTAAAATTTTTTTTTTCGATTTTTTCAAAATTTGTGAGATGAAAGTACCACATTTCAAGAATATTGTGTGAAAATTTCAAGTCAATAGGAAAAAAACTGACGGAGATAGAGCGTTTTTAGTTTGAGTCCCTCCAGTGCGGTTTCCAACGTGCCTTAATAAATTCAGTGAATCACGTATAGTTCAGTTTAGGTTAAGTATTTTACCAAACACGGGCTCTGTGTATTTCTATTAGTTCTCTCAGTGATTTTATATTAATTATAATCAAAATGCCTAAGAAAGTTACCAGAGAAGATCGTAAAAGCAGTGGGTCGAGATTGGACAGATTAAAAAAAGTAGTACCTCCACACAAACGTAAAACAGACAAGGTCGAAACAAACAGTGCTTCGGCAAAAAAAATAAAAAACAAAAGCTGCTCGGGACATACCAGAGGATCTGGAAAAAACATTACAGAATAGTTAATTTTATGCTAGTTTTTTCAACCATCGCGAGTTTAGTAAAGTGTGTAAAGTGTAATGGCAAAATTTCTTTTAAGTCGTGTAAAAGTGAAGGTCTTGGATTCACCATCCAAGTTAATTGTGAAAAGTGTAAAAACCTCTGCTATATTCCTTCTAGTAACAGAATTCAGTCTGGAGTGTATGAAATCAATTATCGATTCGCTTTTGCCATGCGAGAATGAGTTGTTTGCAGATAATTATACAAGAAGTCTTCAATATCAGGGCTCATTTCATCAATACGGGTTTATACAGTGTTGTTACTCAAAGGAATTCTTTTGAGTACGTCAAACAGTTTTTAAAACCTCTTCAACAGCGGGTAAAATTAACTGTTCTCTGATGGTGTGCGGTTTTCCAAATTTCGCTATAAGCAATGAGATATTGTGAGATACCCGCAAACCATCATCGTTACTTTGAGACGTTGAAGCGAACATACTGTGCACTGGTGCACGGTGGGTCTCTTTTCATATTTTTCCTTCAATGTTTGAAAATATTTTAAATCTTTACCTATTTTATCAGGATGACCCCTTCTTAGATGATCTTCAAGCTTCGATGGTTTCATTGCTCAAAACTTTGTTGCATAAAAGGTATATGGGCAATCGTTTGTCTGCTTTTGATGGAAGAAAACCAAATTTCAAATAATCAACACGGTACTGTCGACATTTCTTCTTAGATTCAGCCATGTTTCGTATTAGTTACCTACCTGTAAAGAAAAAAATGTTTGTTTTAGTAATCATAAGACGACTTTAACAGGATATGGCTATTTTAACAGAATAAAATAGGATTAATTAATTATTGCAATGAAAAAACCAAAAACCGGCGGCAAAACTGATTTTAATTATTAGAAGCAATAAACTGCTAAGACCCATATAGAGGTTTTCACAAAACGGCTGAACCTATTTTAATGTAATATAAAATATTTTTTGATTAATTATATTTTGATACATTTCTGTAAATTCGAGAGAAAATACTTTTAAAGAATATTTTGACATCAAAACTCCGCGATTTTAATGATTTATTTATTACTTTGATGTACGTTACGAGTGGTACATAAAGACACGTACAATTTATGAAAATATTTTTAGTCATTTAGCATTAGCAACTACGAGGGCACTGAAATATGTACAAACATGCAGGTCAATCACATATCTCTCCTTTAGTGAATCACCACAGTCGGGTAAATAAATAATTTTATAATAAAAAGTACTAAAAGTTCAATCTTTCTCAGCTTTCTGTTCTTTTATAGAAGTATCGAATAATAGCCCTGTTCAGTATTTAATTTTTATTACGTACCTACTATACGCAAACATAACAAATACAATATTATTACAATATAAAATAAAAGTATGAATAACAAATAGGCAAGTACCTACTTTTTCCGGCACTGACAAACACTGACATCGATTCACTCACACTCTTCTTTTCAAAATTCCGGAAACAAATGAGTAACGTTTGTCCTTGGCATTCGTATTTATATTGGTGAAGAATCAAACAAGTCCATGCAAGATTGCAAGCACAGCACAAGTCGTATTTCGTCCCTTGGCACGTCTGAACGGGTTGCGTTGCGGGCGGCCGGGCGGCGTTTTGCAAGTCTCGACGCGCGTTGTACTGAATATCGAATATGCAAGTTTTTACAAGTAACAGTAGCTGACCTTCTTAAAATACACTACTCAAAAAAATTAAGGGAGGTTTTAAAACAAGGAAATTAGGATTAGCTGGATGTGAAAAGTTTTGCGGCCTGATGGATTTATTAGCTCATTTTTTATCAAAAACAACCTACAGTTCGTATTTACAAAAAATGTTTTTAGTCATAAAAAATACCGCGCGTGCATTTTTTTCATCTGCTGTGGATGAAGAGAGAGAAGCCACGTGTAAAGAAAATAATGTAGAAGATACAACGGAGTCGACTGTATCAGGTGACGGCACCTGGAAAAAACGAGGATTCGCATCTTTATCTGGCGTGTCTTCCTTGATCGGTTATTATACCGGAAAAGTTCTGGATATTTGTGTAAAAAGTGCCTACTGTGATGACTGTAAAACTTGGGAATCAAAATTAAATTCTGCAGAGTACGAAAAGTGGTATACTGCTCATGTGAAAGAAGGAAAATGTCAAGCTAATCATACTGGTCCATCTGGAAATATGGAGGTTGAAGCAATGAAATTAATGTTTGAGCGTTTAAAAGATAATAAAGTGAAATATCGCAACTATATCGGCGACGGCGATTCAAAAACATACTCTGGAAATCTAAAACAAAAAAGAATGTATAGGTCATGTTCAGAAGCGAATGGGTACCCAATTGCGTAACATAGTGAATAAAACTACACAAGAATCGACAACTGCGGCGGGAAAAAAAGTAATCAGAAAAAGTCTATCTGGTAAAGGTAAACTTACTGGAAAAATGATAGACAAGTTGACTGTATATTACGGTTTGGCCATTCGAAGTAATTGTGATTCTGTAGAAAAAATGAAAAATGCGAATTGTGACAAAGGCGAAGACTCGTGGTGTGAATGGCAGAGAGCTGCAGCAACGAATAACCTGAAGTCATTCAAACATAGTTACACCGCATTTCCAAGCGAGGTTTTACAAGCAATAAAACCTATATATGAGGACTTGAGTAATGAGACACTTTTGGAACGATGTCTCGGAAGTTTTACACAGAACAATAATGAAAGTTTGAACCAACTTATATGGAAAATTACTCCAAAAATATTGAGTGGTATCTCTAATCTCGTTGACATTGCTGCTCATATAGCAGCATGTACATTCAATGAAGGTTGTTTTGCTCTGCTGTCCATCATGCATGATATGGGTATCACTGCAGGGCCAAGTTCTCACGGATGGGCGAAAGAAGTCGACAAAAATCGGATAAATCGAGCTGAGCTCAAAACTGCGCTTGAAACCAAACAAGGCCGGATTAGCCGTAGACACGAGCAACAACGTGCTCTGGACACCTACGATGACAGCTCCGTAATGTATGGACCTGGCATTGACGCCTCTATGTAAGTAAACAAAAAATACTTGTTTACTTATGATGAATTTTTAAATTTCTCAGTGTAAAACTTTAATTCGATTTTCCCACAACTTGCTTTTTCAAAGTCGATGGACACTGTCACTGGAATTCTACTGTACCGAATTTTTTGAAATTTTGCACACTCTTTCTACACATAATTAGCGAGGTAACGCTGTCGAGTTTTTTTTTTAATTTTAAGTATATTTTATAACGGCTTGATTGTTGATTTTTTCGTCAAAAATCGGTATTTTGACTTGTAAGTACCACAAAAAATCCAAGAATTGAACAAAAAAAATCTCGACAGGGCTACCTAGAAAAACTTATGAACTAACATAATTTTCTTGGTTTTTTTTTTGTTTTAGATGATCCAGTCATAAGTTCTGATGTCCACCGCAAAACACCTTTTTGCTGAGGCGCCCATTAAGAGTTGCTGCACATCTCGATATTTTTTTACGAAGATTGCCCACAATATCCGTGAAATGTCACCTGATAATAATAATAATAATAATATATCGGTTTAAAACGTCTTTCGTCGTTGTCCGATGCCTAACTTCCATTCTTTTCGATCCATCCATTGATCTTCTCTCAGGTCTCCAGCACTCATAGCTTTATTAATGCTCTCCTTTCATGTTCTTTTAGGTCGTCCTCGTTTTTTGTGATTCGGTGGTATCCATTGCATGGCGATTTTGGGCAATCTGGTTTCTTCCATCCGTTGTACATGCCTGTACCATATCAGCTGTTTCTGTTCGATGTCTGTTATAATGGATCCATCTATCCCCATTCGCTGTCTTACTTCGTCATTTCGAATTCTATCTCTTCGTGATATACCTAATGTTCTTCTAAATACGTCCATTTCAGTTGCTTCAAGTTTTCTGCGATTGTGGTCTGATATTCTCCACGTCTCTGAGCCGTAGGTTAGACTACTTTTAATGAGAGTTTCATATATGTTATATTTGCGTCTCTTTCCGATGTTATCGCTCCATAGTATACCGTTTAGGCATCCTATTGCTCTTCTAGCTTGTGTTATTCGTTTGTTAATCTCGCTATCATCTTTGCATGACGTGTCGAATTCTACACCCAGATACGTGTATGAGAGGCAGCTGGTTATTTCTTCTTGATTGTCTAACTGGATATTCGATGGTTCCGTTCCTATAGGGAGGTATTTAGTTTTCTGCGTGTTAAGCTCTAGTCCCCAGTTCTTATATTCAGTATGCAATTTTCGAGCCATATACTCTAAATCGTCCCTATCATTTGCTATGATGACTTGATCGTCAGCAAACTGAAGAGTGTATAGGCATGTTCTGCCAATGTCAATACCCATCCCATTACATTTCCTCTTCCATTGGTATAAGGCCCTCGCTACATATATTTTAAATAATGTAGGTGATATACAGCATCCCTGACGCAAACCTTTATCCACTAGGAATTTCTTTGACACTCTGTTGCCAACCTTTATTTGCGATGAGGCTCCTGTATATAAATTCTTAAGAGCTCTTATAATTGTCTGGTTAACATTGGTTTCCTGTAAGACTTTCCACAATTTTTTCACCGGGACTGTATCGTAGGCTTTCTGGAGATCTATGAACATAAGGTGGGTTTCTTGGTTGGTAGCTGACCTTTTTTCTATTATTTGTTTTAGGGTGAAGACATTATCGGTACAGGTTCTTCCAGCTCGAAATCCAGATTGCTCTTCTTCTTCTTTAGCTCTATATTCCTCTTCAATGAGATCCCGAATAAGTCTTCCATAAGTACTGGTCACTGATATTCCTCTATAGTTAGATAGTCAAGCTTGTTTCCCTTTTTATGAATGGATGATATGTAAGCCTCTTTCCATTCCTCAGGCACACTCGCGCCATTTATATACTGATTTATACACCAGGTAAGCTGATCAAACAGCTCTCCTGACCCACATTTAATCAGTTCAGCGGGAATACCTCCTGGTCCTGCAGCTCGACCATTCTTCAATTTACTAACTGCTTTTTTAACTGTATCAACGTCAACCACGATTGTTTCTCCCTCTATGAGTATATCCGTTGGTGTATTCAACAGGTATTCGTCTCTGTTTTCTGATAATAGTATCTTGTAGTGGTCCATCCATTTCTTTATTGATATAGTTTGAATGTTTGCTTTATTTTTAGAGTTCGATGTTACGTTTTTTATGAACTTCCATGATTCTGAACACTTTTTTCCTCCTAAATATGTGTTGATTTCCATACACTTTTTGTCCCATATATCCTTCTTTGCTACGTTTTATTATTCTCCTTGTTGTCCTTTTCAAGTCTAAATATTGCTCTTTGTCTTCTTGTTGTTGGGTGTTTAACCATTTAAGATATAGTTGTTTTTTTCCGACTTATTAATTCTTCAATCTCGTTATTCCACCAGAGTTTGTAACTATGCTTTTTAGTTTTTAATTCAACTGCCTCTTCTGCAGCGGTTCTAATACTGTTTACTATATTTTCATATACAATTTCTAGTGGCTGTCGGTTTCTTGTTCCGAAGAGTTTTTCGTCCAGTCTACGTTGGTATAACTTTTGTGTACTTTCATTAATTAAGCTATCTATTTTATATTGTTTTGTTGATACTTCTTCTGTCTGGTCAGTTTCTTCTCTCTTATCTGCACGTTGTTTGGATCTAAATGGGACTATAAACTTTGCCTTGACCATGTAATGGTCTGATCCAATGTCACACCTCTATAGGATCTTACATCATTAATTTTTAAGTTTGTCTTCTGTTTAACCATTACATAGTCAATTACAGATTTAAGGCTTCTTGTGTGTTAAACCCAGGTGTATGTATGAATTTTTTTATGTTTGTAGAATCCATTGATTATTTTTATCTGATGTTGTCACCTGATAATATCATATTAAAATCAATTCATTTATCTTTACTGTTTGTTCAATAAAAATTCATAAAAATATGCTCTTTTTTTGACCGAATTAACCCTACCCCCCCCCCCCCTTTATACACTAGTCTTTTCATGTCGTCAGATCATTGGGTTTGCGGGCGTCCTCTACTTCTTTTCTCATTATTCTATTATATAATAATTAATTATAATAATAATAATGAACATAATAAACATAATAAACTATTGTATGTTTTGAACTAACCACTTACTTTTTCGCAGGATTTGATACAAACTTTATAAACGTAAATATAGGTTTGTTTTACGATAATCTAACTAAACTTTCAACTCAATTTACCCAAAAAATGGAGATTGCAGGTTTTGATCCTACACGCCTCAAATAAATGTGTGTAAAAATTTCTTGTAGATTTTTTAAAAGAATTAATTTAATTAATTAAATATTAAATCTTAATGCCTTAAATCATGATAAGCATCATGTATTTAATTTTTATAAATAGTGCACAGTATTATCTTCAACCTAAATGGTTCCTTTTAGGGTTGACTTTAAAAATCTCTTTTAATAAATATTTTATCGAAAAATAAAGCAATTCCTTGCAATTTGTCTCTGGTCCGAATGCTCCAGGTAAGCTATTCGAAATAATATACACCTGTATCGATCCAGGATAGCGGCACGCTATTGGCTAATTATCGCGTAAGCCTACTTGGTAAACATTAGGGAGCTGTCGCCAAACGATAAATTGTCCATAACGTTATCGAAATCTCAAGGGTGTTCGCCACAGATTTTATACGTGCTAAGAAATATTATGTATTCTGAAGATACATTTTTTCATTGTTGTCTGCGGTGCTTAAATCATAAAAAAAAATTGTTAAATACGATGTGGAGTCAAAAATATAAAATTTTGAAACAGTTTGCGAATAACTTAAGTGATAGTTTACAAATGCTAATCTATAAATCTGCTAAATCTCTATATTAACCATTAACGTTAACGTATAAAAAAATGGCGATGACTTTCAAATAAACGTCCTGGTAATAGCAAAACTTTTTAAAGCAATATAGACTTCGTCAGCGGGGCGCTTTTAAAAAGCCTTTTTTTATTTAATAATCCCGAACTTATCGGAAAATTTTAATCGCGGCTTAAAAAAATTCCGCTTGTACTGTAGCGGTTTATTAAATTTGAAGATAGATTAAGGGATGAAAAAAAATAATAACTTGTAGTATATTTTAAGAAATATTAATTAAAAAATGTGTTATTAAAAATTGGAAAAGTTATTTACCGAGTGCTTATCTCGCTAATATTTTATTTATTTATTCATTTCATTTCACAGTACAATAGTAATATTTCAGTACATCATATCGTCCCTACCATGTCAAACTATCGAATACGAAAATGGGTAGTTTTCAGGAGAGCAAAAAAAACACTTTAATAGTGAAGACAAAATTAGTATATTGCCAAAATTGCAAAGTTTCATACTTTTCCTACACATTTTTTAAACCTTTTTAGGATGTTATCAAGATTTAGTCAGTTTAATATTTTTTTACTTTAAATTAGTTTTTTCACATTCGATAGTTTGACATGGTAGGGACGATATATTTTAACCTAGAACCAAGCTAACAGTAAACAAGGTGCGCCTAGGTGCATAGAAACACCTGTATGCGCAGGGCTAAAATACAATTTAAATTATGCTAAGATTTGTAGAAGGTAAAGGTAATTTACCTTTTTTACCAAATTCACCATACCACCACTCACATGGCCAGATAATTCTATTGCAACGACATCTGTTAAAAAAGGGAACTTGTTGGCTGAACTATTTGCTTCACATTCTACTGTCGATTTCAAAGGGAAAAAACCACCTACTATACCCATAGTGCAGTCAAGGATGCCCGATATTGTCTTCAAACAACGTATCATTAAACGTATTTTAATGAAGCTAGACATCTGCCATAGTTCTCAAAAACTGTGCGAGGGAACTAACACCAGTTTTCTGTAGACTTTCAACCTATCCTACAAAAAGGGAATATATCCTTCCTGCGGGAAATGTGCTACAGTTCAGCCGATGCCTGAAAAAGGCAAAAAGACCTTGCCAAATAACTACCGACCAGTCGCACTGCTTTCAATAATATCGAAAGTCATGGAAAAGGCTATCGATCAACATCTTCTAAAATATTTTGAACGATTCAATATTATTAGCGATCACCAATATGGCTTTCGTAAACATAGATCAACAGATCTTCTGACTTATGTTACACATGTTTAGAAAAACGCAATTGAACACTTTGGAGAATCTCAAGGGGTTGCTCTTGACATATCCAAGGCATTCGACCATGTTTGGCACGATGGACTATTGGCTAAGCTACCCTCTTATGGGTTCTGTTTGTGACTCTCATGTTTCTTCAGAGAGCGTTCTTTACGAGTGACAGTCGACGGATTTCTTTCTAACACCTTCACTATCAAGGCCGGTGTGTCCCAATACTCCATACTCTCTCTTACTCTCTTTCTCATTTACATTAACGATCTGCTAGAAAAGACCGGAAACTCAATCTACAGCTTTACAGATGACAGTACGCTTATCTCTTCATTCACTTTGAACGCTCGGATATCGGCTGCTCAGACGAATATCCGCAGACAGCGGGAAGTCGTTCAACTTAACAAAGACCTGGAAGAAAGTCTATCTTGGGGTGACAGTAACCAAGTGGGATTTAACGCTAAAATCCAGGCGGCAGTTTATTCTAAAAAAGCTAACGTTGCTGAACCCTACATAGTTATGGCGGGGCACTCCATTCCCCTAACATCGTCACTCAATTTCTTGGGCGTTAATTTGAGAGCAAATATGTCCTGGCATGAACATGTCGCAGGCACAGGAAGGAGAGCTTCTCAAAAGTTGGGAATATTATTTCGAACCAGAAAGCTTTACACTCCACAACAACTGTTAATTCTTTACAAAGCTCAAATTCGACCAACTATGGAATACTGTTCCCATTTTTGGGGCTACATTGCATTTGTTTGATTCTATTCAGAGAAGAGTTGTTCGTCTGATTGGAAACCCGGAACTGATCGGCGGCCTTGATTCGCGGGAACATCGACGAACGGTTGGTGACTTGAGCCTATTCTACAAGTATTTTCATGGAAAGTGTTCGAAGGATGTAGCCCGCTTAATTCCTCCCAGATTGGTGCATGTTAAAAATACAGCTTGTTACTTCTCGTACAACGCTTTTCAAGTAGTCTTTTATATGAACATCATCCCTTTGGAATAAATTTCCCAGAACTGTGTTTTCCACCGAGTACAATTTACAGCGATTCAAAAACAACGTGAATCGCTTTTTCCACACACGTGTCGCTCTTGTTGCGCTTTAGGGACTTCCCTGCAGCACGTGTGCTAGACTCATAAAAAAAAAATAATGCACAAAAAAATTAAAAAAAAAAAAAACAGTTATGAATTATGAATAAATTATAACAATCTACATAATAGTTCAGAATTTTCTATAATGAACAGTTTATAATTATTTATATTTCTGATATTCTGTGGCAACTTACTGAAAACTTTAGGTCCCAAAACTGACAAAGACCTCTGGTTTCGGTCATATTTTCTAAAGGGTACAACTAGTATCGCATTTTCTATGTTTCTAGTTCTATATTGATGATTCATAATTTTTTTTTTCATTTCTGTAGCAAAATAAGAAATTTCTTATACTCATTATATTTTCATTATATAAACTCTTTGCTGGAAAAAGTCTATCACGAAAGAAAATTACTCTAACAATGTAGTTTTGTATCAAGCTCAGTTGACTCAGTGCATTAATGTAAAGTCCACCCCACACAACGATGCCATATTTCAACAGTGACTCGACCAATGCCTTATAGACAATAACCCGTTTGAGGGGTAGTATTTTTCTTATTAGTACGGTCGATTTGCCTCAGTCAGAAACAAAGCAATGTATACCGTCGATAGAAAGATTTCAGGTTAATTTCATCAAATCAAGCCAGGCCCCGACAATGCTCACGTCCCTACTAACTGCCATTTTCACAGTATCCCATATCTTATCCCTGAAAACAAGAACTGTATCATCAGTATATGATATTGAAATTCCTTCTATGTCCAAGCTTAGTTAGGAGTTTATATAGCAGATAAAGAGAAGGGGGCCCAGGACAGTACCTTGTGGTACTCCAATCTGCACAGTTACTGGTTCACTCAGTACTTTTCCGAGCTTCACGACTAGTTTTCTTTCCTCTAAGTAATCTCTAAATATGTTTAAAACTGAGCCATTAATACCACGACAACAATATAGATATCAAATATACACAAATTGGATGTAGCCCACCTACTTCAGGCATATATTTGAATACAAATAGTTACACCAAAATTTATTTTCATTATCTTTGTTTTACAGTTTTTATGCTTTAACCCTGATTATATCGTAAAACACTAGTAAGATGAATAAAATAATAATTTTGGATTGTTGTAGCTTCTACTTGATGGAAATTCATTATAAATATATAATAAAATACTGTTTTTAGTCAATTTCCACTGGTTTATTTAAATTGCGATGACGCGTTTCGCTGTCGATGCATCTTCTTCAGATCTACATTTTACACTGTCAAGTTAGGTTTAATATTCACAGTTTTATATAATTTCTTAATTATAATATTACACCTAATTAAATTACATTGATAGTATTGGAAAATCCACACAGATTTGGAGTTAAGAGAATAAATTCAATAATGGTGAATTGCTTAAATCTACCTGGTCGTTGAGTAAAGTACCTGTAGTCCTTAATCGATTTATTGGCATAGTCTCTAAAAGGTTTAGTTATAAACCTTTTTGTTGGGTGTGTAAAACTTTAAAATTCTTGTTAAATGTGTGATTTTCTGTTAATAGATGATTAGCATATGTTGAAATAGATTTTCTATGGATGAAACTTTTTTCGTGTTCTGTAATTCTTTGTCTAAATGTACGTCCAGTTTGTCCGATGTATGTTTTAGGACATGACCCACATGTTAATTGATAAACCCCTGATTTATTGTCTTTATTGATTTGTGGTTTGTAGTTTTTAAGGTATTTCCCTATAGTATTGTTAGTCTTGGAAGCTATGTTGATATTTTTTTGATTTAAAAATTTCCCCAGTTTTTCCGTTGGTTTGCCGAAATAGGTTAAGCATTTAAAAGTGGTATTTCTGTTCTTAAAACGTGGGTATATTTCTGAGATAGCGTTGTTTCTAAGTTTTTTCTTAACGATACTATTGATTAAAGTAACCGAATACCCGTTGTTAATGGCTACTTGTTTTATGTAGTTTAATTCTTTAGTAAAATTTTCTTCTGATAAGGGGATATTAGTTAGTCTATGTATAAAACTATGATAAGCGGGAAGTTTATGATGGTTAGGGTGGTGAGAACTATTGTGAATTATGGTATCTGTATGACAAGGTTTGTGATATATTGCAAATTCATGTTTTCTCCTGGCTTTACTCATTGTTAAGTCTAGAAAATTGATCTTCCCTTCGACTTCTTCTTCCATTGTAAAACTGATTTTTCTATGTAAAGAATTAATATACTGTAAAAAGTGAGTTAATTGTCTGTCCGTACCTGTAAAGCATACAATTATATCGTCTACGTATCGACACCAGTATAGGCAATTACTACTATTGTTGTTATGGTTGTTAAATATCATTGTTTCAATACTGTCCATGAAAATTTCGGGAAGTAATGGACTTAATGGACTCCCCATAATTAACCCTTCCTTACTATTGTAGAATGTATTGTTAAATGAAAAATAATTTTGACTTAGGCAAGTTCTTAATAAATTAATTATGTCCATTTTTATAACTTCATTTACTTTCTTTTTGTTAATAAGTTCTCTATTAAAATTATTGTTTCGTCTGGAGGAACACTTGGAAATAAGTTTTTAACATCGAAGGAGACTAATTTAGAGTTATCTGGAATTGTTATATTCTTAACTTTATTCACGAGTTCGTATGAGTTTTTGATACTATATTTAGGTTCAAATTTGGTATGATATTTGATTAAATCAATTAAAAAGGATGACGTCTTATATGCTGGAGCAGACATGTAGGAAACAACTGGTCTGATTGGGTGGTCAAGTTTGTGTACTTTTATGAGTGAATAAAGTTGTGGGATTTGGGGATTCATATTTATCAATTTAATTTTATCTTTATCGTGAATGATACTTTTAGCCTGTTCAATTTGTTGTTTTATTTCTTTTTGAAAAATATTTGTTGGATCTTTATTTAAAATTTCGTACTTCTCTGTTTTGAAAAAATCTAACGTTTTATTAATATAGTCGATTTTGGCTATTGCTATTACTGTGTTACCCTTGTCTGCTTTGGTAAAGATTACATCATTTTGTTTTGCTTTACTCTGAATTGGTTTTATTGTCCTTAAGTCTCTATCTCAGAAATATACCCACGTTTTAAGGACAGAAATACCACTTTTAAATGCTTAACCTATTTCGGCAAACCAACGGAAAAACTGGGCAAATTTTTAAATCAAAAAAATATCAACATAGCTTACAAGACTAACAATACTATAGGGAAATACCTTAAAAACTACAAACCACAAATCAATAAAGACAATAAATCAGGGGTTTATCAATTAACATGTGGGTCATATCCTAAAACATACATCGGACAAACTGGACGTACATTTAGACAAAGAATTACAGAACACGAAAAAAGTTTCATCCATAGAAAATCTAATTCAACATATGCTAATCATCTATTAACAGAAAATCACACATTTAACAAGAATTTCAAAATTTTACACACCCAACAAAAAGGTTTAAAACTAAACCTTTTAGAGACTATGCAAATAAATCGATTAAGGACTACAGGTACTTTACTCAACGACCAGGTAGATTTAAGCAATTCACCATTATTGAATTTATTCTCTTAACTCCAAATCTGTGTGGATTTTCCAATACTATCAATGTAATTTAATTAGGTGTAATATTATAATCAAGAAATCATCGACAGCGAAACGCGTCATCGCAATTTAAATAAACCAGTGGAAATTGACTAAAAACAGTCTTTTATTATATATTAATAAAATAATAAACCAAAATGTTCACATTTGCATTTTTAATACTGTTTATGAATACCGCATGATATATGCCTAATACTCGTAGTAGCTCGCTTTCAATCAAACACAGGGAAGAAGTCGCCAGTATTATGATAATATGCCACAAAACATATCGATTTAAAATCCGTTAACTTTTTTTTTTCCCATAGAGCAATAAGCGATATCTCAATTAGGCCCTTAAAATTCCTACTCTATGCCCTACATTTTCTTTTAATCGTTAAATGTATTGGAAACTCTTCTACAAATTATCTGCACGTCATTTTAGATGACTAACATTTAGAAGTAATTCTTTGAAAACTATAAAATCAAAGTCAGACTCACACGAAAAGCAGGTTCAAGTAAGCAAATATGACTTGTTATTTGTTGGTTATTTTCAAGGCTCGGGAAGACGAATTGAGGTAAGACTGAGGCTTGTTGAGAATTTCTTGCCGTCAAATCGACGGTTAGAAATTCCCAGTGCGTGTTAAGCAAGCTGAACTATCCCACCTCGCAGTTCCTAAAATTATGCACGAAG
The DNA here is from genome assembly GCA_019049505.1 of Pachyrhynchus sulphureomaculatus. NCBI lineage: Eukaryota > Metazoa > Arthropoda > Insecta > Coleoptera > Curculionidae > Pachyrhynchus > Pachyrhynchus sulphureomaculatus. The sequence goes on along the minus strand of CM032451.1, from coordinate 667,981 downwards.
GTTTAAGGATTAAAAGTGTCTACACGATAGTTCTCCAAACTCCTTATACCAGAACAGAAACTGACGAAGAAGAAAATTTCTCAGGAATATTTGGTTGCTTTAGAGAACGATGAGAGAATTGTTACAAGTGATGAAACTTGGGTGTTCTCTTGGAATCCTTGGAAGGCGAGAACTTTTGGAAACTTGATGGCGACTATTATTTGAGACTATGAAGGAAATTTGCTTACTAAATATATTGGAAAGGAGTCCACAATTAATGGAAGGATTTACGGAAAGACGATCCAAAACCTGGAGCACGCTGTTACCTAAAAACGTACGATTTGATGAACGATTAACGTTGCATGAGAACTGCGGGGCCCACAAGCCTCACAAAGTTCAAGCTATTACTGAGAACTAATGCGTAGGCTGAAAAGTTTTTGGTCTAGCTACTTGACACACATTTTTTGCAAAATTCGACTTTATTCACGAATATAGTCTCCTTCAAGAGCGATACAACCAGTCCCACGCTTTTTTAACATTTCTATACCTTTCTTGTAGAAGGACTTGTCTTTGCCTTCAAAATAGGCCTAAGTTTCGGCGATAACTTCTTCATAGGCCAAATCTCTTTCCCGCGAGCATTTTTTTGAGGTCTGCGAATAGATAATAGTCGCCAGGGGCAAAATCTGGATAATACGGTAGATGAGAAAGTAATCGAACTATAATTCATGCAATTTTGCCATCGTAACCATTGACTTGTGACACGGTGCATTGTCTTGATGAATGCGCACTTTTTCTTGTTTATTTGGGGCCGTTTCTTTGCGATTTCTGCCTTCAAACGCACCAACAACTCTATATACTATTCGCTATTGATGGTTTTCCCTTCTAAGCATAGTCGTTGAAAATTATTCCATGCGCATACCAAAATACAGAGGCCAAAACCTTCCCAGCAGACTGTTGTGCCTTTGGTCGCTTCGTGCGGTTTTCACCGGCTGCTGTGCACTCAGCTAACTGACGACTTGACTCCGATGTGTGGTGGTGGATCCATGTTTCATCCATTGTCACATCGCATGAAAAAATCCTTTTTACTGCGCTTAAACAAGTCCAAACAGCACTCAGAACCATCAACGAGTTGTTATTTTTGGTCCACTGTGAGCAAACGCGGTACCCATTTCGAACAGAGCTTTCTCATGCCCAAATGTTCCTGCAAAATACGACCAACACGTTATTTTGATCTTTTTAGGATGTCAGCTATTTCACTTTACGGTCATCCAAAACAATGGTACGGCATCAAATCAGCCCTGTTGGAACCCTCAATAGCCATTTTAAAAAAAGAAACATCCACAGGAAAGAAAGAATGGATAACTACCGAAATTCTAAATCTGATGGACAAGAGAAGAAGCTTTAAAGGAAACAATGAGCAACAATATAAAGAAACACAACGAATACTTCGCACAAAGATCAGAAAAGCAAAGAAAGTGTATTACAAGCAGAAATGTGAAGAAATTGAGGAGTTGCAAGCAAAGCACGACAGTTCCAACATACACAAAAAAGTCAAAGAACTTGCCGGCATCAATAAACATAAACAACTAAATATATTATACGATAACAACGTGAAAATAGTCATAGAAATAGAGCAAAAACTGGAAATATGGAAGAACTACATCGCACAACTCTTTGAAGATGAGAGACGACAAACAAATCTTGAAAATATAGAAGGAGAGTTGGGTCCAGACATAATTAGGGATGAAGTGATATATGCACTGAACACACTAAAGAACAGAAAAGCTTCAGGGCTAGATCAACTGCCAGAGGAAATCCTTAAACTGATAGAGGAGGACCAGATTCATATTCTGGTAGAATTAATTAATACTATATATAGAAGTGGAATAATTCCAAATGAGTGGTTACTATCAACTTTCATAACGCTTCCAAACAAAAAGGGCCAAGTACTGCTCAGACTACCGTACAATAGGTCTGATAGCTCACACAGTGAAAATCTTGTTGAAGAATAACAGAATATTTAGAAAACTAGATGCAGACATCAGTAATACTCAATTTGGATTCCGTAAAGGCTTGGGAACAAGGGAAGCATTGTTTGCACTCAATGTCCTGTCGCAAAGGTGCCTAGACATGAATCAGGATCTACACGCGTGCTTTATAGACTATAATAAGGCCTTTGATAAAGTTAGACATGACCAACTCATAGAAACGTTAATAAAAAAAAAAGAATAGACATCAGAGACATAAGAATAATTTCTAATCTCTACTATGGCCAAAAAGCAGCAATACGAGTGGAAGACATAACATCTAAAGAAATAGAAATCCAAAGAGGTATTCGCCAAGGGTATATACTCTCGCCAATCCTCTTTAATATGTACTCGGAGGACATAACAAGTAAAGCACTGGATGATTAAGACAGGCATCAAAATAAACGACATGGCAATAAATAATCTGAGGTACGCTGATGATACAGTTCTCTTAGCTGAAACACATAAAGACCTACAGACCTACAGAGAGTATGGACTATCACTGAACATAAGCAAAACAGAATATATGCTAATAACAAAAACAACTCAGGAAGATCGTAGGATATATGTAAATAATCAACCTATCGAAAGAGTAAAACAATACAAATATCTAGGCACAACCATCAATGAAAACAACGATAGTTCCAAAGAAATAAAAATCAGAATTGAACAGGCCATAAGTACATTTATAAGAATGAAGAGGCTTTTCTGTTGCCGAGATCTAAACCTTGAATTAAAAATACGAATGATGAGATGTTATGTAATGTCTGTACTATATTATGGGATGGAAGCCTGGAGGATGAAGGCGATTGATGTGAGGAGACTGGAAGCATTTAAGCTATGGATATACCGGAGAATGCTAAAGATTTCATGGGTGGAGAAAGTGACCAACGTGGAAGTGATGAGATGTATGCAAAAAGAAAGATAAGTAATTCTAACGATTAAGACAGGAAAACTGTTATATATGGGTCACATCTTGAGAGGGGAGAAGTATCGGTTGCTCCAGACTATCATGCAGGGAAAGATCGTAGGAAGAAAATCCATAGGAAGGAGATGAAACTCATGGCTGAAGAACCTTCGAGAGTGGTTCGGCTGTAGCAGCCGCGAGTTATTTAGATCTGCCGTCTCCAAGATAAAAATCGCTATGATGATTGCCAAACTTCGCAGCGGAGACGGCACTTAAAGAAGAAGAAGAAAACAATTTTGTGGATTTTTTTGATGTCTTCCGGTGGAACCACCTAATTTGGGCGTCCAGAGCATTTAGCCTCATTTATATCTGTACGACTGCGTTTAAATTCAGCATACCAGTAAATGATGAGTGACACTTAACAAGCCATTACTTTACTTGAACGGTATTTTTTTACATCCATTGTTTTAAAAATATCAAAAATGGCGTCATTAAAACCACTGTAACTTGTAAACCAGTCATCGAAATGTCATGAAATTTTGACACGTATCATTTGAAGGTTGGTACTTCCTAAAAACCATATGGATTTTTTGAAAAGTACGACTTCTACGTGTTAGACAAAAAACTTTTCAGTCTACGCGTTATGGATTCGCCGAGTTAAAACATCCACCGCTTTATGAAGCGCAAACGAAAGATTTTTTTTGATGGAATAAAACAACTCGAGAAACGTTAGCTAGTGTTGATGATATCAATAGTCAGTTTCCGATAGATGCAATGAATGTTGCCTGTTGATCCGAGTAAAAATCATTTCACCCTATTAACAGAAGACAACAATTTTGTTATGAAACGATGTATGTTCTAACTTTAGTGCTTGGCTGGTGCTGCCAAAGAAAGCTTTTAATTTGACAGAATGGTAAAAACTTGGATAAAGCACTACCGTGACCCAGATCGAGAATTATCAAACTTTTAAGCTCAAACAACAAACCGGTTTGTTTTAGCGAAATTCTAAACCTCTTTTTAAGGCCATGCATTTTCACACTAAGGCGTTATGTGACACCTTTAGTCAAACACAATAGGGTCTTATAAAAACTAGGACCTTTATTCGGAAAAACAGTATCTGGCATAACAGTAGATATTAAAACTGAAGCATTGCTACTGAAATGGCAAAGCAGTTGAAAGACGTATAAAGTATTTATATCGAACTTTCACATCAACCTCTGGTATTTTTTATCCCCTAGACGAACCGTAGAGATATTCCTCAGTTATTAATTTAGAGCGTGGGTCTACAATCATATACATCGATCTGTCTACAAACCCATGACTAGACGGGTCGACCTACTAGTCTAAAAAGTTGCCTGCTAGTGGATGGTAACCTTGCGGAACTATTGCGTGTCTTCACACTATGCAAATGTTAACATTAAATCCAACGCCACATATACACACATGTACATAGCTAATAGAACATCCCAAAAAAAAACCATTCTATACAGAAATTCGCAATGAACTGATCTTATTTTCATAAGTCATCATATGTCATGGAGATATTACTGGTAATATACAGGACCCTAGGCGCCAACGTAACTTCTTCCGATTCGCGTACGTCACTTCCGGGATCTTCACGTCAAAATCCGGATATTAACCGGCCATCACCCCGATGGGGTTAGTTTACAACCCTTTTTGCTCCCCTATGACTGCCCCGTATCGTGGGCCTTTGTTGGTACGGTTTTAATTATTATTTACAATTTAATATTAGTGCTTCGCGTACATTGAAAAATATATGTTGGAGAAAATGTGCGGATTTCGTCAATGGGTCTTGGATATATATTTTGAACTGGATTAACAAGAGGAATTTTTTTTTGGATATTCTGTTTTTTTTTTTGATTTTTTAAACAATGACGAGGGTATATGTTTCCGTATCAGTACCGCATATGAGAATAAAAGAATTAAAATCTACTGATGTACGCTATAATTTCCGCAAAGCAGACTATTTGTCTTTATATCCGGACCCGCGCACAGTGGGGAAAAACGAAAAATCGTGTTTAAAAATTGTCTAGAGCCTTCAATTTTGGTTTGATTTGGACGATTTTTTTTTTAAATTGAAGCTTATTAAATTCCGAACAAAGTTGTCGGAGCAGATTTTTCAATTAAACTTTTGTTTCAAAATGGCGGACGTTGGTTTCTGATTATATAGCGACTGAGACACATAAAACGCTTACAGTTTCAAACCAAGTTGTGCCACTGTTTAGCAATAGCAGCCACTTTTTTGCTACAACAGCAAACAATGTGGCTAGTGCAGCAAAATATTTAGCTGTCCCTATTTTAACAAAACATTTTAGCTGTTGTAGCCATTTTCTAGCTGTATGAGCTGTCCTTTTCTGCGTGTATCGCTGTTTTTTTGTATCTGCTAGAAAATTGTCTACGATATTTAAAATTTACAGCAGCAATATTCTAGCAATAACTGCATGAAAATTTAAATCCCGCAACTAAACTTGAATAACTTGAATGATCTGACTGCCACAGTCTAAATGCCACAGAGAAACTGTCTTGCTCGATTCAATTTTGGTATCCGCCATACTTGATTTGTCATTTTAAGTCAATTGTTGAAACATATTTATAATTAACAACCTTAAAGAAATTATTTATGCAAATGTTATGGATATAAAATAATAATGGTACGTTTATTCATATTTATAATACTTTTATTGTTCTTGGCAGCTATTTTGGGTTCATTAATATTAATCTTGTAACTGTGATATTAGATATATTATCTGCGACATAAAAAAACATACATACACGCATTTTAGCCCAACTTGGTTTGAAACTGTAAGCGTTTTCTGTGTCTCAGTCGCTATATAATCAGAAACCGCCGCTCGCGTGGACTTGATTCACTACTATCGTCACTGCTTATTTCTTATGTTACCCTACGTAATAAAATATCTCCCATTATTTCCCCTTATCTTCCAATATTTCTCCTTATCTCCCATTATCTCTACATAATTTCCCATTATCTAGGCTTATCTCGACTTATCTCCCATTATTTCTCCTTATTTTCCATTATCTCACCATAACTTCCATTATCTAGACTTATCTCTGCTTATCTTCCTTTTTTTTTTTTGCCTTATCTCCCATTATTTATACTTATCTCCCATTATCTCACCTTATCTCCCATTATCGAGGCTTATCTCGACTTATCTCCCATTATTTCTCCTTATCTCCCATTATCTCATCTTATCTCCCATTATCTAGACTTATATCAAATTATATAGAACATATGTATAAATTTATAAAAACACGTAAATCGGATAAGTGGTTCTCGAGTGATAAGCGCACTAACGGACAGACAGACAGACAGAGAGACGTTGCATTTTATATATATTGTATTCTTTGCTACTTGATATTGTTCCATATTTAATGCTTTAGGGAGTGTATTACAAGAGAACGCGCTAGCGGCAAGCTTTTCTACGACTTGATTCACTATTATCATCACTGCTTATTCCTTATGTCTCCTAACGTAATAAAATATATCCTATAACCTGGCCAGAGAACATACGTATGTTTAAAAAAAAGCGCGTAAATCGGATAAGTGGTTCTCCAGTGATAAGCGCATTAACGGACGGGCAGACAGACGGACAGAGAGACATTGCATTTTATATATATTATAGATATTCTCTGCTACATAATATTGTTCCATATTTAATGGTTTGGACTGTGTATTGGAAGAGAACGCGCTAGCGGCAAACTTTGTCCGACTTCATTTACTATTATTGTTACTGCTAATTCCTTATATATATATATATATATATATATATATATATATATATATATATATATATATATATATATATATATAAACATATGTATGTTTTTAAAAAAAAAGCACGAAAATCGGATAAGTGGTTCTCCAGTGATAAGCGCATTAACGGACAGACAGACAGACAGAGATACTTTGCATTTTATATATATTATAGATGTAATAAAATATATACCTATAACCTGGTCAGAGAACATATGTATGAATTTAAAAAATCACGTAAATCGGATAAGTGGTTCTCGAGGGATAAGCGCATTAACGGACAGACAGACAGACAGACAAACAAACGTTGCATTTTATATATATTATAGGTATAGATTATTATTATTATTATTATTATATAACCGGGCCAAAGAATATATGTATGAATTTAAAAAAAGACTCGTAAATTGGATAAGTGGTTCTCGCGTGATAAACGCACTAATGGACAGACAGGCAGACAGAGAGACATTACATTTTATATATATTATAGATTATAGATTACAGATATTCTTTGCTACATAATATTGTTCCATATTTAATGGTTTAGGCTGTATATTGCAAGGGCACGCGCTAGTGGCAAACTTTTTTCCGACATCATTCATTATTTTACGTCACTGCTCATTCCTTATGCTACCTATCGTAATAAAATATAGCCTATAACCTGGTCAGAGAACATATGTATGTTTTTTAAAAAAAAGTACGTAAATCGGATAAGTGGTTCTCCAGTGATAGGCGCACTAACGGACAGACAGAGAGACGTTGCATTTTATGTATATTATAGATGCCACGGACTGGACATTTCTTGAATCTTATGATAATGTTAATCTAGCCCTCAAAGGTTTCTATGAGAAACTATATGACATATTTAATAAGTGCATACTTAAAACTAATAATAAATCAAAAAATTATCCTACTTGGTTTAACATAGAAATAATAAATAAACTCAAGTGTAAAGCAAAATTGAGAAAAAAATATAAAAGGACCAATGATTTACTGGTATTATTAGAATTTAAAAAAAGGATATAAGAAGTGCTCAATGTGCATACTTGATAACAGTACAGGAGGAATAAGCCCTCGTTTATTTTGGTCCTTTATAAATAACAAAAAAGGGTCATTGCACATACCAAATAAAATGTTTTTCAATATAGAGGAGTTTAATGGAGGGGATGAAATATCTAATGCATTTGCTAATTACTTTGAAAGCGTTTACTCTAATGATTTAGGTAGCAGTAATGATAGTGTTGAAAGTGTCAATCATCACGGTGTTCTAGTTGACAAAATTGATATAGTTAATGTTGTGGAGACATTGAGGGAGTTGAAGGATGATAGAGCAACAGGCCCAGACGGCATTCCCCCATACATATTTAAGGGCTTTGAGGATATATTATGTTATCCGCTACTGTTTTTGTTTAATTTGAGTCTTAAAACAAAAATGTTTCCCCACCTGTGGAAAAGAATAAGAATATGTGTAGATATATTTAATGATAAGTGCAGTCTTTTCAAAACTAAATTGCGTGCGTTGTTTTAAGTGTATGTAGATTATTATATAATATTATTTAAATTAAGTTAATTTAAGTTCTAGTACTTTGTAATTGGAAAGATCTCTGTAATCAATCTGTAAAGTGCAGTAAATAAATAAATAAATAAATAAATAAATAAATATATCGATAAGTTTCTAGCTAGGTGTAGGAAGAACAAGCTAATCTCAAAAACAAAAATGAATTGTAGTACACTGGTGGTAACTCTAAGCCTTACCAAAAAAAAAAATATTTATTGCTTCTTGCTTGAACGAAATTTATTTCTTTTAAACGTTTTTTCACTTTTAGGAATAGGTAACGGTACGACGAAGCTAAATCAGGCGAATATGGGGGATAATCAATTGGCTCAGTTAGTTTATTTTTTTCAAAACTAACAACGATTTGTGCGCAGGCGCATTGTCATGTAAAAACAGCACACTTTAAGACACTTGTTCTTAATTCTTTTCTGAAAAGTTCTGTTTGTGGCTCTCATGTTTCCTCAGAGAGCGTTCTTTACGAGTGGCAGTTGACGGATTTCTTTCTAACACCTTCACTATCAACGCCGGTGTGCCCCAAGGTTCCATACTGTCTCCTACTCTCTTCCTCATTTATATTAACGATCCGCTGGAAAGGACCGAGAATCCAATCTACAGCTTTGCAGATGACAGTACGCTAATCTCTTCATTCACTTTGAACGCTCGGACATCGACTGCTCAGACGAATATCCGCAGACAGCGGGAGGTCGTTCAACTTAACAAAGACCTGGAAGAAATCCTATCTTGGGGTGACAGTAACCAGGTGGAATTTAACGCTACAAAAACCCAGGCGGCAGTTTTTTTCTAAAAAAGTAAACGTTGCAGAACTCGACATAGTTATGTCGGGGCACTCCATCCCTCTAACATCGTCACTCAATCTGTTGGGCGTTAATTTGGGAGCAAATATGTCCTGGCATGAACATGTTGCAGGCATAGCAAGAAGAGCTTCTCAAAAGTTGGGAATATTGTTTCGAACCAGAAAGCTTTACACTCCACAACAACTGTTAATTCTTTACAAAGCTCAAATTCGACCAACCATGGAATACTGCTCCCATGTTTGGAGCTCCGCTCCCAAACATACACTGCATTTGTTGGATTCTATCCAGAGAAGAGCTGTTCGTCTGATTGGACACCCGGAACTGACCGACGGCCTTGATTCGCTGGAACATCGAAGAACGGTTGGCGACTTGAGCCTGTTCTACAAGTACTTTCATGGAAAGTGTTCGAAAGATGTGGCCCGTTTAATTCCTCCCAGAGCGGTGCATGTTAGAAGTACACGTCGCGCTAATGCTTCACATCCGTATGAGGTTCAGCTTGTTACTCCTCGTACAACGCTTTTCAAGTAATCTTTTATATGGAGAACATCATACCTTTGGAATGGTTTACCCAGGACTGTGTTTCCCATCGAGTACAATCTACAGCGATTCAAGAACAACGTGAATCGCTTTCTCCGCACACGTGTCGCTCCTGTAGCGCTTTAGGGACTTCCCTGTAGCACGTGTGCTAGACCCATAAAAAAAAAAAAAAAAAAAAAAAAGCCAAGTTTACTTAATAACGAAGGATAATATTTTCCACTGTTTTGCAGTGTCCCAAGTAATCTGTAAAAAGTATCTCACTGTTGCCCCAAAAAACAGAAGCAAGAACTGCATCTGTTGATTTCTGTAAGCGAAACTTCTTGGGGCGAAGTAAGCCAGCATGTTTCCACCTATTCGCCTGTAATTTTGTCACTAGATCATAATATAATAGACTAACCTTTCATCCATAGTTACCATTCGATAGAAAACGGCAGCAAATCAACTTGGATGTTTTCGGTTGGCGTTCAGGCATTATAACTTCCTTATACGTAAGTCAGAATTGACAATTGAAAAAATACGTTCATTTGAAATGTTATTATTCTTCACGTTATACGTTTTAGCCCAATCCATCCAAAATCATTTCAAGTACAGTCTCAACATTGATGTCGGTCCTTCCTCTCTTACACAATTTTTGATAGTGGAGTGGGAGGGACATTGTTCCTTCAGCGTATTAAATATGTCGTTGTATATTTCTTCAGCGGAGAGTAATTCCAAAATAAAGTACTTTATCAATCGATATTCGATTTTACGAAATTCACAATTTTTATCGTTTATACTCGTAAACTGGAGTACCAAACATTGTTACCATATTTATTAAATGCACTGGTCTTCAAAATTTTGTTTTTTCTTTCACAAGGGCTAAATTAACGGAATATATTTATCTTTTTCATGCTGAGCTTAAATATGTTCTCAGATTTTATTCATCAGGCAGGGTTTTTTTTTTGTGGCACCTGTTTAAAGTTTTAAAATAATTAGTACTTACAAGACACTGAATAATAAATACACGGCTAATTTTGTCTAACCTAAAAAGTTTTATATGATGATTTCCGGTCATATTTTGCCTTTTTCATGGTTCAGCAGTAGTCGGCCAGCATACTGGGACCCCATTTGCCATGGTACCTCTTTTCCATAGTAGCTGATGAAAACGCTCGCCATGCTCATCTGAGACAGCACCAAGATTTTCAGGGAAGAAGTCTAGGTGGAATTTCAAGAAGTGAATTTTTAAGAACATATTGCAGCCCATTTCTTTGTATGAGATCACTCCCTATTTCACTATAGTTTTCTTCTTTATTATTGCCAAGAACTCCACAACAGATATTTTTGAATAATTTCCACGCTGCTTTTTCCGATGAATGTAACAGTTCCTCAAAATGTTCATCATCCGATATTAATGATCTTATTCGGGGCCCTATAAAAATTCCTTTCTTCAATTTTGCATCACTTATTTTAGGAAATTTATATTTCAAATACATAAATGCATCCAAGTCACAGTTTTACATGCAGGGGAGGTAAATACACCTTTTTTACGATCCACTGATGGGGTATTTGATACATTTTTATGCCCAGAAATAAAAGATTCACGTTAAAGCCATTGTTGCCTTATGTAGTGAGACTCCTTATCCCTGCTATCCCATTCACACAAGAAACAGCAGAATTTCATGTATCCAAGTTGCAAACCTAACAATAAAGCTATAACCTTCAAATCACCACAGATATTCCAGTTATATTTAGTATACTGAATTTTTTCTAGCAGCAATTTCATATTTTCATATGTCTCCTTCATATCACTGGCATGCGCGACAGGTATTGATGGTAATTCATTCCCATTATGGAGTAGTATAGCCTTCAAACTGACTTTCGATGAGTCTATGAACAATCGCCACTCATCTGGCTGGTGTTGATGTCCAAGAGCCTCCATTACTGCACAAACATCATTACAAAAAACTACATGGCCTTCTTTAGAGAAGTAGTCACTGAAATCACTATGGCGTCTACGATAAACGCATATCCTTGTACCTTTTTGGAGTAGACTCCAACCTTTGAGCCTGGAACTTAAAAGCTCAGCTGACTGTTTAGACAAATTTAAATCCCGTATAAGATCATTAAGATCTTCTTGAGATAAAAAGTGAGGTTCTGATGAACTACTTGCTTCACATGTAGGGTCACTTCTCTCGCTTTTTCCGTCTTCAGTATGAACTGGGTCGGAGTGGGAGTTATCACTTAAAGTCATGAAATCTGGAAACTTTGGTACAGGATACTCTTCCCTATGTGGCACAGGTCTAATTGCAGATGCCAAATTGGGGTACTTAACTGTATATTTTGTTTTGGACGTAATTCCTTTAATGTTAGTTAAGCAGAAATAACAATCAGTTAAATGGTCCTTCTGCTCTTTTTAGTTAACTAAATTGCTTGTTATTGCTTTAGCTTCTATTACCAAATATTATTAAATAATAAGATTAAATTAAAATGAAAATAACTACGCTTTCTTTTAAAGGGGACCATAAAGTTTATAGTCTCTAATAGTTTCTAAACTACTATATAGACTCTAAACTTCCAAAAGCTCCTCTCAACTAGAAGTTATACACACTAAATTAGCTAATAAAATTTCGATTTGCCTTAAACAGCATCTAAAATTCATGATCGAGTGTTATACATATTCAAAATTGTTCTGGTGGAAGAACAGATAAAACAACACTTTGGAACATTCTCAAAAAATTGGTAGGAAATAAATCCATACAACAAGAAGAGAAAAATTTTTTCCATAGCGTGCGCTCACTTTATATTAACCAACCATGATGATACCGCACTTTTGCCGGAAGCAAAATCGAATTGAAAAAGAATTACAAACCGAGGCAAAAAAGATCGGTTTACAGATGAACATTACAAAAACAAATTCATGACGAACGAACAAACAACCATTAATGACGGAATATCCATACACGGACAACAAATGGATAGGGTAGATTTCCATGTATATTTGGAACAGGACGTTATAATCGAAAAAGTAAATCAAGAACTGGAAGTCAATCGAAGGATACGCCTGGGATGGACGGTTTACGGTAAAATGTAGCAAATCTTTCCAAACTTCCTTTAAAACTTAAAAGTAAAGTATATAACGAATGCATTCTACCAGTAACAACATATGGTAGCGAAACATTGGTCCTTACAAAAAAAGTTATTATAAAATTACCAGTCCACCAGAGAGCAATCGAAAGGAAAATGCTGGGTATATCACTCAGAGATCCCAAATTAAATGACTGGATAAGGAATAAAACACGGGTCCAGGATATAATTAAAAGAATATCATCCCACAAATGGAACTGGGCAGAAATATAGAACGGAAAAGTGACAGCTTTGGTTCGACAATATTAAAAAATGAGCGGGGCTTAATTGGTATCAAATTGATGAACACAAGGACATATGGAAGCACATGAAAGAGGCCTATATCTGAAGGATAGAGACTGACTAGAGGAAGAACAAGGAATATATATATATATATAAATATATATATATATATATATATATATATATATATATATATATATATATATATATATATATATATATATATATATATATATATATATATATATATACGGCTGATGAATTGTTATACGATGGAACGCGTTGTGAATCGACAGATTACAAAACAGGAAAAGACGGCCTAAATATGTTGTTGTTTAATTTTAGTATTTGATATTGATTTTTATATACTTGGGGTAGAATATTAACGAACAAGCTATCTAGCGGTAATTGTTAGAAACTTGCTAAACAATTCCTAAATTGGTCTGCCCCCGGTAGAAAGCAGGTAAGCGTTCGAAACTACCAAGTAGTCAAGAAATGCAAATTGTTATATCTTACTGAATTAAAACATATTTATAAGCAATTAAAGTAATTACGATGAGTGAATTGGTACTCTAAGCTTGAAAAGTAAAAACCTATTTAAAGATATTTCGTGTCAAAGTCGTGGAAACGTCGAAAAAAAAAACGCTCAATTAATTAACATGGTCTAATCCCCAAAAATTACGATATACTTGTAAATTGTAGGTACGGCATTAATCATCTCTTGAACTTCAGGAAAAAAAATGTACCTTGTAGATATGAAACCTTTCATGCGCTAGTTTTACTCGCCCATAACTAGTCTGATTCATCTCCACACATCGAGTGCCGTTAAAAATAGAACAATATCCATCTAGAGGATTCGGCTCTATGCATATCTCTAACTTGTTTTTTTTTTTTCGAGCATCCTGTATATATTTTTCTTATAAGATTATATATTTAAAGTCCTTGAAAAAGCCTTTTCAATGAGCAGGTTTAAATTTTTTTCATACTTGACGAGATGACGTCTAACGTCCGCCATTAGGTACTATCAGCGAGTAAGCAAACACACATGTACATACATATACTCGTATTTAACCATCCATTCAATATTCTGTTTTTTAATTCTCTATCTGAAACATTATGTTTGCGAACGCGGCGTTTAAGTTCTTCCCATAAATACTCGATAGCGTTAATATCAAGTGATTGCGGAGGTGTATGAAGCTGCTGTCGCATACTATGGATCATCCATTCTCGCACCAAGTTTGTGGTATGTCTCGGATCATTGCCCGTTGAAAAATGTATCTTTTTTCGAGTGCTAACTTTTGGATACTTTCTCTTAAATTGTCTCTCAAAGTGTTCAGATAAACATGCTGATCCATGGTACCTTTAATAAAATAAAAATTTCCAACCCCTCCAGGGGACATGCATCCCCAATGCAGCACACTGCCACCTCGTTGTCTTACCGTGGAACAAATGTTTTTAATATCGAATGCGTTATTCTTTCTCCAAACTTTAGTTCTGCTATCAGAAGGTTAATTTTAGTTTTATCACTAAAGATTACGGATTCCCAAAATTCAGGAGGTTTAGTAATGTATTCGCTAGCAAAAGCTAACCGCTTTTTGCGACTAGCTTCTGAAACTAACGGCTTCTTCTTGGCTGCACACCCCTTATAGCCTGCCCTGTGTAAACAATTTCTCACTGTCTGTGAACAAATATTTTTCGAAAATAGTTTGCCTAATAATACTGACCTCTTCACGTGGAGTTAGTTTCTTGGGACTACCGGAGCGTGGTTTAATTTTTTGTAGGAACCCGTTGATTTATACTAGTTTATAATGTACTGAACAGTATCGTGCGACTTTTTAACAATTTTTCCTATATTTTTGTACGATTTTTCATCTTTCCACAAATCAATTATGATCTTTCGAACTTGAAAAGAAATTTCACAATTTCTCTCGCTCATCTTTAATACTACTTTGAAAATCCATTGCAAAATTACTAGCCACAAGTGGCAGATTGTAAAGTATTGCCGAAAATTATTCCTTTGTTTTCAGTTTAGCCAGCAATAGATAGCTTGATAAAATGCAGCTCATTATAACGTGTTTTTTTCAATGCAGTTCTTCAGCGTATGGAGACTTTCTTGAGATTAATTTTGTGTACATTTTTATAACAGTGATGTAAATTCTAAATAAAATGTTCCGTAGTTGTTTTTAATATTAATCCTCGTTGGTTAAGTTTCAAATATAAATTTCAACATCTAAGTTGGGAATGTGGAATCTTTGGCACAATGATACTACTCAGTATATATCACCACTACACCAAACAGCTAGCTATGGGTAATTGCTTATCACCTTTCATGGCCAATTTATTCATGAGTAAGTTTGAAATCGAAGCCAGTTAAGAATTCGAATATTTCCCAAGGGTATGGTATAGGTATGTGGATGATATTTTTCGCGATTTTTGATACAAAGAAAGCAAATATTGATAATTTTGGTTCTAAATTAAATAGCCGGTATGATTCCATTAAATTCACTTACGAAGTTGAGAACAAAGGACAATTGCCTTTTCTAGATATTTTAATTATTAAAAATAATAATAGATTAGAATTTGATATCTGTAGGAAGGATACAGTAACAGATAGATATATTCCTAATGATTCATTTCATTGCAAACAACATAAATTAGCCTCATTACATTTTTTAGTTCATCGTTTGGTCACTTTCCCTCTGAACAGAGTAAACTTCAATAAAGAAAGGAATCGTATTAGAAATATAACTAGAGTTAATGGTTACGACGATGACTTAGTAAATAAGCTAATAAATAGACATAAATTTAGGTTTAATATTCAGAATTCCACCTTTTTTACACGCGAAGAAAATAACACCAAATATGTCTCCATACCATATAATCCGAAATATAGCAAGGGACTCAATAAGGTATTTAATAAGGTAGGCCTCACCTTAGTCTATAAGTCATCAGACAATCTGAGGAATATCTTAGGAAATCCCAAAAATAAGATTCCTAATTGTGAGAAAAGTGGAATTTATGAAATTAGTTGTAATGATTGTGACAAAAAGTATGTTGGGCAAACTAAAAGGTCAATTAAAACACGATTTAAAGAACATTTAGCACACTTAAGATACAATAGAACAGAAAAGTCTAGCATTGCCGAACATGCCCTTGAAGCTGATCATACTGTAACATTAGATAATCTAAGATTAATAAAAAATGTATCTGATAGGAGATTGTTGAACGCATACGAAAGTATGGAAATCATAAAATGTAAAAGTAGTTTAAATAAAGACAGAGGGCCTATTCCTTATAGTCCCCTCTACTGGGTACTTGACCGGAACTGAGAGCCTTGCCTATGTCATTAGTTCCGCTTGAGTAATTCAAGGGTTAGACTAAGTATAAATATGGTAGATTTGTAGTTTTAGCTTTAGTCAATCATCGCTCCTGATGAAGCTAACATGGTTAGCGAAACGCGCGTCGAGTGCAAAAATAAAGTGTTTGGTGTAGTGGTGATATATACTGAGTAGTATCTAAGTTGGGAATGTGGAATCTTTGGCACAATGATACTACTCAGTATATATCACCACTACACCAAACAGCTAGCTGTGGGTAATTGCTTATCACCTTTCATGGCCAATTTATTCATGAGTAAGTTTGAAATCGAAGCCAGTCAAGAATTCGAATATTTCCCAAGGGTATGGTATAGGTATGTGGATGATATTTTCGCGATTTTTGATACAAAGAAAGCAAATATTGATGATTTTGTTTCTAAATTAAATAGCCGGTATGATTCCATTAAATTCACTTACGAAGTTGAGAACAAAGGACAATTGCCTTTTTTCTAGATATTTTAATTATTAAAAATAATAATAGATTAGAATTTGATATCTATAGGAAGGACACATTCATTTCATTGCAAACAACATAAATTAGCCTCATTACATTTTTTAGTTCATCGTTTGGTCACTTTCCCTCTGAATAGAGTAAAGTTTAATAAAGAAAGGAATCGTATTAGAAATTTAACTAGAGTTAATGGTTATGACGATGACTTAGTAAATAAGCTAATAAATAGACATAAGTTTAGGTTTAATATTCAGAATTCCACCTTTTTTACACGCGAAGAAAACAACACCAAGTATGTCTCCATACCATATAATCCGAAATATAGCAAGGGACTCAATAAGGTATTTAATAAGGTAAGCCTCACTTTAGTCTATAAGTCATCAGACAATCTGAGGAATATCTTAGGAAATCCCAAAAATAAGATTCCTAATTGTGAGAAAAGTGGAATTTATGAAATTAGTTGTAATGATTGTGACAAGAAGTATATTGGGCAAACTAAAAGGTGAATTAAAACACGAATTAAAGGACATTTAGCACACTTAAAATACAGTAGAACAGAAAAGTCTAGCATTGCCGAACATGCCCTTGAAGCTGATCATACTGTAACATTAGATAATCTAAGATTAATAAAAAAATGTATCTGATAGGCGATTGTTGAACGCATACAAAAGTAAAGAAATCATAAAATGTAAAAGTAGTTTAAATGAAGGCAGAGGGCCTATTCCTTATAGTCCCCTCTACTGGTTACTTGACCGGAACTGACGGCCTTGCCTGTGTCATTAGTTCCGCTTGAGTAATTCAAGGGTTAGGCTAAGTATAAATAGGGTAGATTTGTAGTTTAGCTTTAGTCGCTCCTGATGAAGCTAACGTGGTTAGCGAAACGCGCGTTGCGTGCAAAAATAAAGTGTTTGGTGTAGTGGTGATATATACTGAGTAGTAAATTTAAACATGTTTTCTCGTAGTTCCAATTAATTAGTTAAACATAACAGAAAAACAGTACAGAAAGCAGGTGGTGTATGGAGACTTTTTGAACTGACTGTACATATGTATTTATAATAATTTATGTACACATATACCCGACCTGACTGACCAAAAAAACAAACGAGCACATCTCTTTTCAACCAGCATCTTTTACAGATTACGAGAAAATTTTAGCGGTGCTGTTCAGCGTCGAATTCAAACTTGAAATCCGCTAGGAGAGGGGCAATTCGGTGATTCCATTGGCCGGGAATTTCGAGAGGAGCTTCAGACCGATCAGTATTATTGTAGAGGCGAGCGGCAGTGTTTCGCTGAGAGACGGAGTTCAACAGATTGTTTGCTAAATACGGCGATAGTTTGACATACCGCAGAAATTTGTTAACAACTTACTCTAATTATTTTTAGTTAATATGAGGCACTTTATGGGAATGTATTGTTAATAACTTAATATTGTCGTTGGACTTGACACTGATGATGACTGATACATATTTAAGAACCTTGGTATGTTATATAGAGTGTTGTGATTTTTTATAATTCTTGTTGACTCTTTTTGATTATTGTATAAATTTGGACTGATATAAAAGTTCGCTGTCGCAAGATGTTTGGGAATACACTTTTTAATAAGGTAAGTTTTCTTTGTTTTCCTAATGTCTATAAAAATATTTTGATTCTGTGTTTGTATTACCAAACATATATCTTGGTTTAGATTAAAAAGTATCACGAAAAATGTAAGTTTTACTCAATATACTCAATATTAGTTATGATAGATACCAATTAGTGGTGCCCAGTGAATGGTTTAACGGTGCGTTGTTTTTGCAAATATCACTTAAATGATTTAGTAAAAATATAATAAAAATAATTAATTTATCCGTATTAGGAAGAACAAACCACATTTTATGGTGGTCGAGAACTAATTAGAAAATTCTTGATTGTGTGATTTTTAACAATACGAATAAAAATGATGTAAAAAATAATAAGAAAAGAAATAATGCCTGTAGGTACACCAAAATGCATATAAATAGTGAAATAAATTAAAATATATATATATATATATATATATATATATATATATATATATATATATATATATATATATATATATATATATATATATATATTTACCCCTGTTTTTAGTGTTCCGTAAAGAACACTTATAAGATCACTTCGGTGTCTGTCCGTCTGTCTGTCTGTCACACCCGATTTTCTCCGAAACTATTTAACATAGAAAGTTGAAATTTGGTAATAATATAGAAATTGATGGCTTCATCAGAGCCATATAGTTTTCAAAATTAAATTTTGACTTAAGGCGTTAGTTTTGGGGGGTGAAATCGGAAGTGAAAAAAAAATTCTTTTACTAGGTAATCGAGTGTGGTGTCAAATGACAGCTTGTGAAAACACGAATAAAAAATATATATATAATGTAATACTTGCGCGCACTTTTCTTTGTATTATTTTAAAAA
Organism: Pachyrhynchus sulphureomaculatus; assembly: GCA_019049505.1. Lineage (NCBI taxonomy): Eukaryota > Metazoa > Arthropoda > Insecta > Coleoptera > Curculionidae > Pachyrhynchus > Pachyrhynchus sulphureomaculatus. The sequence goes on along the minus strand of CM032451.1, from coordinate 648,757 downwards.
AACCGCGAAAAATCGCTGTCCACCCGGCTTATCTCGAAAAGTACTTATCGAAAAATTTTGAAAAAATTCTGGAATATTCTCCACGGGGTGTAGATTGAACGAAAATTATCACGAGTGCATTACCTGTAATAATTTATCGGTATATAAAAAAAAAACAGAAATTTCAAGGTCATCAATTTTCAGTAAAGATTGGAAATAAACTTTGTTGAAAACTCATTTGGGGTGTGTGTTTTGTGAAGTCACTGATCATTTTATACTTCTGTTACAACATTTTTTATTTTAAAAGTAATCAACGTACGGAACACTAATTGCGCAAGTTCAACTTGCACTTGACCGGTTTTTTTATTTTTTGTTAGTGGTTGATTTAGTGGCGCCCAACGTATGGGCTCGCTAATATTTCGACAAAAGCTAAGATAAGATCAGTTAAGACGCATACACTGAAGGTTCCATCCCTAACAATTATATAATTTCAACTTTTTCTGTAGGAAAAGTCTATATTTATTTTTTCGATCTTATTACTATAGGAAATACAGTTTCTTATATATATTTTTTGGTCGTATTTTAAAACGTATTTCCCAAATTATTAAATTAAAAATTTAAGTAAAAACTACTTTGGAAGGCTGTTATAAAACCTCTTTAATTGTTTAAATAAAAATGATAGATTTTTTTATTAGTGCTTTGGTGATGCTTCAGGTAGTTTTCAAGAAAATCGATTACAACTAAGAGATAAATATATATTTAAACAAATCACGTAATAGCGATATAATTTTTTCCCTTTAAGGTACCTAACTAAAAAAAAAAAAAAAAATGGACATACTGACGTGATCTGCACACAAACGGAGAATGCGACGTGAAAATGCAAACCTTAGTTATCTAAAAAGCAGTCCTTTAGTTAATTTTTTGTTACCCAATTCCGAACCCAATTTCTTAGTTCTAAAAGGACCTAATCAACACTGGCCGTATTCATCTATTATCTAGTAATTAATAATTAATTAATAATGTTAGCTTTGAGATTAATATTTATCGCTTAACGGTCTTGTATGAGCCAATTTATTAAGAAATATCTTCGGACTTGCCTGTTTTCTTTGTTCCCTGCTCTATAGATCGTCGCTCCATCTCTTTCTTCGACGTCCCATTGATTCCAGCCATTATTATCGCGCGATCTGCGTAATATATAATTTTAAATTCTCTGTTGCCCATTCTATATCCCTTCTTTCTTTTGACTTTCTTTATAATTTCATCCATGACAATATTAAATAGAAGAGGACATAAAAAGTGTCCCTGTCTGATTCCAGATTCATAGTTCAATTGATTCTGTCATTCCTTTTTCTGCTAATCTTGCGACTAATTTATTGTCTTTATATATATTCTCGATAGTTTTAATTAGGTCTAATGGGATGTTCCTGTTATATAACAGACGAATAACGTCTTCTATTTGCACATTGTCGAAAGCTTTTTTTAAGTCTATCAGGCACAAGTATGCTGGAACGTTCTATTCAATGGATTTTTCTTTTACCTGTCTCACAATGAATACGGCATCGATGCATGAATATCCACTCTTAAATCCTTGCTATTCTTCTTCCAGTTGTATTTTCCCGTTTATTTTTGTTGTAATAATCTTTGTTGTTAATTTCAGTGTACAGTTTAATAGATTTATGCCTCTATAGTTATTTGGATCTTGCTTAACCAGAGAGTATCCCCCATATTGTAGTAGTTCATTAGCTATTTGGTATTGGCCTGAAGATTTACGGTTTTTTGATTTTTCCAGTGTTTCTATGATATTACGTCCTTTTCTGTTATACAGTGGCTCACAGCTTAAATGATGCAGTCGCTATAAGAAAAGACTAACTGGCCTCTTTATTTATTTGGAAAAAATAACTTATTGAAATTAAATTAGTAAAGAGTCTTTTAAAAAAGTATGAATAACTTTTTGTCTTAAATATGCCTTACTTAATTAACAATAAATAATTAATTAAATTTTATGCAATTTTAACGTCACAACTTAAATGAAGCAAAATAACAACAGGTGTCAAAACTTATGGCATTTTGAAATTTACGAAGGCGGCGTTGCTTTGATTTCTTAGTGCAATTGTTTTTTGTTTAGTTTGACATTTTTTCATTCAATAAAACGAAATTGTTTAAGAATAGGTCGTCGAACTACAATTTCTGAGAGAAATTTAATTATTACTCATTACAGGAATGGATACAGCCAAAGAGACATAGCCAAAATGGTAAATAAATGTCCGTCAACTGTTCAGCATATCATTGAACGTTACCGGAATGAAAATAGAGTCGGGAATAAGTCAAGGTTGGCTCCAAATAAGATCTTCAATGAACGTGAAGAAAGATGAATTTTAAGAGAGGTATCAAATAATCCAAAAAAAAAGTGCGCTAAAGTTGTGCGCCGAGGTGGAAAGACAGTTTGGAAAAAGGTGTAACCCCGAAACAGTTCGACGGATCTTACGAAATAATAATTTACATGGTCGAACAGATAGAAATAAGCCTTTCATTAGCCAAAGAAATAGACGCGTGAGATTGGAATTTGCCAGAGAGCATATCAATAAAGACTTGAACTTCTCGAATTCAGTAATATTTGCTGATGAGACCAAAATAAACTTATTTGGGTCCGATGGAAAAATATCGGTGTGGAGAAAGCCTAACGAAGAATTAAAATTGAAAAGTATGAAAGCTACGGTAAAGCACGGTGGAGGTGGAGTGGTGTTAGTGCCCAAAAATTAGATATTGAAAACAATTATCGGTTCTATCACGACAATGATCCAAAGCACACGTCATTTCGAGTCCACAGTTGGTTACTTTATAACTGTCCAAATGTTATTAAAACACCAGCCCAGTCACCAGACTTAAATGTAACTGAAAATTTGTGGCTGACATTAAAAAATAAAGTAAATAGTGCCCCAATATCAAATAAAACTGAATTAAAAGTAAAAATTACTGAAGCATGGAACACTATTTCCCCGGAGTATACTAGAAAGTTAGTTGAATCAATGTCCAGAAGATTACAAGCCGTTATGGATAATGAGGGAGGCCCGACCAAATATTAGCAGGCTTATTTCAAATTCTACAGTTTGTTTTCTCTAATAATTTTGGTATATTGAATTTTGCATCACTTAAGCTGTGACGTTAAAATCGCATATAATTTAATTAATTATTTATTGTTAATTAAGTAAGGCATATTTAAGACAAAAAGTAAGACTCTTTACTAATTTAATTTCAATAAGTTGTTTTTTTTCCAAATAAATAAAGAGGCACTGAGACCAGTTAGTCTTTTCTTATAGCGACTGCATCATTTAAGCTGTGAGTCACTGTATTTGTTTCTTCGTTTATCGCTATCTCTGGTGTTTGTGGCAGTGTGATACTGTGTTCTCTTTTATATAATTGTGTAAGATATGTTACCCACGTTCCTTTCTTCGCTTTGTGTATACTCTATTAGTTCTTTCATCTCAGTTCTCTGCTGTCTTATGAATTTCCAAATTTGTTTTTGTTGACCATAGAAGTCTGATTCTAATTTTCTACTGTATGTCTTCCAGTATTCCGTTTTTGTTCTTCTTACTAATCCGTGGGTTTCTGTTCGTATTCTTTTATATCTCTGGTAGGGTTCATCTGTCCTGATTGACCTGTACTTTAGGTAGCTTTCTTTCTGCTCATGGCATTTCTCTTTGATTTCTGCACTGAACCATGATGTTTTTGTTCTCCATTTTTTATTTTTCTCGACAGTTTTAGTCCCTAATGCCTCCTATGCCGGTTCTCATACATTTGTTTTTATTTTTAACCAACCATCATTTATGTTATCATGGTCATTTATTTGATTTATTCTGATTTTTCTTTCAGTCTTCTCTGGTACAGGTCTCTCGTTGATCCTTCTTGTAGATTTTCTATTCGTATCTTAGTTTCCGGTTCCTTATTTTAGTGTTGCTTTGTGTTTCTTATGTTCCAAATTAATTTACACATAACTAAATTATGATCACTGTCCGCGTTTGGTGTTGTCAAAAAAAGGGCGCAGGTAATTTCCACACCATTAATCCGTTTATAACCTAGACATATTTAAGGGATTGTAATTGCAGAAGTAAATTCCACACCAAGTACTTTCAGGTAGAGGATGAGGGTTGATAAATGAGGGGGGGTGGTGGTACGCACGGCTTGTTCAATTAAATCATTATTAAACCCTTCTACATATCAGTTTAGTACATATTATTAATTTGTGATTATTACTTGGTTGTGCGTATATTTTTTAAAGTGTTGATAATATGGAAGCAAAGTTAATAAAAAGTAATCGAGGAAAGGACATGTTATGTGTGAATTACTACACTTACTTTCGACAAAAGGTGCTAAAATGTGGAGAAACATTTTGGAGATGTTCAAAAAAAGATTGCAAATCAAAAGTCTTCACCGTTGGGTCAGAGAATTTAGCTACCAGAAGTGAAGGACTCCATACACACGAAGCCGACACCAAGAAGCTGAATCGGCAAATAATTAGTAATTCCTGCAAAAGAAAAGCCGGAGAGCATATGAGTGAAAGGCCATCAAAAATTATCCAACAAGAACTACAAAACACAGAGAGACTTGCTCTAAACCAATAGTAGCTGTTGATATCGCGGAATGGGTGAGCTACAACATTGTATAAAAAGCTATGAGGGACAAGCATCTGTTGGATCTCGGAACTCACGTTGGTCAAGTTGATGGCAGCATGAACTCAAGTTTTTTTGACGAAGTTTCAGCCTACAGATCCACTAGCATTCTCACTGGACATTCACCAAGGATATTTTTGCCAGGGAGAAAGTAGTTAGAGTAAATTTCACCTCAATGATAGACTAAAACAAGAAATCAAACTTGAAGATAGCCGATATTACTTCTCTCTGAAATCGATGAACACGAGGAATTAAGAAATGATAAATTTTGATGATGCTAAGTTTGCTTCTTTTATGTTTCTTTCTAAAGGATTGCTTTTCTAGTACTGTTTATGATTGATATTTTTTAAGTTTAATTTTAAATGATTACGCAATGATACTTCGATTGTCTTTGACATGATTTGTTTCAAATTTCGATTTCAATAAAATAGTAACGTAACGAAATCTAGCTATTTCTGAAGCGGTTGATCACGGCCGATAAAAAGTGGATTGCTTAGGACAATAGTATGCGAAAAAGATCGTAGTTGACAAATGATGAAGCTTCACAAACGATGGCAAAGCCCTGATTGAATCCAAAAAGGTGTGTGTTTCGTGGGGATCGTGCATCATGAGCTGTTGCAGCGTGGCTAAACGATTGATTTTGAACTCCACTGTCAGCAACTGACAAGATTGAATAAGCGATTAAAAAAAATTGGCCGGAACGAGTCAACAGGAAGGATGTGTCTTCCACCGTGACAATATGGGAGTTTTGATGCATCCACCGAATGGCTCGGACCTTGTAGCGTCAGAGAAACAGTAACAGAAAAAGATGTCGAATATGTTAGAAAAAACATTTGTAACAAAGACGAAAATTTTTGCCAGGACGTAATCCAAGAAGTGCTGAGGAGGTGCATAGTATTTTAGAGACATTTGAAATCAAAACTAGCAAGGGTGAGAATTTTCTATATATCAATGAACTCGAAAGTGGCATTATTGTTTTTTCTTGCACTACAAATGTCAATATGTTGTGTAAAATATCCAATATATATATGGACGGCACCTTTCATACTGCGCTAAATATTTTACAGTTATTTACAGTGCGTGGTTTTGCAAACGGTCATTACATTCCATTATTATTTTGCTTATTGCGTGATAAGAGAGCTGAAACATACAAAAACCTCTTCACATTATTAAAATGTAAGATTTATTCAACAGATACACTGTATTTCAATCCAGAGAAAATTACTATTGACTTCGAAAAATCTATTCATAAGGCAGTATCTGAAGTTTGGCCAAATGCTAAAGTGTTAGGATGTAGATTTCACTGACACCAATCTTGGTTTCGCAAGATACAGAATCTAGGTCTAGCTAAAGAATATTGCGACAAAAATTCTGAAATTGATCGTTGGTTAAAGTATTGCTTCGGACTGTCCCGTTTAGCACTCGAAGAATTAGGTGACAGTTTTGCATACGATTTATATTATATAAAACCTGAGGATGAACATTTAAATGAATTTTGTGATTACCTACTAGAAACGTATATAGAGGAAGGAGCCGATTTTCCAGTTGAAATATGGGCAGAATTGAGTTCTTCTTTAGCTCGAACGACTAAATGTTGGGAGTCCTTCCATTCCCATCTAAAGAATTCTTTTTATTCTACACATCCGTCTCTGTATACTTTTTATCGGTAGGCTGAAAGAATTTCAAAATACAAAGTGTCGACGAGTCTAAAATAAGTAATAGTCATAATAATCAAAAATTAAAACATTTAAAAAAAATTTTATGAACTAAGACAATTAGGAAATATTAATCGTTTCCATTTTTTTAAAATGTGTCTCCTATTTTTCTCAACCTTTTTTGTAAATATATATAAATTGATACGTATAGGTTTGTAGCATTATCTAGTATATGTAAGGAAATTTGTCCAATTGTATTTTATGTATTTAGCAAAAACTTCATGTTTTATCAATATTATTCTACTATGAAATAAAAACATATATTTTTGCAAATATCTAAAATTTTCAATAAAAACTGATTTAAAAGAAATCCGTCCAATTTTATTTAGATGAATAAAGCATAATTATATTTGCTTGGTGTGGAAATTACCTGTAAGATTTAAGCACCCTTATAAGGTTAGTGTGGAATTTACCTGTTGTATTAAGGGCGCAGGTACTTTTGGTGTGAAATATACTAACGCCGCAAAAAAACATCCCGTACAAAACTAATTTGCCTTTTCAATGTATAGTAATTTCAGTTTTAACCCCTATAAAAATATTTATATGTAAAATAATGTGTCTACATTACGTGTGATTGCTAACATGATTACTTTACATAAATTTTTATATATTTTTGTCACGCATATGCCTCTATTATAATTCTTTGTTCCTACATGAAAAGGGTTAAATTTGATTGCACGAGACAATAACTGTACATACACGATGGATGAAAAAGGTGCTTTGTCTGGATAATTCGGTGACCTTACTACTTAATTGTTTTTTAAATGTATAAAAAATAACATCTGGTCGATGAAAATATCCTAAAATGCACTATTGGGACTGTATTCGCTTTTTATTTCTATTCCACCCTAATCATATTTCTAAACTCGTAAAAATCGTAGACTAAACAAAAATATTTCGTTTCATAAACAAACCCCAGTTCGTCGTCAAAAATCATAGTGACAAAATATTGTAAGCCTATGAAGATTGTGTTTATTTTCCGAATGTAATTTTAGCCGTCGCTCCTAGTTTTGATATATACGGTCCTAAATTAAAAGTACCAGGACATATCGGCGTTAGTAAATTTCACAACAAGACTACCTGCGCCCTTAATACAACAGGTAAATTCCATACTAACCTTATAAGGGTGCTTAAATCTTACAGGTAATTTCCACACCAAGCAAATATAATTATGCTTTATTCATCTAAATAAAATTGGACGGATTTCTTTTAAATTAGGTTTTATTGAAAATTTTAGATATTTGCAAAAATATATGTTTCTATTTCATAGTAGAATAATATTGTTAAAACATGAAGTTTTTGCTAAATACATAAAATACAATTGGACAAATTTCCTAACATATACTAGATAATGCTACAAACCTATAAATATCTATTTATATATATTTACAAAACAGGTTGAGAAAAATAGGAGACACATTTTAAAAAATAGAAACGATTAATATTTCCTAATTGTCTTTGTTAATAAGATTTTTTAAATGTTTTAATTTTTAATTATTATGATTATTACTTATTTTAGACTCGTCGACACTTTGTATTTTTATATATACGTTAATCTGAAATTCTTTCAGCCTATCGATAAAAGTATACAGAGACGGATGTGTAGAATAAAAAGAATTATTTAGATGGGAATGGAAGGACTCTCAACAGTTAGTCGTACGAGTTAAAGACGGACTCGATTCTGCCCATATTTCAACTGGAAAATCGGCCCCTTTATATATATATATATATATATATATATATATATATATATATATATATATATATATATATATACGTTTCTAGTAGGTAATCACAAAATTTATTTAAACGTTCATCCTCAGGTTTTATAGAATATAAATCGTATGCAAAACTGTCACCTAATTCTTTGGGTGCTAAACAGGACAAGCCGAAACAATACTTTAACCAATTTCAGAATTTTTGTCGCATTATTCTTTGGCTAGACCTACATTCTGTATCTTGCGAAACCAAGATTGGTGTAAATGAAATCTACATCCTAACACTTTAGCATTTGGCCAAACTTCAGATACTGCCTTATGAATAGAGTTTTCGAAGTCAATAGTAATTTTCTCTGGATTGAAATACAGTGTATCTGTTGAATAAATCTTACATTTTAATAATGTGAAGAGGTTTTTGTATGTTTCAGTTCTCTTATCACGCAATAAGCAAAATAATAATGTAATGACCGTTTGCAAAACCATGCACTGTAAATAACTGTGTAAAATATTTAGTGCAGTATGAAAAGGTGCCGTCCACATATATATTGGATATTTTACACAACATATTGACATTTGTAGTGCAAGAAAAAACAATAATGCCACTTTCGAGTTCATTGATATATAGAAAATTCTCACCCTTGCTAGTTTTGATTTCAAATGTCTCTAAAACACTATGCACCTCCTCAGCACTTCTTGGATTACGTCCTGGCAAAAATTTTCGTCTATGGTTATAAATGTTTTTTTTCTAATATATTTGACATCTTTTTCTGTTACTGTTTCAGGCAGCGTGTTTTGTAGTTCTTGTCGGATAATTTTAGATGGCCTTTCACTCATATGCTCTCCGGCTTTTTTTTTGCAGGAATTACTAATTATTTGCCGATTCAGCTTCTTGGTGTCGGCTTCGTGTGTATGGAGTCCTTCACTTCTGGTAACTAAATTCTCGGACCCAACGGTGAAGACTTTTGATTTGCAATCTTTTTTTGAAGATCTCCAAAATGTTTCTCCACATTTTAGCACCTTTTGTCGAAAGTAAGTGTAGTAATTCACACATAACATGTCCTTTCCTCAATTACTTTTTATTAACTTTGCTTCCATATTAGCAACACTTTAAAAAATATACGCACAACCAAGTAATAATCACAAATTAATAATATGTACTAAACTGATATGTAGAAGGGTTTAATAATGATTTAATTGAACAAGCCGGTGCGTACCACCACCCATTTATGAACCCTCATCCTCTACCTGAAAGTACTCGGTGTGGAATTTACTTCTGCAATTACAATCCCTTAAATATGTCTAGGTCATAAACGGATTAGTGGTATGGAAATTAAATGCGCCCGGAAATATTGCATTGGTTTTCTGGTAACCACACTAACAACGTATTTTTAAAAAATGTTTACAATCAAGTAACTATTAAAATTTAATCTTAAGATTTACGGTCAAATTGTATGTTTATTTAAAATAAATGTTCACAAAGTTATTGATTTGGCCCTACCGTGGTGTGTAATTTAAAAGTTATACAAAAACCATAAATTAGGGGTTTTGAGTCACGGTCTGTTACCTTGGACTTTCAGACTGCGGCCCATTAGTGCTACAAGCCTCTTGCCACCGAAAATGGTTATTTCCAGCTTTTCGTGAAGGAATTTTCAGTTAAATACGTGATTTTATAAAAAAAAATTTACGGTATTTTAATTGCGTATACGAGTATGAAAAAGTTTTTTTTATGGGTCTAGCACACGTGCTCCCGGGAAGCCTCTAAAGCGCTACAGGAACGACACGTGTGCGGAAAAGGCGATTCACGTTGTTCTTGAATCGCTGTAAATTGTACTCGGTGGGAAACACAGTCCTGGGCAAATTATTCCATTATATTTCTTTTTTTCAACAAATATATATAATTAAAAAATGTATTTTTTTTGTTTTAAAACTAAATATAAAATTGTTTAAATTATTAAAACAAAAAAATGCCAAATTTTTCTGTTTCTGTAAATTATATAATTTTAAAAGTATTTAAAAAAAAAACATTAAAATCAATAAGTACAAACTATTAGCTAAAATTTTGTAAATTATTTGTGTTTTTGTAAAAATATTGAAAAAAAAAAATTAGGTTTTTGACTTTTCTGAAGTTGCGGGAATTTTGTTAAACATTTTCCTAACTTTTTCGCTAAAAAATTTAGACAAGTGAATAATGTTTTCTGCAGCGATGGGAATTTTCTTGAAATAAGATTGCAAAGGCAGCTGGCTGGCATATGCTACTCTTCTGGGTTTTTTAAACTTCCTGGCCTTCGTGGACATGGACTGCTTGGTTGGGTTGAGTGACTTTTAACAACGGATTCCATTATAATTATTTCTTTGACAAACACTGCTGCAGTTGCTACAGACTTGGACCTCCCTTGTTTTTTGTATTGGAAAGGGGCATTTGCTTCTCCATATAAAAGACTGCTTGAAAAGCTTTGCACGTGGAGAAGAAGCTGAACCTCATACGGATGTGAAGCATCAGCGCAACATGTATTTCTAATATGCACCGCTCTGGGAGGAATTAAGCGGGCTACATCCTTCGAACACTTTCCATGAAAATATTTGTAAAACAGACTCAAGTCGCCAACCGTTCTTCGATGTTCCAGCGAATCAAGGCCGCCGGTCAGTTCCGGGTGTCCAATCAGACGAACAGCTCTTCTCTGAACAGAATCCAACAAATGCAGTGTATGTTTGGGAGCGAAGCCCCAAACATGGAAGCAGTATTCCATAGTTGGTCGAATTTGAGCTTTGTGAAGAATTAACAGTTGTTGTGGAGTGTAAAGCTTTCTGGTTCGAAATAATATTTCCAACTGCAACATGTTCATGCCAGGACATATTTGCTCCCAAATTAACGCCCAACAAATTGAGTGACGATGTTAGAGGAATTGAGTGCCCCGACATAACTATGTCGGGTTCAGCAACGTTAACTTTTTTAGAAAAAACTGCCGCCTGTAGCGTTAAATTCCACTTAGTTACTGTCACCCCCCTGTAGAATTTCTTCCAGGTCTTTCTTAATTTGAACCACTTCCTGCCGTCTGCGGATATTCGCCCGAGTAGCCAATGTTCGACCGTTCAAAGTGAATGAAAAGATAAGCGTCGTCTGCAAAGCTGTAGCTTGGATTCCCGGTCTTTTCCAGCAGATCGTTAATGTAAATGAGAAAGAGAGTAGGAGACAGTATGGAGCCTTGGGGCGCAACGGCGTTGATAGTGAAGACTTTAGAAAGAAATTCGTCGAGACCACCACTCGTAAAGAACGCTCTCTGAGGAAACATGAGAGCCACAAACAGAACTTTTCAGAGCGTAGCTGAGCCAACAGTCCATCGTGCCAAACATGGTCGAATGCCTTGGATATGTCAAGAGCAACCGCTCGAGATTCTCCAAAGTGTTCAATTGCGTTGTTCCAAACATGTGTTAAATAAGTCAGAAGATCTCCTGTTGATCTATGTTTACTAAAGTCATATTGGTGATCGCTACTTATGTTGAATAATTTAAGATATTTTAGAAGATGCTGATTGATAACCTCTTCCATGACTTTCGATATTATTGAAAGCAGTGCGACTGGTCTGTAGTTATTTGGCAAGGTCTTCTTGCATTTTTTAGGTACCGGCTGAACTGTGACACATTTCCAGCAGGAAGGAAATATTCCTTTTCTGTAGGATAGGTTGAAAAGTCTACAGAAAACTGTTCTTAGTTCAGGTTTTTGAGAACTATGGCAGGTATGCCGTCAGCGCCAGAAGCCTTTTTGGTGTCTAGTTTCGTTAAAGTACGCTTTGTGATACGCTTTCTGAAGACAACATCGGGCATCCTTGACTGCAATATGGGAATAGTAGATGGTGTTTTTCCTTGAAAATCAACAATAGAATGTGAAGCAGAGTTCAGCCAACAAGTTCGCTTTCTCAACAGATGTCGTTGCCATAGAATTATCTGGCCGTGTGAGTGGTGGTATGGTGGATTTGGTGAAATTTTGACTAACTGCTCTAGCGACTGCCCAAAAGGACCTGGAATTGTTGGGACAAGCGAGAAATTTGTTTCTAATTCATTGATTGTGTGTTTCCTTGGTTTCGTCGATAATTTGTCAATAATGGAAAAATAATAATAACAAATATATAGTAAGAATTGTTGGTCATGAAAAGTTCATTAAAGATCAAAGCTCCATTGGTTCTAATCTGCAAAATAAGTTCTCTAAATGGTAGAGCCGTTAAAAGTTTGCTATAACGCATTTAAGTCGCTCTAGGAGAAGCAAGTGTGAGGATATAGCGATTTATGCCGGTGTACAATCGTTAAAAATTGTGTTCAGTAGGAAATACATTTGTTGTGGACACGATATGACCATAATATGGCATTGAGAATATTATCTGTGATTATTTTATAGGGTCTGTGGCGGAATAACAGACAGAAGGCTGCATAAGTTTTGTTTTACCCTTTAAGGTAACAAATACTACAATATTTCCAAACAATGAATATATCTATGGTTTGTTCAGTTATTTGTAGTAATGATAACTTATAATAAACATGTCCATGTAGTAATGATAACTTATAATAAACATATCTTAATGGAAAATATATGTTTACATTTTGATTGTGCGATAACATATTTGACAAAAAAATCCTACTAAAAACCCTGATAATCCCGATGCAAAATCCTTTATCAATAATTACTTGCTTTCTCGATATATTTTGGGATCGTTAGGCCGGTATTTATCTGACGCCCATTCGAAAAACTTTAAATTCAACAACAGCATTTATTTTACCAAGTTCACGCCTCAGAAATATTTTTTACTATACAGAGGGTATCAGGAAGTAGGCACACTTTTTTCACTTTTTAAGCAATTACTCCACTCGAGGACTCTCATGGTGCACCACGTAAAGTTTTATACTTAAATTAAAGGGTACATAAATACTATGCATAGAATAGATCCCTAGTCTGTAGGAATGTACAGGATGAGTAAAGTTCATTATCTTATTTGTTTCGGGAATGACGAAAAAATATTAAATACAATACTTTTAGGGAATGTTAAGGTGCACAGTTTAAAATTATTTTTGAGTATACAGGGTACTTCAAAAAAGTGTGGCCGATATAACATATGTTTTTTTTAAATGGAACATACTATTTTCTAATGTATTTTTAAATTATGCGTAAAATTTTATAACTTTTTTATTAATAATGTCATATACCTAAACCTAGTAGTTTTAATAATACAGTCGACACTGTTTATAGTGAAACTCTATATAGTGAAAAACTCATTATAGTGCAATTTTTTCAAGACCCAGAATATTTTAATGAAATTTCATGTAAAAAGCCCTGCATATAGTGAATCTGTAAAATAGTAACACTCTATATAATAAAATTTTTACCGGAATTTTATGTATAAATTTTTATGCATTTATTGAGATCTTGGCCATTTCGGGTTTCCCATTTTTATCTAACATTAGCACGAATTCCACTTTTATGACGCATTCTTTTGAAAAGGCTCTTAACACGTTTATAACGCCTAATAGTTGGCAATAAATCAGGTAGATTTCTGGGAGAAGCCCAGGGAATAACCCATTTTATAGAAACACCCGGGGAAAAACCCATTTTATAGTCGAGGCCTAGTAATTCGCAAATTCAGGTTCAGTTTCTTTTTGTTTAAGAATCAAGTAAGATGTCCAAGCGAGTGTGTTTAAGTTTAGCTGAGAAAATTAAAGTTTTGGAGGAAGTTGATAAAGGCTGCAAAAAAATTGATGTTGCTGCAAAATTTGGTGTTTCTCCAAGTTGCGTCTCTCTGATAATAAAAAGTCGCGACAGTATCATCAAGAACCCTAGTGTTTCAAGCAGTCGAAAACGAGTACCGGTGAGTACTTACGTGGATGTAAATGAAGCAGTTTTACGATGGTTTCAAGTGGCCCGTACGCATCAAAACGTACCAATATCGGGAAATTTAATAAAGCAAAAGGCTCTACAATTTGCTAAAGAATTTAACTGCGTTAATTTTCAAGCTAGTGAAGGGTGGTTGAGTGCCTGGAAGAGTCGCAATTCAATTGTTTTCAAGACGGTGTCTGGCTAGAGTGCAAGCGTTAGTCAGGAGAGCTGTGACATTTGGACTGAAACTGTTTTAAAAAGTGCATTGAAAAAGTACGAGCCAAAAAACGTTTTCAATTGTGATGAAACCGGTTTGTTTTTTAAATGTTTGCCAAATAAAACTTTAAAAATGATAAATGTTTTGCTGTTAAAAAAAGTAAAGAAAAGGTGATACTTATGGTTGGAGCAAACGTGGATGGCTCAGAAAAACTGAAATTACTGCTCATACGTAAAAGCAAAAATCCCCGTTGTTTAAAAGGAGTTAAATCTCTGGAGTTAGATTACGCCAGTAATAAAATGGCATGGATGACTTCTGAGATTTTCCAAAGATGGATCAAAGAACTGGACACGAAAATGAAAAAGGGTTCATCAATACATTCAAAAAGCAAGATTCCTTCGGGCCATCAACTCTAGAATACCCAAGCCTCGGCGCCTGAGACATCTCGCGAAAAACAACTCTCACTACTTTCTAAAACGACCATGTTTCTAAGAAAGTCCGCTCCTCTCCAGTTTCTGGTCTGGTGTAACTATTTAGATAAAAATTTCTCTCAAAAATATGGGCTGCCATTGCTGTACTTTTTTAGTGAGACTCTTTAACACTGCGCTATGCTCTAGATTACCCTCACTCATTTTTCAGAAGAAAAAATCGTAAAAACCGCCACACGTCGTACAAAATTTCGTCAAAGTCCAACCTGAACTATGACAATAATTTGACAATCATGCATTTTTCATGTACATATACCAACATCTTCGTATTTCGCGACCTTTGTGGTCCGAACAATAACAATATTTTTATTTTCATTGATAACATAATGAAAAAAAAAAGTTTATGTTACCAAAGTATTCTTTTTGTGTATATTATTAGTTGGGAAAAATCACCAAACAAGAGGCAAAGCTGAAAAAATAAAGTAACAATCTTTCAACTACCTATTCAATACGTCACGTACTTAATTAGTCACAAGCCTATGTCAAGTCACATAACACCATTATGAACGCCTCTGAAATTCTCAAAAAAATGCCCATTGTAAAAATGTCATTGGCCTAATCCATCCGTAACAAATCATCTATAGTAATGCGTGGTAAAATATATGGTGTACATGCATTGTTCTCATTGAACTAACGCCCGATAGTTAAGGTCCAAAGTTATTTTTAATTCATACCGCGCTTTATCTAATTGGGTACCATTGTTGAATTATTTATTTACTCAGAGAATGAATGAGGTACCTTACGACGTACCCAATTAAAATATGACTATAGTGTATCTTTTCTTCAATATATTCATAAATAATAATATTTGTCAATACACTTTTCGTTGTTTTCATAAATATATATATATATATATATATATATATATATATATATATATATATATATATATATATATATATATATATATATATCTAACTCAACTTACTTCAGTCCAAAAGTGGATAATTTCGGAGATACAGAGTGTCAAAAGTTCAATTTGGTTTTAGTTTTTCATAAATATTTTTTTTAATAATTTGTATATTGTCACAATTTTCAGCTAAAGGGGGTTTTTTGAGGTGTGAAAAATTGAAATCTGCATTCATTTTCATTGTAAAATTTACAAAGCGCCACCTGCGGTACTTTGCACACATTTAAAACGAAATAACTCTTTGATCCTGGGTTCCACAGATTCCTTCCACTTTATCTGGGCTATCTTGTGCACTTAGCGATTACTGTCTTCTTTCCAATGACAGTACCCTACGTCACCCCTTCATCACCTCCTGTTGCTTTCAATCTTCATTGGTTTTTGCAAACAATCTCTTCCTCCAATCATATTCCAACAAGAAATTAATAAATTAATAATTAATTTGTTAGGCAATCTGCCTCTTCGTTGCTCTCATTCTTTTCTCTCTCTCTCTCGCTCCCTCGCTCACCCTTTACCTATAATTAGGTTATGACGTATCCTTCCCCGGCTCCATACCGGCTTCTTGGTTGCTCAATTGGCTATCTTCTTCTCACTTAAAGGTCCAACATATGCACTTCCCAATTTTGATCGGTTCCTTCCAGGTGTCGACCCCGCATTCTGGTTAATTGAGTTTTCTTGACTAAACCCCTTATCTCTGTCGGTCAGCTGTCTCCTGTCGTCCTTGTCATCTTTCCTATATGGCGGTGGCCATGTGTGGTGGTCATAGTTGAAATAATTAACAACGTTCTCAACATCCAAGGTTCCCAATGACATCCATATTTTAATTTTGGTTTTTATAATTTTATCTACAGTGTTTTAGTGTGTATTTTATATATATTTTATGGATTGACCAACTTTTAATGTAACAACTTTTTTATGTATAAGCTACCTACGGCCATTCAGGCTAACGAAATCTTTGCACTTCTCATGTGAGTTTTTTTGATTTATTGTAACTAATATTTTATTCTTGTTCTACACTAATTTTATTTATTGTAACAACCTAAAGATAACATCATTTATTTAAATTTATTCCAGACACGATCAGTAAATACGCTTTGTTCTTTTTTAGTGTTCCGTACGGAACACTTATAAGATCACTTCGGTGTCTGTCTGTCTGTCTGTCTGTCTGTCTGTCTGTCTGTCTGTCTGTCACACCCGATTTTCTCCGAAACTATTTGACATAGAAAGGTGAAATTTGGTAGTAATATAGGAATTGATGGCCTCATCAGAGCCATGTAGTTTTGAGAATTAAATTTTGACTTAAGGGGTTAGTTTTGGGGGGTGAAGTCAGATGTGAAAAAAAAAAAATTTTTTACTAGGTCATCGAGTGTGGTGTCAAATGAAAGCTTGTGATAACACGAGTAAAAAATATATATATAATATTGTACTTGCGCGCACTTTTCTTTGTATTATTTTTAAAAATTCGTGAAAAATCGCTGTCCCGGGCCTTATCTCGAAAAGTACTTATCAAAAAATTTCGAAAAAATTCTGGAGTATTCTCCACGGGGTGTAGATTGAACGAAAATTATCACGAGTGCATTACCTTTAATAATTTGTATGGTATATAAAAAAAACAAAAATTTCAAGGTCATCAGATTTCAGTAAAGATTAGAAACAAACTTTGTTGAAAACTCATTTGGGGTGTGTTTTGTGAAGTCACTGATCATTTTATACCACCGTAACATAAATTTTGACATAAGGGGTCTTTTTGAGGGGTGAAATCGGAAGTGAAAAAAAATTTTTTTTATTAGGTCATCGAGTGTGGTGTCAAATGAAAGCTTGTGAAAACACGAGTAAAAATATATATATATATATATATATATATATATATATATATATATATATATATATATATATATATATATATATAATGTAATACTTGCGCACACTTTTCTTCGTATTACTTTTAAAAAATCGCTGTCCCCTACCTTATCTCGAAAAGTACTGATCAAAAAATTTTGAAAAAATTCTGGAATATTCTCCACGGGGTATAGATTGAACGAAAATTATCACGAGTGCATTACCTTTAATAATTTATTTGGTATATAAAAAAAAACAAAATTTCAAGGTTACCAGTTTTCAGTAAAAATTGGAAACAAACTTTGTTGAAAACTCATTTGGGGTGTGTTTTGTGAAGTCACTGATCATTTTATACCATCCTAACAAAAATTTTTATTTTAAAAACAATCAATGTACGGAACACTAATTGTGCAAGTTCAACTTGCACTTGACCGGTTTTTTCAGTTCTGCCCTGAAGAAAGTCCCAATCCAGGACCGAAATATTGGCTTTATGAAAATTGTACGATCTCTTATCACGCCCTCTTTTTGCCGAGTTCCCCAACTAAGATTGTATTTTTAAAAATTTTGGTAGATACGGCAATCTTTTGCTTTCTTTCTTTATTATATTATATATATATATATATATATATATATATATATATTTATATATATATATATATATATATATATATATATATATATATATATATATATATATATATATATTATATATATATATATATATATATATATATATATATATATATATATATATATATATATATATATATATATATATATATATATATATATATATATATATATATATATATATATATATATATATATATATATATATATATATATATATATATATATATATATATATATATATATATATATATATATATATATATATATATATATATATATATATATATATATATATATATATATATATATATATATATATATATAGATAGATATATATATTTATATATATATATATATATATATATATATATATATATATATATATATATATATAGATATATATATTTATATATATATATATATATATATATATATATATATATATATTTATATATATATATATATATATATATATATATATATATATATATATATATATATATATATATATATATATATATATATATATATATATATATATATATATATATATAACACATGGGCTGAAAAGTCCCGGGCCTAACAAAGAAAACACGGTTTTTTTGGTTCAAAATTAGCTTTATTCATCAACGTAATCTCCATCAAGAGCAACGCAATCATTCCAGCGCCGCTCTAACAATGGCCAAACACTGCTCAGAATCATCAACACGTTCTTGTTTTTGATAAACAGTGAGCAAACGCGGCACCCACTTTGAACAGAGCTTTCTCATAGTCAAATGCTCATGCAATATAAAGCCAACACGTTCTTTTGATATCTTTACGATGTCAGCTAACTCACGCAACTTCACTTTTCGATCATTCAAAACGATTTTATGGATTTTTTTTTATGTTTTCTGGTGTTACCGCCTCATTTGGACGTCCACTGCGTTCTGCATCATCGGTGTCTCTACGACCACGTTTGAAGTCAGCAAACCAACGTTTTATTGTTGTTTCTGATGGAGCGGAGTCCCCATAACACTTTTCAAGCCATTGCTTCGCTTGAACGGTATTTTTTCCCATCAAGAAGCAGTGTAAAAATAAAACACGAAATTGTTTTTGATCCATTGTTTTGAAAATAACAAAAGTAGCGTCACTCTTAGCACAATAACTCACAAACTAATGAATAGAATATCATGAAATTTTAACAGCTGTCTTTTGAAGGTTAGTATTAACTGAAAAAAAGGTGACTGCAATAAAACTAGCGCCATCTATGTGTTAGGCCCGGGACTTTTCAGCCCATGTGTTATATATATAGGTGTCTCTAAAAGATGCGGAAAAAATGCTAACATAAATTCCTGAGGTCAAAATATGACGATCTAACTCAACTTACCTCAGTCCAAAAGTGGACGATTTCGGAGATACAGAGTGTCAAAAGTTCAATTTGATTTTTAGTTTTTCATAAATATTTTTTTTAATAATTAGTGTATTGTCACAATTTTCAGCTAAAGGGGGTTTTTGGGGTGAAAAATTGAAATCGGCATTCATTTTCATTGTAAAATTTAGAGGGCGCCACCTGTGGTACTTTACACACATTTGAAACGAAATAACTTTTTTGAGGCACACTGTATTTTACTTTTACATAAAATTTCTTATTCTCCAACGTCTTCTGCCTAAAAAAGGTATACCTGGTAAGTGTTGATTTGAGCAGCCGTTTTTGAGATATCTGGATTAAAACAATTCATTTCGTTTATGGCTAGGTTTAAATTATTGTGATAAATGAACATAATTTGAAGCGAAAATTAACTGTCTAAATTTTGAATAAAAATTCTTCTTTTCCAGCTTTTAAAGGTATACCTGGTATGAGCTCAGTTTTTTTTCGGATATTTGGATGTAAATTTTTGATTTCTTAGCCAAACTCACCATTGCATTGCATTGCCACAAGAATAACACCAAAAATTTTAAAAAAAAAACAAGTAAATGTGTTGTTAATTTTATTCTCTAGTAAAAACAGTCAGTAAGATTTATCAACACCATAAAGTTAATTAAAAAAAAATGCTTATAACAAATGTTCAAAAAGCCCTCCATTTTCGTGTGTACAAAAATTAATACGTCGTAAAAAATTAAACTGGACTCTCTGGTAAGTTGGGAATGTGGAATCTTTGGCACAATGATACTACTCAGTATATATCACCACTACACCAAACACTTTATTTTTGCACTCGATGCGCGTTTCGCTAACCATGTTAGCTTCATTAGGAGCGATGATTGACTAAAGCTAAACTACAAATCTACCCTATTTAATACTTAGCCTGACCCTTGAATTATTCAAGCGGAACTAATGACATAGGCAAGGCCATCAGTTCCGGTCAAGTAACCAGTAGAGGGGACTCTAAGGAATAGGCCCTCTGTCTTTATTTAAACTACTTTTACATTTTATGATTTCCATACTTTCGTATGCGTTCAACAATCTAGATACATTTTTTATTAATCTTAGATTATCTAATGTTACAGTATGATCAGCTTCAAGGGCATGTTCGGCAATGCTATACTTTTCTGTTCTATTGTATTTTAAGTGTGCTCTGGAGCATTTCGGCATTATTTCTCAAAGCCTCAATTCCAGTTTGAATACGTCTCCTTAATTCATCTTCTGTACCAACTGGTCTAGAATACACAAGGGTTTTCAAAGTTCTCCATAAAAAGTTATCCATCGGGGTCATGTCAGGGGATCGAGCTGGCCAATTTACGGGTGCATCATTGCCTCTACCTATCCGTCTATTTGGATACTGTTTGTTTAAATAATTACGTACGTTTAACGTAAAATGTGGAGGAGCACCGTCGTGCATAAACCACATTCTTCTTCGAAGTTCCAAGGACAGGGGATCTAATAAGTCTGGTAGTTCGTTTTGCAGATGTTTCGCATAATTTTCGCCATTTAGTCGAAGTGGTAAAATGACATGACCAATTATGAAAGTGTCTATGATTCCTGCCCAAACATTGATCTTAAACTCATGCTGATAATGGGTTATTTTAGTCACGTGAGGATTTTCTTCTGCATAGACATGTTCATTGTGCAAATTAGTTATGCCACTTCGCGTGAAACAGGCTTCATCTGTGAATAAAATTTTTCGTGTAAAATTCCTATCTTGATTTCTATGTTCTTGGATAAACTGGCAAAAAGCTAGGCGTGGTTCAGAATCATGGGGTAAAAGATCTTGTACCTGTTGAACATGAAATGGGTGCAGTAGTTGTTCTCTGGTCACCCTATTAACACTATCTTTGCTTACCCCTAGCTCTAAGCCTAATCGTCTGCTGCTGAGTTTTGGATTTTCTACAATCCGATTCAGAATA
>CM032451.1:517407-622407 GCA_019049505.1 Pachyrhynchus sulphureomaculatus | reverse complement strand
GTATATATATGTATATATATGTATATATATGTATATATATATATATATATATATGTATATATATATATATATATATATATATATATATATATATAGAAAGAAATTATTAGTTAATTTGCAAAGACGTGTCTTCCACTTCAACACCGTTAAAATTAACACATGTTAGTCGCCATCAAGCGTATTTTTCGTACTTATCAGATTCAGTCATCTCGTCTGTCTGTAAAACCATCCGATACCATCGCGAAAAACAGTGAGTCCTTTATAACATACTGGCCTATTACGCGAGAAGATTTTTTAATTTGCTTCGGCTTGATTGCTTGTTTGAGATTACATGATATAATTATTTTTTAAAGGCTCATTTGTAGTTGCGTATCAGGTTTGTTGCGGCGATTCGGTTTCCAAAAGGACTGCAAGAATAATTCAAACATATTAAAAATAATAATTCTTTACGGTTCAGAGTGTATCTAAAAAGCTGCCGATCCTTTAACAAACGAGGGTGTTTGTTTAAGTTACCTATCTAGATATAAAGGAAAACTCGCAGAGGTTTAAAAAAAATTCTACCTAAGTATCGTTTATGTTAATACACTTAGTGCAGAAAAGCTTTTAGAATGAACTCTATTTCCTGGAAAAAGCACCCTTTCCCAAATCACAAAATTCAGGTTGAGCAGGACTAATTCTATTTTCAAATAATACTCCTGATTGGTAATTGGACTAATGAGGGCAAATTCACGACTGCTATCGCAGAAAACACTTTTTTGATTTTTGATGGATAACACCACATCTAATCATCAATAACAATTAATTTCAGGAAGTTTGAATTTTTTTTAGAGGCTCGTACGATATCTCTGAATTGTTACGTTCTCAATAACTTTTGATTTTCATATAAAGTGTGGAGCTGTTCATTATCCTACTGCTGTTCATTATCCTACTGGATGCTATGTACAAAAAATGTGTCCAAGGATTAAAGGGGGCAAGATTAGGTGTCTACAAATTCCAACAAGTGTACATGTCTGAAATGTTATATGCTGATGACCTAGCAATTGTTGCAAATAATATGGAGAACCTACAAAGGAATCTGCTGATATGGAACCGGGAATTGACGAGTAACAACATGAGTATTAATACAGCTAAAACAGAAGTAATGCTAATAATGTAAAACAGAGGGCCAAATACGCATAACTCTGAATGGCGATACAGTGAAACAAGTCAAAGATTTCAAATATTTGGGCTCAGTATTGAATTCAAGAAGAAATATGGAATCAGAAATTAACAACCGCATAACAAATGCCACTAAACTTTATTATGCACTAAGTAAGACTTTAATAAGGAAAAAGGAAATAAGTATTGCCACCAAAGCTGAAATATTTAAAAGTGAAACATGGACTCTGAGCAGCAGAGATAAGAGCAGGATTCAGGCTTGTGAAATGCGTGTATAACCAGAAGAGGTTGTATTAACTGATTCTGATTCTACTGCATTCAATCATTTGTTGGAAGTACTCAAAAACATCGGCCGTCATCTCCTCATGGTAATCTTTAGTTGACTTTGATTGGAATTCCAACAAGCCACCACAGAGAAATCCGTTCCATATCAGTATGTACTATAATTAGCCTTTTCCTGAGGCGGTTCTAATCCAATTGACCAACCTTCCATAAAAGCTTGTTTGGCGTTCTTAACATTTTTGGCAATCCAGAATTTTTTCACTGGGGGTCCCTCATTAACCCAAGTCTATAACCCATAACCCATGTTGTGTGCTATCAACTCCAAACAAACGGACTTTAGTGTTCGGTTTCAAAAAGTTATGTCTTTAATAAGCAATTGTCATACATTTTTTACTGTTTCTGTGGCATTTGTACCAAGTTTTATGTAAAATTTGTTATTTCATATTTCTACAATGATTTTTTTGAGTGTTAAATAAAATATCGTATCTCAGTTATCTGTTCATATTTCACACTAAAACCCAACAAAATAACCGGGACAGGATACAGCTTTAAATTAACACATTAAACTTGTAGATGGGGCCACTAGTATATGGTATACAACCCCAGTCCTGAAAAATAACCGTTACACAGGCATATACACTGTATTCCAGAATGTATACATTTGTAAACATTTTTAAAAATCATCACAAACTATCAAATTTTTATGAGCACATAACATTTTAATAGGACTTACCATAAAAAACTTTACGTCAACTTAGGAAAAACATTACCAAATCTATTTGTACATTGAAAAAAGACACGTAGACTTGGTAATAAAAATTTCCTAGTAAGAACTCATCAAAAAAGTAATTCAAAGTGTACTGAAACAACCTGCTATTATTGAATTTAATGGCACTAGAAATTTTTTATTGGTTTTTGGACGGTTAGTACTTGAGGAACCATAAATTTCAATGTTTAGTTTTGTTTTAAGTAGGTTTATGATACACCACGGAAAAGTGTGGCTCATTTCAAAGATGCATTAAGTTTTACCGACTAGAAATACAAAAAAAATATGTGACTGTTTTCGAAATAAGAGACTGGCGGAACAATTATGCCCAGCATGGTTCTTGCAAAATTAAAGTTTTACCCTTTATGTACCTTTTTAATACGCCTTCATAAATCTTTAAACAAAAACAATTTCAAGGCCGACTACAGGATGCCCCATATATACAGTCCCTGGCCAAATTATTAGACGCACTGTATTTTTTTTAGTAATTTTATGTTTCTTGTTTCTTAAGAGTTTTTATGCAATAATGGTATATTTAAACTACAATATTATTGATTTTTATTTAAAAGAATTGTTGTAGACTACATATTTGTATTTATTTTTAACATATGGCAACACTGTGTTGACAAAGTGATACATGAACGTAAATAAGTACAAACCTGTATCAGTCGCGATCGGAATCGAGTCAGGTACGGACGTGTTTCTGTGGCTTTATGGACTGTGATTGTTTGTTTAACAGTTTTATACTACTCAGTTATTAGTTTATTTTGTATGCAGTGTTTTAAAAAAGTAATTGGACTATTTTCATTATGGGTAGAAAAGGCGATCTTTCACCACGTAAAAAAGCTGAAGTGAAGGCCCTTGTGATTGCGAAAACATTTACAAACCGAGAAATATCACGAAGATTGGAGGTTTCTGAAGCTAGTGTACGACGCATAAAAAAGAAAATTGAGTCAGGGAAGGAATTAAGCCCGAAAAGAAAGAAAAGATGCGGTAGAAAACCAATTTTCACTCCACGGTTTGAAGAAAATTTGTGTAGAAAACAGATTTGCTACCACAAAGGTAATAAAATCACAACTCCAGGATGCTAGCGTAAATGCTTCTGAGCGCACTGTTCGAAGAAAATTGAAAGAATTAGATTTTAAGGCCTGTCGCCCCGCCAGGAAGCCCAAGTTAACAGCTGCAATGAAAGCAAAGCGCCTGAAGTGGGCCAAACAATGGCAAGACAAAGATGTGGACTTCTGGAGATCGGTAAGATACAGCAATTTAATCAATAATTGATACATTATTATCATTTTCAGTTAAATAAAGCAAATAAACATGGAAGTTTATATATTTTTCCTATTTTTGACAGGTCTGCTTCAGTGACGAAAGCACATTCGAAATTTTGCAGAATAAAGCTCAGTATGTGCGTCGTCGTCATGGAGAAAAGTTTCATCCTGATTGTGTCGTCCCGACGGTTAAACATCCCACCAAAGTGATGATTTGGTCAGTCATCAGCGGCAAGGGCACTGGACGTCTGTACGTCGTCAAAGGAATAATGAGGCAAGATCAGTACAAAGAAGTATTGCAAAGTCGGTTGATTCCGCAGCTCAGAGAATGGTTTCCAAATGGGGAACCATTCACTTTCATGCAAGATGGAGCTCCCTGCCACACTGCTCGGTCTATTAAAGCTTTTTTGGCAGAAAAAAATATCCCTCTGTTGGATTGGCTAGGGCTAGCCCTGATATGAACCCCATTGAAGATGTGTGGGAGCTGATGAAAAGAGAAGTGGCTAAAGATGTGATTACCAACAAAACCCAGCTCCTAGAAAAGATTATTCATGTGTGGAATCATCATCCTCAAATGCAGGAGACAGTACAATCTTGCATTGATAGCATGCCGCGCAGAATTAAAGCTTTGATAGCGGCTAAAGGTGGCTCAACTAAATATTGACTTTTACTAACATTAATTTCACTTTTCTTTAAAACTTAATAAACGTATGCTTTTCTAAATTAATGCTGTTTTATTTATGTCAAATAAATAGGTAATTGATTGGATAATATAAAAATAAAAAACAAATCAATTTAAAATAATAAAACGATACAATATCACTCGGTAATTAATATTTTACATGAAATCTTGCAGTGCGTCTAATAATTTGGCCAGGGGGACTGTATATATATATATATATATATATATATATATATATATATATATATATATATATATATATATATATATATAGAATAATGATTTCATAGCATTTAGTAATCAGTGTTTCAAAAAAAAGGTTTAAATAAAAGTTATAGGGTGTTATACGGCGTACATGCTGATGTTAACAATAAAATGTTTTGAACTCTCAGTTCGAAGAAATTACGCCATCTTGATTTTTTTTTTAAATAGAGAGCCCTGTATATTATTTTATTTTTGAGTCCTACTAAAAATTCTAGATACTATTTGTCAAACATACCATATATCTAAATTTAACTGTTTTGGAGTTATTGTCACTGGAAATTTAAAATAAAAGAAAGAAAAAAAAACTATTAATAAATACTCTGGATTTATTTTTAAGGTAACAATTGCTCAAAATTTCTACCGTTAACAGCGAGACAATGACCCAATCTGTCGTAAACAGCCTGAACAGAGTTTTGTAGAGAATCCGAGGTGATCTGTGCTTCTTCATATTGAATCCTTTGTTGTAAATCTTCTACAGTTTCAGGTCGACTTCGCTAAACTTTGGTTTTCAAATGACTACATAAAAAAAATCGAAAGGTGCAAGGTCGAGACACCTTGCAGGCCATTCTACAGCACAGCATCGCATCCAAATATCTACGAACATTGATTTCATAGTGAGGAGGTGCTCCGTCTTGTTGATACCACAGATTCCTGTTAGGGGTATTCAAATTATTTTCATCGGGAAAAAGACCTGCACAAGTTGGAATAACTTGCTCTTGGAGTAACTGTAAATATCGCTGTCCTGTAAGATTTCCATCGATAAAAAAAGGACCAATGATATAACGTCCACAAATCCCTGCCCACGCGTTCATCTTTTGTGGTCTTCGAGAGACTGTCGATTATCTAGTGGTGATTCACAATAGATCAGCACCGGCGGTTATGCCTGTTAACTATTTCGTTAAGACAAAATGTGGCCTCGTCAGAAAAAACAATATTATGAATTAGATTAGGATCATTATTGACTTGTTCCATCATAACCTCGCAAAATTCAACGCGTCTATCGTAGTCGTCTTCAGATAATTTTTGCAATAGAATGGATTGGTATAGATGCAATTTTTCTTCATTCAGTATACGACTTAAAATACCTTTATGTATGTACTGCATCATCAGCGTAACAATCTTGTACCTTTTTAGTTGGTGGATTTGTCTTATGATCTCATCCATCACCACGTTGAATAGTAGTGGGCTCAGAGAGTCACTTTCCTTTTTCTACGGGTATTGTTCTGGTTAGTTCTCCATCGATTCTGGCCTGTACCTTATTGGCGCTGTATACGTTTTCTATGACCTTGATTAGGTTGTAGGGAACTTGTCTGTTATATAGTAAGTGTACAACATCTTCTAGCTGGACTCATATAAAACACATGTATGCAGGTTTATTATATTCGATGGATTTTTCTGCAATTTGTCTTATAACGAAAATTGCATCGGTGCACGATCTTCCTGTTCTAAAACCTTGTTGCTCATCTGACAGGGAGATGATACTATTCATTTTATTCGTAATTATTTTAGTTATTAGTTTCAGTGTGGTACTGAGTAAGTTTATGGCTCTATAGTTCTCTGGCAGTTTTTTGTCTCCCTTTTTAAATATGAGGATGGTGATGCGCGTCCGCCATTCGTCTGGTATTCTATGGTGCGCGAAGATGTCTTTGGCCAATTGGGTTATTTACTGAACGAGATGCTGCTCTCCATACTTGAGTAGTTCATTTGGGATGCTATCTAGACCGGGGCTCTTTCTGTTCTTTAATTGCCGAAGTGTCAGTTTTATGTCTGTGCTCTCTATTTGGATGTTTGGTGACTATTTCTGGTGCATCGTTGTGATCGATAGTGTCTTAATCCCTTTTATAAAATGTCGTCAGATAATCAACCCAGGATTCCTTCAATATGTGTTTAGGCTCAATTAGCTCGTTAATTTCTTTTGTTTGGGTTCTGATTAGTCGCCACATTTGTTTTTGAAGCCCATAAAAATCGCTTTCCATTCTATTGGAGAACTTTTCCTAGTGGTTTGCTTTAACTAGTCTTATCAACGTCTTTGTCTCGTTGCGGACTACTTTATATTGCTCATATGATTCTGGAGTTTTCAGTGTACGATATTTTAAGTACGCCTGCTTCTTCTCGTTGCATTTCTCCTTGATTTCCTTGGAAAACCATGGTGTTTTAGTGTTCATATTTGATGTGTTTATGATGCGGGTACCAAGTGCTTCGGTTGCAGCTTCCTTTATGTTGATTTTTAGTCTTTCCCAACTGATATTGATATCCTCTCCCTCGTTTATTGGGTTTCTTTCTATTTTTTCTTGCAATCTCCGTTGGTATAAGGTTCTTGTTGATTGGTACCATAGGGATTCTATGTTTAGTTTTTGTTCTGTTCTGTTCGGTTTCTTGTTCTTTTCAAGGGTAATTTCAATTTGATCTCGAATGTCAAATATCAACAATTCCAAAACAGTTCAATTTAGACATATGGTATGTTAGACAAATAATATCTAGAATTTTTAGTAGGACTCAAAAATAAAATAATATACAAGGCTTTCTATTTAAAAAAATTTAAGATGATGTAACGTCAACATGTGAGCTGTATAACACCCTATAACTTTTATTTAAACATTATTTTGATACACTGATTAATAAATGTTGTGGAATCATTATTCCATACATATGAAGCACCCTGTATATAAAGCCCCAAAAATAAAATCCTGGTCGACTTAAAATTTCTGACTTTCCTTCTTCGTCTAATACCACGGTATCGTGCTCTTTAACGTTTAATCCGACTGACACATTACAACAAAAGTCCATGACAAAAAGGTTATTTCAGTCCGTAGTAAGCCCATTATATACACAAAGAAACAGTTATGTTGGACACTATCATATTTGAACAAAAACTGTTACATCCCCGCGACATTTCCTGTATTGTATGACTTTACGAGATCGTTTTCGTGGAGCTTTTGTAGATTATTATCGTTTACGTTTTATAAAATTTAAGCAAAATATTATCTATTTTTTTGTGGTATAAATTAATATTTTTTCTTATAAGCAAAATGCTAAGAGAAAAATTTGGTCACAGTAAAAATCACCATCCGAGATTCTTGCGTTTTTCTTCTCTTCTTCTTCTCTTCTTCTTCTCTTCTTCTTCGACTTATTTTTTTAGGTCTCAGACCTGTTTTTTTTGGTATCGTCTATTATTCAGCAGGAATTTTATTACCGAAACGGAGGAAAAAATCTCAATTTTGCTTTTGTTTCGAGCCTGTTTAAAGTTTTGAATCTCTTTTTTTTGTGAAGCATAAAATCTTCCCGCGCAGGGGGTTATTTGCAGATTATAGCTTAAAATGAAGCAATTCAATAAATCAGGGAAATATTTCAGTTCATGTAAAATTTAAAAGGAAATTAAGCAAATAGCACCCTGTCTATACGTAAATTAAGCTCTTTTAGATATATAATTTTAGTATAAAGTTGACATTAGAATAAAAATAAGAAAAAAAAAGCATTATTTGAAAATCTTCTTTACGTAAAGAACGCCTAAGCAATCTGGCAACATTGTTTATGATGCGCTTGGGAGATGTGCTTTCTGCTTTCAGGCTTTGAGGTTATAAAAATTATATTCTTTTAGACTATTTCCTAAATCAGTTTGTGGAGTTTATAGTATACTAAGGTTAAAACTATAAATCATATTTTTTACTAAAATCTATGAATGAAAAATGGAGTCAAAGAAAATTTAAAAAATTCCCATAAATTTCTTTTAGTTTCTAACAAAAAAATTGTGATTTATAGTTTTAACCTTAGTCTACTATAAGCTTCACAAATTGATGTTAGCCAAATTTTGTTTGTGAGGTTGATTGCCAGCTATCTCTCCAGCATTTTGGTAGTCTGCCTGGTGATCTTCTGGTCTCCGGTTTTCCATCCCATGCGATCTTGACCAGTCTACCATCTGTCATTCGGTTTATCTATTCGTTCCACATCCTGCGTCTTTTTCTTGTCCATCTTACAATGTCTTCTGTTTCCCATTCCGTTCTTGTTGTTTCATTCCGTATCCTGTCGAGTAGTATTTTTCCACATAGAGTTCTTAAAATTCTCATTTCACTGGTTCGTAGTGCACTTTTTGTCTTTGTGGGGTCGGGTCTAGTTTCGGCTATGTGAGTATAGGTCTGATGCAGGTTTTATAAATGTGTGATTTACTTTTTGTTGTAATGCTTTTGTTTTTCCACACAATATATCGTAGGCATCCGGATATCTGATTTGCTTTTGTTACTTGATCTTTTACTTCTGTTGTTAGGATTCCAAAGCTTGAGATCGTCGCTCCTAAATAATTAAACAGCATTACTTGTTCTATAGGCTGGTCATCTATTATTAACTTATATCTAGTCGGTTCTCTAGAGATTGTAAGGCATTTTGTCTTTTTTACGGAGATCTCCATGTTATATATTTGTGCGACTCTTCTGAAACTTTACAACTGCATTTGTAAGTTGTCTTCGGATTCATCAATTAGCGCGGCATCGTCGGTATAACATGCCATAATAATTCTCTTCTTTCCTAAGCGGTATCCATGACTGTCGTCTTTTGTTAGGTCTATTATCTTGTCCATTATTATATTAAGGAGTCTAGGACATACTTCTGATAATTCTTTATTAACTTTTATTCTTGTGTTGTTAGTGTTTAACTACTCAATGATACGTATTATTTTTTCATTGACCTCTTTTTCTATTAGTATATCTACAACGTCTTTTAGTTTCACCTTGTCGAATGCTTTCGTTGCTTTCTCTGCAATTTGTCTTATTATGAATATCGCGTCTGTTGTCGATCGGTTTTTCTTAAACCCCTGTTGTTCCTCGTTAAGTGGATATGGTCATACTTTCATGCTCTGGTATTGTACTTATAAATAACTTCGTTATAGAGTTAAGCAATGTTATGCCGCAATAATTTGAAGGTTCCTTTTTACTACCTTTTTTAAAAATCACTACAGTTATGCTTTTGTTCCATTCTTTGGGTTTTTCTTCTCGTTTCAGGGTATTTGAATCACGAGAAATATAGCTCACCATGTTCGTCGGTCTCTCGGATGAAGTCAGATGTCGACTTCAAATTTGGCACGCATATAATGCTTAAACTAGGAAAGATAGAATAGTCTTTGGACGATATTGTTGCAGGGGAAGGGGATAGAAAGGATTGTATGGTTTCAATGGTATTGTGAAATTTCTTCTTAGTTTTTGACTCAAATAATGACCATATTTTTAAGCACAATTATTTAATGTTCAGCATATAAGAGATTAAAGGAGTGGGGAGGCGGATAGAGAGGTTGTTCGTATATATCGTTCCTTTCAAGGTTCTGGGAGTCGAAAAATCTGAATTGCCGTTTTATGTGACGAAAATGTCGCCTTATGTATTTGCTATTAGATACCAGATTATTTAGAAAAACAAAAACACCAAGCTTCAAATAAACTGATATTCGTTAATGTGTTAAAACTCTTAGTCACTTCCTATAGTGTAGGAACACGGTGATTCATAGAATTTTAATGATAATTCAGAACCATGTGGAAAAGGGTATATACGTGCTTTCTCATAGTTGCAGGTGTTTGGCATTAATTACAATGTATGTACCTTGATATGAAGTTTTTATAAATAAGTAGTTGAAAATTCTTCTTTACAATTTTGACCAACAAAATTGGAATCAAGGGAATAGCATCACAATGGATAATATCACAGGTCGAACGCCATATATAGCATCTCCATATCTTTATAATTTAAATCAATATTGTTATTCTACGAATTTGGTAGTATAATACCGAGTGCTCTCAGGGAGTATTTTCATGAGTTTACCAGAGAAATTTATTTGTCTTAAGAAAGTAGTGTTTGCCATGCTTACAGCTTTCGGATCATCCTATATCTGTGAACAACTTTTTTCCATATGAGAGTGATTTTAAACCCGTACCGAAGCAGGCTGACAACAGACAATTCGGAAGCATGTGTGACACTGAAAATAACCAGATATGAACCGGATATAAGAAAACTCTCTAAAGAACTTCAAGCACAGGGTTCACACTAGGTCCTAGGACTAGTATAATAAAATTATTTGTTAAATGTTAAAATTTTTTTGTAATTAAACCTTCTAAAAGCAATATTTTAAGTTAATTTTTGTCAATTTTAGTTGAGTAAGTACCTATGTCGGCACGCAAAATGTTGTATGAATGAAAACTGGCACCCCTTAGTTAAAAGGTTGCCGACCCCTGTACTAGATGCTGTGCTGTGAAGTTTCAGACACGCGTGTTTAGTTGCCTTTTTGTAGCGATCGTGCAAACAAACAAGCATTTTTTAAAAATGGATAAAACTGAAGTGCGAAATGTTATAAAACACTTCATTTTAAAAGGTATAACTCCTGTGGACATTCAAGAAGAGTTCAAAGTCACATTAAATGAATCTTCCCCTGCGTGTTCGACAATTAAAAGGTGGGCTGCTGAATTTAAACGTGGTCGTACTTCCATTTAAGATGATAAATGCTCAGGACGCTCGAAAACCTCTACAATTGACGAGGTTGTGACAAAAACTCAATAAATAACGCCGACTCGATGACATTGAAAATATCTCGATAGACCGTGTCCACCATATTTTACATGATGTTTTGAGTATGAGAAAGCTTTCCGCTCGATGGGTGGAGCGTTTGTTAACGATCAAGCAAAACCGCATTCTAATGAACATTTTCCAAAAGTGTTTAGACTTGTTTAAACATACTTCCAGTGAATTTTCTCGAAGTTTCGTAACAATAGATGAAACATGAATTCATCATTAGACGCCGGAGACAAAGGAGCAGTCGAAAAAGTGGCTGGGAGCTACTTTTCCTTGTTTTTTTGCAATAATTTAATGGACTGCTTATCTTGACGATGATCAGTCACTACTGATGGATAACAAAAACCCTAAATCTTTACCAGAATTTGCAACTATGAATAACGACAAACATAGTCTCCCAGTTCGTGGGCTTGCTGGCCTCTCTGTCGGTCGGTCGATAACTATCGAACGAAATGAAATATTGGTTTCAAATTTGGAGTCATGAAAAAATTTTTTTAACCGATATCACCTCAGGAAAAGACAGTAGATGTAGAAGGGGTCAATCCATTCTGTATACGGTTATTAGTGTTATCAGAATACTTTCCGGTTTCTATATTATTATTTACATTATATCATGTATCCTTTTCTTTAGAGAATCTGAAAAGCATGTTATTTTCTATTATTCTAACAGAAATAGCTTATATATATATATATATATATATATATATATATATATATATATATATAAAAATATATATATATATATATATATATATATATATATGTATATATGTTACAATAGAGGTTTTCACAGATGTTAGAATGTAATACATTAAAATTCCGAGTTTCAAACCGTTCGTCTAACAATGAATTTGCACGACGTTTCGCCAAAATCTCATTTGGCATTTCAAGTGCTCTTGCTGCTACTGCTACTCGATGCTGTGATCTTGCTGCTACTGCTACTCGATACTGTGATCTTGCTGCTACTGTTGCTGCTGCTGTAGTTAGCTTCGAGCAGCAGCAGCTAATCTCCGTGATCTTCGGCATAACTTTTAAGCTGCTTGGTTAGCGTAATAGCTTCACCATAATTTGGGATAGCATCTGTTGGTACTGGAACCTCATCGACATCAGAATCTTCGGAAAGTCCTTGTATTTTAAATGGATTTTCAATTTCATGTTCTGAATCTGGATTTTCAACATACAAATTTTCATCTATGTTCAAAAAAATCATTAAGGTTTTGATTATCCGTCAACTCCAACAAATTCTTATTTTTGAGGATATCTGCAAGTCCGTTAAGTGGTAAGTCTTCTGGATCAGATGTAACAGCCTCAGCTAACTGATCTTCACCTTGCATAAATCCCGCTTTACGAGCTGCTATAAACTAGTTATAACACAACTTGTCAAATTTGGTACCATCGCCAGTCAAAAAGCTTCTTTTTTTATTCAAATTGCTGTTCGGCATCCACTTGTTTAGAAGGATTTCTTTATGTTTCATTATATCAGCAGCTTGTGTGTTTTTCCGATATTAAAACGCTTGGAAAAGTCCCTTACACTTAACTTTTCCCTATTGTGAACTTCAACAATCTCAATTTTTTATTTAAGCGTGAGAATTTTTCTATTTGGAGCCATTTCTACAATGAATGTGTCACCGTGTCTCTTTCTCGCATAGGCGTCAGACTAATAATAAATTTCCGCGTGTACCGAAAAATTGAGATCGGTAAATCCCCGGTTTACTCGGGGAAATCCGTCAGTGAAGGCAGGCAGCGAGGTTGGCGCGCGGCGCGATTGGGAAACGCAACAGCGATACTCGCCACAGAAAAATGAGACAAGGCGTTTATTTTTTATTGTTTTTTGTCCGGTTAAGAGAACATTTTTTTGTGTTCGTGTCCGTTCAAGAGAATGTCCGTCCAAGAGGGAGTTAACGTAATGCCAATTATATGAGAATCGGTCGGGACCGTGTGAAACTGTCCGTTCAAGGGAGAGGTGTCCGTGTAAGAGGGGTGTCCGCGAAGGGGAATTTCACTATTTATACCTACATATATATATATATATATATATATATATATATATATATATATATATATATATATATATGTTATATATATATATATATATATATATATATATATATATATATATATATATATATATATATATATATATATATGTGGCTCGTTTTTAAAGTAAGTACCTTTTTGATATTAAAAAAACACATACTTTTAACAATTTTTTTTTACATGAACGCCCAGACCTTAATCTAATTTTCAACATAATTTCCACCTATAATAAGGCACTTGTCATATCGTAAGATCAGCTTCCGTATTTCATTCTCATAGTCACTGCAGCATGGCCGTTGTGGCGCCGTCATCGGTGTTGTAGCACTGACTGCCAAGGTGATTCTTGACGTACAGAAACGAATGGTAGTCATTGGGAGCTAAATCAAGGCTATACGGTGAGTGATTAAGTTGTTCCCAGTTATATGACGCGATGCGATCTGGGGTTCGATGAGCCACATGTGGACGAGCATTGCCGTGAAGGAAAACAATACCTCAACTAAGCATGTCACGCATTTTGTTTTGGATTGTATGACCTTAAATAAACTACTATTTAAGGTCTCACAATATGTTTCAGCATTTACTGTGCTTCTGAGGCAAAAATCTACAAGCAGCACCTATGGACGTAGGCGACCCCTCTCGTCTTTGCCTGTAGCTGATGCCTTTTTAAATGTTCCACAGAAAAAGTGGACGACTCCTGTCTATCCCACAAAACAGTGTACATCATTTTTCAGGCTGAAATGCACCTTCTTGAGTGATGAATGCCTCCATTCCATAGAATGTTGTTTTGATTGCGGGGTAATGTAAACAACCCAGATTTTATCACCAGTGACAATCTGGCTAAAAACTGATCACCTTCAACATTGTACCTGCCGAAGAAAGTCAAAGCATTGGCTGAACGATTGGTTTTATGAACCTCAGTGAACATGTTTGGTACCCAGGGGGATTTTCAATGGTCTGAAGCATTTTTAAACCCGCACAAACAAACGTAAGCTTCC
The DNA here is from genome assembly GCA_019049505.1 of Pachyrhynchus sulphureomaculatus. Lineage (NCBI taxonomy): Eukaryota > Metazoa > Arthropoda > Insecta > Coleoptera > Curculionidae > Pachyrhynchus > Pachyrhynchus sulphureomaculatus. The sequence goes on along the minus strand of CM032451.1, from coordinate 608,409 downwards.
ATAATAGCGTCTGTGGCTAGACAATAGATGCAGATACTCAGCGCGCATACGATTAACGGCGACCGCAGAGTTGCAGCGGCCATATATAAAAACGGTACTTACTTAAAAAACGCGCCTGCATAATTCCGATCCTGTAAAAGCTATTTAAGAATAAATTCATGTAAAATACAAGTTTATGTCCTTTGAAGTAAAACAGAAATAAATCTTTCTCTTAAATTCCCATATATCAAGCACTTACATCTTAGAAATGCCATCCGTAGGCACTAAATATGTACTAAACAATTACTTAAAGAAATTTACAAGGACTGCACTGTCATGTTGAACGTATTAATTTCCTCGCGATTATTTCCAGATGGCTTTCCTTAGAAAAACGCCTGAAAATAAAGAAAATATATTTCCTTAGTGACGTTTTCCAAGTATAAATGAAATATTAAACATAAATGAAGCTTTATTAATTATTGCAGGCTACATCAGTTACTTATTACTCGTTTCATAACTTTTATATTTTTTTTACGTTTATCATTTTATTTTTTATTAATTTCATGATTTCATTGTCCGGTTACTTTAGAGATTTCACCTCGGAATGAGAGATAATAAGCTGTAAACTTGTACAAACCTTTATTTTGGCATTCTAAAAGTTGTCTCAAGTCTCATAAAATATCGTGTTCGCGTCTTAAGATATTCAAGGTCAAAGTTCACAAAATCGTTTTTTTTCGCAAATATCTCGCTTCCTGTGGTTTCAATGATATTTGCATCTATTATGAAAATTGTAGAGCATAAAATTCTCTACAAATTTTGTTCTCAACATTTTTTTATACGCTTAACCGTTTTTGAGATAAAACGCGGAGAGCGCGCAGCGCTCAGCCATACGTAGCATTTTTTTTTTTATGGGTCTAGCATACAGTCCCTGGCCAAATTATTAGACGCACTGCAAGATTTCATGTAAAATATTAATTACCGAGTGATATTGTACCGTTTTATTATTTTAAATTGATTTGTTTTTTATTTTTATATTATCCAATCAATTACCTATTTATTTGACATAAATAAAACAGCATTAATTTAGAAAAGCATAAGTTTATTAAGTTTTAAAGAAAAGTGAAATTAATGTTAGTAAAAGTCAATATTTAGTTGAGCCACCTTCAGCCGCTATCAAAGCTTTAATTCTGCGCGGCATGCCATCAATGCAAGATTCTACTGTCTCCTGCATTTGAGGATGATGATTCCACACATGAATAATCTTTTCTAGGAGCTGGGTTTTGTTGGTAATCACATCTTTAGCCACTTCTCTTTTCATCAGCTCCCACACATTTTCAATGGGGCCAATCCAACAGAGGGATATTTTTTTCTGCCAAAAAAGCTTTAACAGACCGAGCAGTGTGGCAGGGAGCTCCATCTTGCATGAAAGTGAATGATTCCCCATTTGGAAACCATTCTCTGAGCTGCGGAATCAACCGATTTTGTAATACTTCTTTGTACTGATCTTGCCTCATTATTCCTTTGACGACGTACAGACGTCCAGTGCCCTTGCCGCTGATGACTGACCAAATCATCACTTTGGTGGGATGTTTAACCGTCGGGACGACACAATCAGGATGAAACTTTTCTCCATGACGACGACGCACATACTGAGCTTTATTCTGCAAAATTTCGAATGTGCTTTCGTCACTGAAGCAGACCTGTCAAAAATAAGAAAAAATATATAAACTTCCATGTTTATTTGCTTTATTTAACTGAAAATGATAATAATGTATCAATTATTGATTAAATTGCTGTATCTTACCGATCTCTAGAAGTCCACATCTTTGTCTTGCCATTGTTTGGCCCACTTCAGGCGCTTTGCTTTCATTGCAGCTGTTAACTTGGGCTTCCTGGCGGGGCGACAGGCCTTAAAATCTAATTCTTTCAATTTTCTTCGAACAGTGCGCTCAGAAGCATTTACGCTAGCATCCTAGAGTTGTGATTTTATTACCTTTGTGGTAGCAAATCTGTTTTTTCTACACAAAATTTCTTCAAACATCTCTCTGACCGTGGAGTGAAAATTGGTTTTCTACCGCATCTTTTCTTTCTTTTCGGGCTTAATTCCTTCCCTGACTCAATTTTCTTTTTTATGCGTCGTACACTAGCTTCAGAAACCTCCAATCTTCGTGATATTTCTCGGTTTGTAAATGTTTTCGTAATCACAAGGGCCTTCACTTCAGCTTTTTTACGTGGTGAAAGATCGCCTTTTCTACCCATAATGAAAATAGTCCAATTACTTTTTTAAAACACTGCATACAAAATAAACTAATAACTGAGTAGTATAAAACTGTTAAACAAACAATCACAGTCCATAAAGCCACAGAAACACATCCGTACCTGACTCGATTCCGATCGCGACTGATACAGGTTTGTACTTGTTTACGTTCATGTATCACTTTGTCAACACAGTGTTGCCATATGTTAAAAATAAATACAAATATGTAGTCTACAACAATTCATTTAAATAAAAATCAATAATATTGTAGTTTAAATATACCATTATTGCATAAAAACTCTTAAGAAACATAAAATTACTAAAAAAAATACAGTGCGTCTAATAATTTGGCCAGGAACTGTACGTGCTGCAGGGAAGTCCCTAAAGCGCTCCAGGAGCGGCATGAGTACGAAAAAAGCGATTCACGTTGTTCTTGAATCGCTGTAAATTGTACTCGGTGGGGAACACAGCGCTGGGCAAATTATTCCAAAGGGATGACGTTCTCCATATAAAAGATTGCTTGAAAAGTGTTGCACGCGGAGTAACAAGCTGAACCTCATACGGATGAGAAGCACCAGCGCGACGTGTATTTCTAATATGCACCGCTTTGGGAGGTATTAAGCGGGCTACATCCTTCAAATACTTGTAGAATAGTCTCAAGTCGCCAAGCGTTCTTCGATGTTTCAGCAAATCAAGGCCGCCGGTCAACTCCGGGTCCCCAATCAGACGGACCGCTCTTCTCTGAACAGAATCCAACAAATGCAGTGGATGTTTGGGAGCGGAGCCCCAAACATGGGAGCAGTATTCCATAGTTGGCCGAATTTGGGCTTTGTAAAGAATTATAATTATATTATAATGCAAGGTCAACCGTGAGTCCCGGTAAACAATACGTCGTATAAAGTTAATTAATCACTAAAAAATCCATAATTATAAATAATTTGCATTATTTATTAATTAATACATTATATTTAATAATATTTTTCATTCATCAAATATATTCGTGTAATTAAAAAATTAAGTGAAGTACTTTAAGTATATTTTAATTATATTCCAATATATCTTAATTATATTTTAAGTAGAAAAAGAATTAAGTACTTTTTCTTTAAAATGTGTAAACTCTTAAATACTTATACTACTATTAAGATTATACCTCTATACCTCTACAATTTTCATAGTATCATCGAAAATAAAGGTTTATACAAGTTTACAGCTTATTATCTCGCATTCCGAGGTTGACCCTCTTTTTTGGCTCAAGTTATTGGATAAAAAATTTTCATTATTAAGGATGCCCTGCCTGAATACAGACTGCTGTTTAATCACGCCAGGATACTTTCATCGAAAATATTAAAGAGAATGCAAATTTCCCTCACAACTTATGTTTTTCTTTTGTTTCTTTAAGGTACTAATGCCTTAACAGTTATAAAACGAACCCTAAATAAAGATTGCTCTCCATTGATTATGAAACTTCTCAATAATTTAGACGTATATACAAACCTTTATATACCTCTATATAATACATGTTTTCCTCAAGTAGGCCTTTGATTCGACTTGATATTCAAATTACCTCATATCTAAGGTAATTTCCCGTTTTAGATATGAGAAAGTATCGATATCTAGTATATTATCGATATTTAATATCGTCAAGCGAGTGGTTGAAACATATTCTGCCATATTTTCAGTATTTTTATTTAAATATCAAGAGTCCACTAATATAACAGTTATCACTACTATATCAAACACTTTATTTTTGCTCTCGACGAGCGTGTCGCTAACCATGTGAGCATTATCAGGAGCGATGATTGACTTCTGACAATCACTACCAGTTGAAAAGTTTTAATTTCGCTAAACATTCATCACGGTCACACTTTTCTAACATTTCTAACGTATTCGTACAAGTAATTTCGTTTATGGATAATATTTAATGCAAATTGTTTGCTCAATAATTTATTCATGTTGAAAATCGTCAGCAAGAAATGTTCACAGTTACAAAATACGCTTTTATTTTTACCATAACAAAACCAATATTATATAAAAAAATTGTTAGTAGTTAATAAGAGTTCTACAACCCTAGAAAACAAATACAGTGAAATCTCCCTTGAACGGACACCAACGGAACCGACGGAAAGTGTCCGTTCAAGAGGGCTGTCCGCTTAAAAGAAATACAAAAAAATCGTTTTTTTAATGAAAATAGTTATTAAAGAATTTGGGACAGTTAAAACGTATACTTATGTATGTACATATTTTTTAAAATAAACAAAAAACTTAAAAACTTAAGGAAAAAACAAAGATCTGTTTACCTTTGGATACATATAAAATAAAATAGGATAGGGTTATACATATGAAATGAAAGGTCACTTTAATGACGCAAAAATTCATATATTGTTGTTTGTCTCCTCTTTTCTTTAAAATGGCGCCCACAAACCGTATTTTTAATTTGGAAAGAAGTTCCAAAGGCTCTGCATTTCCGTGATCTACGGCAAAACTTTTAGGCTGCTTGGTTAGAGTAATCGCTTCACCATAATTTGGGATAGCATCTGTTAGTACTGAAACCTCATCGACATCAGAATCTTCGGAAAGTCAACGGGATTTTCAATTTTTTGCTCTGAATCTGGATTTTCAACATACAAATTTTCAACTATGTTCAAAAAATCATTAAGGTTTTCATTATCAGTCAACTCCAACAAATTCTTATTTTTGAGGATATCTGCAAGTGCGTTAAGTGGTAACTCATCTTCTGTATCAGATGTAACAGCCTCAGTTAATTGGTTTTCACTTTGCATATTTTCATGCTTTTCCGCTTTACGGAAGCAATTTTTAACTGTTTCCTTGGTTACTTGTTCCCAAGCGGTTTTTGCAAAGTAAACTGCGTCCAATAGCGTAATTTTCTTAATTAACTCAAAAGCTGTACCAGCAGTTTCAGTGTTTACTATCAGGTGTTTTAGTATATAGACTTCGATAATAAATTTTAAAATTTTTTAAAATTCCCTGGTCAAGTGGTTGACAAGCTGATGTATAGTTAGGGGGCAGAAACAAGATTTTTATATTTTTTAAGCGGATGTCTTTTGGATGAGATCCTAAAAATAACAAAATGTTTTTTTTTTTTCTTTTGTCATTTTCCAATCAAGATCGTACAAACACTCTGTCATAATTTCTCCTGTCATCCAAGCTATCTTATTATATTTCCAAATTACAGGCAGGTTGTTTATGTTAATATTTTTAAATGCTCTGGGTTTAGCTGCCTTACCAATGACTAAGAGTTTTTCTTTTTGTCTCGCCATATTTGCAAAATGCAAAATTGTAAACCTCTCTTTGGGATATATACCACCAACACATTTTTCTTTTTTTAATGTTAGCATTTTGTTGGGTAGAGCCTTAAAATACAGGCCTGCCTCATCGGCATTATAGATGTCTCTCGGTGAATATCCCTTAATTAAAGAGGGGCATTTTTTCCAGAATGATGAAAAATCTTTAGTAATAACCGAAGCTCCTTCTCCTGAAATCGGTTTAAAACTTATGTTGTGGCGGATTCTAAATTTATTAAGCCAACCAGAAGAAGCACTGAATGTAGACTAAGTTGGGAATGTGGAATCTTTGGCACAATGATACTACTCAGTATATATCACCACTACACCAAACACTTTATTTTTGCACTCGACGCGCGTTTCGCTAACCATGTTAGCTTCATCAGGAGCGATGATTGACTCATCGAATCATCATCGCTCCTGATGAAGCTAACATGGTTAGCGAAACGCGCGTCGAGTGCAAAAATAAAGTGTTTGGTGTAGTGGTGATATATACTGAGTAGTACTGAATGTAGAATGTCCCACAGACTCGGTTGTTTTTTTTTTTGCTTTACATCGTATTAGCGGACCTGAAAAAAACATTAACGATAAGTTTTTCGCATTTTTGTCACGAGAAGCCTACTGATACTCTCACCGCTTTTATCCATTCTTTGAACTGATATGAAAAGAAAATTAACGTACTAATTCTAGAAAACTTTATCTAAAAAAAAATATCATAATTCATGTGCATACCTGTCAAAGGAATCCTGTTATGGCGAGCTGCTAAAAACCGGTTATAATAAAACTTGTCCATTTGTACCACCACCAGTCAAAAAGCTTCTTTTTTCATCCAAATTGCTGTTCGACATACACTTGTTTAGAAGCATTTCTTTATGTTTAATTATATCAGCAGCTTGTGTTTTTCCGATATTAAAACGCTTGGACAAGTCCCTTACACTTAACTTTTCCTTATTGCGAACTTCAACAATCTCAATTTTTTGTTTAAGCGTGAGAATTTTTCTATTGGGAGCCATTTCTACAATGAATGTGTCGCCCACTGTGTCTCTTTTTCGCATAGGCGTCAGACTAATATTAAATTCCCGCGTGTAACGAAAAATTGAGATCGGTAAATCCCCGGTTTACTCGGGGAAGTCCCTCAGTGAAGGTAGGCAGCGCTGTTGGCGCGCGGCGCGATTGGGAAACGCAACAGCGACACTCGCCACAGAAAAATGAGACAAGGCATTTATTTTTTATTGTTTTTTGTCCGGTTAAAACAACATTTTTTTGTGTCGGCGTCTGTTCAAGAGAATGTCCGTCCAAAAGGGAGTTAACACAATGCCAATTATATGAGAGTCGGTCGGGACCATGAGAAACTGTCCGTTCAAGGGAGGTGTCCGTGTAAGAGGGGTGTCCGCGAAGGGGAATTTCACTGTACTTTTATGAGTACTAATAAAAAGAGCGTCTTCTTAAAATAATTAAATTGGTGACTTATGAACATAATAGCATTATGTTGAATAGCCCCTTTCATAACTTTACGAATCTTTTTGCCGTGCAAAAATGTCTGCTAAACAAGAGCGTGTTCCCAGTAGAAACGAATTTTCCTCCGAAATCGATTTCATTCAAAAATTCGATACACTTCCATGACTATCCCTTCTCTTCCACCTTGAAAGAAGCCTACAATATTTAAAGTAATCTACCATACAAAAGATCCCTTATTAACCCGTCTCTACCGGTCTCTATACAATTCTCTATACAATCATTATAATAAGGTAAGTATAGAATAAACCAAAACTGTATGCCTGCCTAAATAGAAGTAGCAGTTTAGACTGTGAAGAATTCATAACAAGAAAGCACAAGTTCGACGTACGGCGCTTTTTCAATGGGTTTTTATTCCTTTTGAAATGTTTTTATAGAAGTATTGGGGGAGATAACAAAAACGCTTACTTTGCATTTTGGGTGGAGTGTTTTCATGAAAAAAATATATATATTTTTAGGTTTTTAAGACTTTGCTGAAAATCTATTTAAAAACGCTTATTTTTTACATAAAAAAACAATAATAACTGAGGTTATTTAACTTACCCTAAACCCTTTTATGACTTTAACAGTGCAGTTAACAAAAAAAAGGTTTTTTCTTTTAACATCTATTAAAACCTAGGATATCATCATGTCAAGTTCCCATTTGAATCTTCTTATCTGAATAATATAAATCTAATTTTTATCGGCATACACGACAACGAGTCAAGAGCAAAATTACTGACTTACTGATAATATCTTTCCTTCTTTTCGATCTCGGTTATTTTTACTTTCGAGTAGTTGTTAGTTGTTACAGTAAATAAGACATGATTTGGAGATTATTGCTTATTAAGGCTGTTATTTTTTAAAAAGGATTATGTAACAAGTGAACGTTTAAACTTGTCAACGTATTTTATGACTAAAATGTCATGCTGTGCCTATAAATATTTATAGAGACTATACTAAAAACTCAATCATACAGTCAGTCCCAAAAGTGTCCATACACCACCTGTTTTCTATACTATTTTTCTATTACGTTTAACTAATTAATTGGAACTATCAGAACACATATTTAATGTAATATTTGAAACTTAACCAACGAGGAGTAGTATTAAAAACAGCGGAACATTTTTTTTTAGAAGTTACATCATTGTTATAAAAATGTAAACAAAATTAAGTTAAAAAGGTCTCCATACACTGAAGAACTGCATTAAAAAAAAACACGTTATAATCAGCCGCATTTTATCAAGCTATCTATTGCTCGCTAAACTGAAAACAAATGAATAATTTTTGGCTATAATTTATAATCTGTCACTTCTTGCTAGTTTTAAAAAGCTCTTACTTACATTAATGAATGAGATAACAAAAGAAACTTATTAGAAATGTTTGCTTACACTAACTTAACCTAAGCTCTTATACTAGTGGTCCTATACTAACTTAGCCTAGGTAATGTGTTTTTGATACATGATTTTCTTAATTCTGAGACTTAAACTACCTTAGCCTAAGACTTACGCTAACTTAAACTAGGACTTATTATAACTTAGTCTACATTAACAATTTTCTTTCACGGCGGGCGAGGGGGTCATCGTCTTTATCCGAGAGAGGGTCAGACGGGCTAGGAAACTGGCGACGAGCATGTTGCGGGAGTCGGAAGGCGTCCCTGATGCATGGGTTTGGGTGCTGGAACGCCTTCTCCAGAAACTTCAGCTGGGTTACTTCTCACTAGTAATTTTGCAGTGGGTTTTCAAAGTAGTATATGGTAAATGAGCGAGAGAAATTATGAAATTCCATTTCAAGTTCAAAAGATCATAATTGATTTGTACATCGTACAATCGTACAAAAATATAGGAAAAATTGTTTAAAAAGTCGCATGCTACTGTTCAGTACATTGTAAGCCACTATCAATCAACGGGTTCCTATAAAATTCGACCACGCTCCGGTCGTCCCAAGAAACTGATACTCCACGTGAAGAGGCCTGTATTGTTAGACAAATAATTATAGATCCCAAAAAAAGTGCACCAAAATTAAAAGAAGAAGTACGGGAAAAATGTTTGTTCACAAACAGTGAGAAATTGTTTACATAGAGCAGGCTATAAGGGGTGTGCAGCTAGGAAGAAACCGTTAATTTCGGAAGCTAAGTAGCAAAAAGCGGTTAGCTCTTGCTAGGGAATACGTTACTAAACCTCCTGAATTTTGAGAATCCGTAAACTTTAGTGATGAAACTAAAATTAACTTTTTTGGGTTTGATGGCAGAACTAAAGTTTGGAGAAAGAAGAATACCTCATTCGATACTAAAAACATTTTTTCCACGGAAACACAAGGGGGTGACAGTGTTCTGCTTTGGGGATGCATGTTTGCTGGAGGGGTTGGAAATTTATATTCTATTAATGGTACCATGGATCAGCTTGTTTATCTGAACATTTTGAGAGAAAGTGTCCAAAAATTAGCCATCGAAAAATGATACATTTTCCAACAAGACAATGATCCGAAACATACCGCAAATTTGGCGCGAGAATGGATGATCCATAATGTGTGACAGCAGCTTCATACATCCCCGCAATCACCCAATGTTAACCCCATCGAACATTTATGGGAGGAACTTAAACGGCGCGTTCGCAAATATAATGTTTCAAATAGAGAAGAATTAAAAAACAGAATCTTGAACGAAGTTGTTATTTTCCGTTAAACTCCATCAAACTAATTGGTAATTGTTAAGTGTATGGACTTTTGACATTAATTTTGTTTACATTTTTATAACAATGATGTAACTTGTAAATAAAATGTTGCGTAGTAGTTTTTAATACTAATCCTCGTTGGGTAAGTTTCAAATATTAATTTAAACATGTTTTCTCATAGTTTTAATTAATTAGTTAAACATAACAGAAACATAGCATAGAAAGCAGGTGGTGTATGGAGACTTTTTGGACAGACTGTATATCACGAAACAGTTATTTAAGTAACAAATAATTCGCTATGTAGTATTTTATAGCAAGATTACCGATACTACCACTCTTTAAATATAACGTGTGCATTCGTATAATTTAATTAAAAAACAAATAAATAAATAATAATTTATTTGTAAAAATTTGTGTGACAAATACAGGATATTTAAAAAAAAATTATTGGCTTCCTGAAATCGTAAGAAAAGACTGATTTTGGGTATTAGTGCTGTAAAAATCTAGATACGAATTTTCAAAATTTAAGCCGTTAATTGAATCTGGCGTAAGCTATGCTCTGATGGTATGTCTGAAAAGTTCTGTATATGGCTCTCGTGGTTCCCCAGGTTTTTACGAGTGGCAGTCGACGGATTTTTTTTCTATCACTTTCACTATCAACGCATACAGTCATCTACTCTCCTTCTCATTTCTCAAAGGACCAGGAATCCAATCTACAGCTTAGTATCGTTGGTTCTGTAGTCTGTTCCTGATCTTCTTCGTTAGTTTTCTTTTTAGTCTGATCTCTATACATTTTTTGAAAGTATGATAACCATTTTTCTGAGCAGATGGTTATCACTTGTATTTCTTCATTTATTGATATCTTCCTATTCCTTATCATCTTCCACACTTTCTTTTGACCTCCGTATAAGTCGTGCTGCATTTCCATTGAGAAGTTCTCCCAATATTCCTCGTTTAATTCTACAATCGCCAGAAGGTTTTATGAGTACTAAACTTTAAGTGTTATAAATTATAGTATATTCGTATTTCTTACAGAAATAATTAGTTTGCGTTGACAATAAATTTTGGTTCTGAATAAGTCCCTGCTTCCTAAGATACTATCTGTGTTATGTTTTTGAATTAAATGCAGATGACAGTACGCTTATTTCTTCATTCACTCTGAACGCTCGAACATCGGTTACTTATGCAAATATCCGCAGGCACCAGGAGGTCATTCAACTTAACAAAGACGTGGAAGAAATTTTATCTTGGGGTGACAGTAACCAAGTGGAATTTAACGCTGCAAAAACCCAGGCGGCAGTTTTTTCTAAAAAAGTTAACGTTGCTGAACCCGACACAGTTATGTCGGGGCACTCCATTCCTCTAACATCGTCACTCAATTTGTTGGGCGTTAATTTGGGAGCAAATATGTCTTCGCAAGAACATGTTGCAAGCATAGCAAAGAGAGCTTCTCAAAAGCTGGGAATATTATTTCAAAATAAAAAGCACACTTCACAAAAACTGTTAATTCTGTACAAAGCTCAAAATAACGATAGAATACTGGTCCCATGTTTAGGGCTCTGCTCCCAAATATACACTGCATTTGTTGGATTCTGCTCAGAAGAGAGCTGTTCGCCGGAATGAATACCCAGAACTCACCAATAACCTTGATTCCTTAGAACATCGAAGAACGGTTGGCAACTTGAGTCTATATTACAAGTATTTTCGTGGAAAGTGTCCGATGGACGTAGCCTGCTTAATTCCTTCCAAAGCGGTGCATGCTAGGAATACTGAAACTTTTTTTTTTTTTTTTTATGGGTCTAGCACACGTGCTACAGGGAGCGACACGTGTGCGGAGAAGGCGATTCACGTTGTTCTTGAATCGCTGTAGATTGTACTCGGTGGGAAACACAGTCCTGGGCAAATTATTCCAAAGGGATGATGTTCTCCATATAAAAGACTGCTTGAAAAGTGTTGTACGGGGAGTAACAAGCTGAACCTCATACGGATGTAAAGAATTAGCGCGACGTGTACTTCTAACATGCACCGCTCTGGGAGGAATTAAGCGGGCCACATCCTTCGAACACTTTCCATGAAAGTACTTGTAGAATAGGCTCAAGTCGCCAACCGTTCTTCGATGTTCCAGCGAATCAATGCCGACGGTCAGTTCCGGGTCTCCAATCAAACGAACAGCTCTTCTCTGAATAGAATCCAACAAATGCAGTGTATGTTTGGGAGCGGAGCTCCAAACATGGGAGCAGTATTCCATAGTTGGTCGAATTTGAGCTTTGTAAAGAATTAACAGTTGTTGTGGAGTGTAAAGCTTTCTGGTTCGAAATAATATTCCCAACTTTTGAGAAGCTCTCCTTGCTATGCCTGCAACATGTTCATGCCAGGACATATTTGCTCCCAAATTAACGCCCAACAAATTGAGTGACGATGTTAGAGGAATGGAGTGCCCCGATATAACTATGTCGGGTTCAGCAACGTTAACTTTTTTAGAAAAAACTGCCGCCTAGGTTTTTGTAGCGTTAAATTCCACTTGGTTACCGTCACCCCAAGATAGAATTTCTTCCAGGTCTTTGTTCAGTTGAACGACTTCCTGCTGTCTGCGGATATTCGTCTGAGTAGCCGATGTCCGAGCGTTCAAAGTGAATGAAGAGATAAGTGTACTGTCATCTGCAAAGCTGTAGATTGGATTCTCGGTCTTTTCCAGCAGATCGTTAATGTAAATGAGAAAAAGAGTAGGAGACAGTATGGAGCCTTGAGGTACACCGGCGTTGATAGTGAAGGTGTTAGAAAGAAATCCGTCGACTGCCACTCGTAAAGAACGCTCTCTGAGGAAACATGAGAGCCACAAACAGAACTTTTCCGACATACCATTCAAGCAGTCTTTTATATGGAAAACCTCAAACCTTTGAAATGATTCGCCCAAAACTGTGTTTCCCACCGAGCACAATGTGCAGCGATTCAAGACCAACATGAATTGCTTTTTCCGCACACGCATCGCTCCCGTAGCACTTTAGGGATATCCCTGCTTTTTTAAAGAGTAGTGTGTTCAAAAATTATTTAGGACAAAAATGGAGTTGTGATGGCTTACCGTCTTACTACAGAATAATCTTACATGCCACTGAATATTTTATCAGCAAAAACAGGCTTAAGGAATACCCGATTTAAAAGAGATTTACCTCTAATTGGCGTGGGATATTTTTTTAAACACACGCACAAGAGCAGTAGCTCTTGACGTGTTTACTTTCAAATGTCAAGTGTCTGGTCGTTGTTGAGATAACTGTGCGCTGCTACAAATAAACACATGTGCATGCACCTTTACGGATTACAAGTCGGGTCGCGCCTACGCAATGCCGGGTTAGAATGTTTTGAAAAGAGTTTTTTCTCAGTTTACATAAAAACTAAAACATCAGGAACTTTTAGTTTAATTTCAAAGCGAAAAAGAATAGTTAATTATCAATAATTTATGTGAAATTTTCCAGAAATTAAGGAGGCAATTATCGAAAGTGTTTTTATTTTGTGAGGCAAAAATCTCAATAGAAGAAAGTATCGTGGACGAAAGAATTTGTGGATGATCAAACATACCCTGTTTGTAATAAAAATAATTCATAAAATATCAGGATCAAAATAAATTTTCATATCATAGTTGATGCCATCTAAAAGTTCGCGGACTAATGTTATTTATTTACGGGCAGACCCATTTTATACATAGTTTCTACCGAAATTATAATAATACAATTATCACAATACAATAACAACACCAGCAAATAACCTCACAGGATTCAGTGGACTGTCAACAGTTCTTTTTTATGAGTTTTAAAGAGTTCCGTTTCACCGGCGCCATTAGTGATTCTAGTGATCGGCGAGAATAGGTCATAGTTACATCTACAGTCCCTGGCCAAATTATTAGATGCACTGTATTTTTTTTAGTAACTTTATGTTTCTTAAGAGTTTTTATGCAATAATGGTATATTTAAACTACAATATTATTGATTTTTATTTAAAAGAATTGTTGTAGACTACATATTTGTATTTATTTTTTAACATATGGCAACACTGTGTTGACAAAGTGATACATGAACGTAAATAAGTACAAACCTGTATCAGTCGCGATCGGAATCGAGTCAGGTACGGACGTGTTTCTGTGGCTTTATGGACTGTGATTGTTTGTTTAACAGTTTTATACTACTCAGTTATTAGTTTATTTTGTATGCAGTGTTTTAAAAAAGTAATTGGACTATTTTCATTATCGGTAGAAAAGGCGATCTTTCACCACGTAAAAAAGCTGAAGTGAAGGCCCTTGTGATTGCGAAAACATTTACAAACCGAGAAATATCACGAAGATTGGAGGTTTCTGAAGCTAGTGTACGACGCATAAAAAAGAAAATTGAGTCAGGGAAGGAATTAAGCCCGGAAAGAAAGAAAAGATGCGGTAGAAAACCAATTTTCACTCCACGGTCAGAGAGATGTTTGAAGAAACTTTGTGTAGAAAACAGATTTGCTACCACAAAGGTAATAAAATCCCAACTCCAGGATGCTAGCATAAATGCTTCTGAGCGCACTGTTCGAAGAAAATTAAAAGAATTAGATTTTAAGGCCTGTCGCCCAGCCAGGAAGCCCAAGTTAACAGCTGCAATGAAAGCAAAACGCCTGAAGTGGGCCAAACAATGGCAAGACAAAGATGTGGACTTCTGGAGATCGGTAAGATACAGCAATTTAATCAATAATTGATACATTATTATCATTTTCAGTTAAATAAAGCAAATAAACATGGAAGTTTATATATTTTTCCTATTTTTGACAGGTCTGCTTCAGTGACGAAAGCACATTCGAAATTTTGCAGAATAAAGCTCAGTATGTGCGTCGTCGTCATGGAGAAAAGTTTCATCCTGATTGTGTCGTCCCGACGGTTGAACATCCCACCAAAGTGATGATTTGGTCAGTCATCAGCGGCAAGGGCACTGGACGTCTGTACGTCGTCAAAGGAAAATGAGGCAAGATCAGTACAAAGAAGTATTACAAAATCGGTTGATTCCGCAGCTCAGAGAATGGTTTCCAAATGGGGAACCATTCACTTTCGTGCAAGATGGAGCTCCCTGCCACACTGCTCGGTCTGTTAAAGCTTTTTTGGCAGAAAAAAATATCCCTCTGTTGGATTAGCCGGGTATGAACCCCATTGAAAATGTGTGGGAGCTGATGAAAAGAGAAGTGGCTAAAGATGCGATTACCAACAAAACCCAGCTCCTAGAAAAGATTATTCATGTGTGGAATCATCATCCTCAAATGCAGGAGACAGTACAATCTTGCATTGATAGCATGCCGCGCAGAATTAAAGCTTTGATAGCGGCTAAAGGTGGCTCAACTAAATATTGACTTTTACTAACATTAATTTCACTTTTCTTTTTAAAACTTAATAAACTTATGCTTTTCTAAATTAATGCTGTTTTATTTATGTCAAATAAATAGGTAATTGATTGGATAATATAAAAATAAAAAACAAATCAATTTAAAATAATAAAAGGGTACAATATCACTCGGTAATTAATATCTTACATGAAATCTTGCAGTGCGTCTAATAATTTGGCCAGGGACTGTATGGTACTTCGAGAGAGAAGAGTTAGTGGTCCCTTATTGATCTTTTTTTATCAAACTCAGAAGATCGGAGCAGTCTATATGGCCATTTACATACAAGTCGAAATAAGAAACAGATATCAGCAACTTTCCTACGTCGTCTTGAAAGCGTTCCACTTAAATTTGTAAGAAACATATCTAGCATACTTCTTCTGTACCCTTTCAATACCTTCAATATGTATAGCATATGAAGACGACCATACACATGACAGATGCTCTACAGATGATCTTACCAAGGCCTTATACAAAGTATTCATGCTATCTACAGTCTGGAGTCTAGTATTCCTACAGACGAAGCCAAGAACTTTTAAACATTTGTTACCAATAAAGTCGTAGTGAATATGAAAATCGAGTTTAGTGTCACATAATGAAGAAACTTTTCTCAGAAGACAGTTATTGATACTGTAGTCATATAAAAACAAAGTTTTCACCCGGAAGAACGACATTAACTTGAATTTGTTAATATTAAGATTCATTTTATTTCTTCTGCACCACTCACTCACCCTATCCAAGTCTCCCTGTAGTCTCACAGCATCATCAGCAGAATGAACTAACACGATTATATATCCCGGCATAAATAAAAACTACATGGAGGACTATTGTGGTTGATTAAAGAAATAAAAAGAAATAGACAATATAGAGATTTTGCAATGCTTATTTTGATAGGCCACTGTCTTTATTTTTATGTGAAGCATGCGCCCAGCGTTAGAAAGCTTACGCAGTAGTAAAGAAAAGTAATTAAATATCAGGAATCAGCTGTTAGGGTTATTTGAAGTATGCGCCCACCATTCGGAGCTTGCACACCATTGAAACAAAATAAGAAAATCCTTTATTAATTTTTCCCTTATTTAAGAACTTAGAGAGGTTACTTGAAGTTCATTATTCTTACTGCTATTATGTTAGGGGCTGTTTTTTTTCTTACTTGGGTATACAAACCATTAAGAAAATATAGTTAAATTGAAATGATAATCTTTTATTGCAAATAACACTGACAACAGTTAATAAGTGTTCAGATTATGTCGGGATTTTACGATCACAATGGCATTACAGTGTGTGTAGTGCTAATTTCAAATGCATTTTTATTTATCGCACTTTCGTATTACCTTGGAAACATTGAAGGAAGGGATAGAAATATAATGCATGTGAAAAATAGGTGTTGCAAAATCTCTCTAATATATTGACAGGCTTATATTTATCAACAAATTCTGAGATAAAATAGTCTAAGAAGAACACGACAAATACGTTTTATAAACATTTTATTAAAACCTCTAATCTAAACATAACCTAGATTCCTATTACCAATAAGCAATTATCAGCTATATTTAATAATCGAAACATAACTAGAGTGTTAATTTACAATTTAGGTTGAAAACTATTAACCAAAAAAATCACATACATATTATTCAACTATTGAATAATTGAAATTCTTGATCTTCAAATCATTTGCAAAAAACAAGGGCCTTGAAAATAGAATCACCTCACGGAACATTAATAAATACATTAAACAGCAACGGGCTCAGGTGGCTACCCTGTGGTATCCCCGATGTAACAGATATCTCACTCGACCCAAAGCCCTTTACTTTAACAAAATGTTTCCTATATCTAAGGTAACAGGTTAACTAATTCAGTAGCGATCCACAAAAACTATAACTTCTTAATTTCCTTATCAAGATATCGTGGTTGACAGTGTCGAAGGCCTTGCTAAAATCCGTATAAACCACGTCAACCTGACCATCTGCCTTCATTGCATCAATAGTATTCTGACCCAACAAGATCAAGTTTGAAGCTGTCGACCGGCCCCCAACGAAACCGTGCTGTTCCTGAATTAAAAGAGGTTTTATGAAGTAAGTAATTTATCACAAACAATTTTTTCGAACAATTGTGGGATAGAACATAGGATAGAAATAGGTCTATAATTTTTAGCGTCTGACTAGTCGCCGGATTTGAATACTGGAGTAATAGAACTACATTTCCACTGATCAGGAAAAACACCGCTCCCCAGGGACAATTTAAAAAGCATATACAACGGTTTGGCCAAAGCACAGGCACCTTTAACTAAAAATCTGGGAGATATACCATCAGGTATATATGGTCAAACACTTCCCCCAGGGAGACATCAACAGAGGAGAATGATTCACCGCCATCCCCAGCATCCCCCAGCCCAGACTAACCACCGTCAGCAACCCCGAAAATGAGACTTAAAAATTTCCACAATAATCTGTACATCCGTCCTTGTTTGTTCGTCTAGATTTTTTTTTTTATGGGTCTAGCACACGTGCTACAGGGAAGTCCCTAAAGCGCTACAGGAGCGACACGTGTGCGGAGAAAGCGATTCACGTTGTTCTTGAATCGCTGTAGATTGTACTCGATGGGAAACACAGTCCTGGGTAAACCATTCCAAAGGTATGATGTTCTCCATATAAAAGACTGCTTGAAAAGCGTTGTACGAGGAGTAACAAGCTGAACCTCATACGGATGTGAAGCATTAGTGCGACGCGTACCTCTAATATGCACCGCTCTGGGAGGAATTAAACGGGCCACATCCTTCGAACACTTTCCATGAAAGTACTTGTAGAATAGGCTCAAGTCGCCAACCGTTCTTCGATGTTCCAGCGAATCAAGGCCGTCGGTCAGTTCCGGGTGTCCAATCAGACGAACAGCTCTTCTCTGGATAGAATCCAACAAATGCAGTGTATGTTTGGGAGCGGAGCTCCAAACATGGGAGCAGTATTCCATAGTTGGTCGAATTTGAGCTTTGTAAAGAATTAACAGTTGTTGTGGAGTGTAAAGCTTTCTGGTTCGAAACAATATTCCCAACTTTTGAGAAGCTCTTCTTGCTATGCCTGCAACATGTTCATGCCAGGACATATTTGCTCCCAAATTAACGCCTAACAGATTGAGTGACGATGTTAGAGAGATGGAGCGCCCCGACATAACTATGTCGGGTTCTGCAACGTTAACTTTTTTAGAAAAAAACTGCCGCCTGGGTTTTTGTAGCGTTAAATTCCACTTGGTTACTGTCACCCCAAGATAGAATTTCTTCCAGGTCTTTGTTAAGTTGAATGACTTCCTGCTGTCTGCGGATATTCGTCTGAGTAGTCGATGTCCCGAGCGTTCAAAGTGAATGAAGAGATAAGTGTACTGTCATCTGCAAAGCTGTAGATTGGATTCTCGGTCTCTTTTCCAGCAGATCGTTAATATAAATGAGGAAGAGAGTAGGAGACAGTATGGAACCTTGGGGCACACCGGCGTTGATAGTGAAGGTGTTAGAAAGAAATCCGTCAACTGCCACTCGTAAAGAACGCTCTCTGAGGAAACATGAGAGCCACAAACAGAACTTTTCAGACATACCATAAGAACGTAGCTTAGCCAACAGCCCATCGTGCCAAACACGGTCAAATGCCTTGGATATGTCAAGAGCAACCGCTCGAGATTCTCCAAAGTGTTCAATTGAGTTGTTCCAAACATGTGTTACATAAGTCAGAAGATCTCCTGTTGATCTATTTTTACGAAAGCCATATTGGTGATCACTAATAATGTTGAATCCTTCAAGATATTTTAGAAGATGCTGATTGATAGCCTTTTCCATGACTTTCGATATTATTGAGAGTAGTGCGATTGGTCGGTAGTTATTTGGCAAGGTCTTCTTGCCTTTTTTAGGTATCGGCTGAACTGTGGCACATTTCCAGCAGGAAGGAAATATTCCCTTTCTGTAGGATAGGTTGAAAAGTCTACAGAAAACTGGTGTTAGTTCCCTCGCACAGTTCTTGAGAACTATGGCAGGTATTCCGTCAGCGCCTGAAGCCTTTTTGGTGTCTAGCTTCATCAAAATACGTTTTATGATACGCTGTCTGAAGACAATATCGGGCATCCTTGACTGCACTATGGGAATAGTAGGTGGTGTTTTTCCTTGGAAATCGACAGTAGAATGTGAAGCAAAGAGTTCAGCCAACAAGTTCGCTTTCTCAACAGGTGTCGTTGCAATAGAATTATCTGGCCGTGTGAGTGGTGGTATGGTGGATTTGGTGAAATTTTGACTAACTGCCTTAGCGATTGACCAAAAGGACCTGAAATTGCCGGGACAAGCGAGAAGTTTGTTTCTAATCCGTTGATTGTGTACCTCCTTGGTTTCGTCGATAATTTCTTTGCATCTGTTCCTGGCACGAACAAAGATGTTACGATTTATGGTGTTAGGATCTTCACGCCTCTGTCGGTATGCAAGATGTTTAGAAGCAACAGCTTCTTTGCATTTTAGGTCAAACCAAGGCTTGCCGTTGGAAGGGCATTTCTTCGAAAAAGGGATGTAAGCCTCCATACCGGCCAAAATAACATCGGAAACCTCCCTGGCGCAGTCAGATGGGTCGTCGGATCGAAAACAAACGTCCAACCAAGGGAAAGTTCGAAAATATTCCATGAGATCTTCCCATTTAGCAGATTTGTAGTGCCAAATCTTGCGCGGTTTGGGCGCCTCTCCGTCACTGATTGGTAGAATACTCGATGTCAAAAGTAGTTTATGGTCGGAGGTAGGGATGGACTTGCCTCCCTTTTTACTGTTAATAAAGTTCCAAAATTGTTTGGTGTCATAACTTATGTTTGTCTCAATTTGTTATAAAATCTGGAGTAGTTACTTTTGGAATTCATGACTGATCGCACCGTTTTTCCCGCTAGCCGAACATTTTTAGAAGTCGATGTTGTCACTCCACTGTCGTCCACCGAAGGTTGGCCAGTCTTTAATCTTGAAAACTACTCAATAATTTTCTTATAGCTCAGGACTTCGTCACCAAATGCTTTCAGACACATTTTATACGTTTTAGAAGCACTTTTCCCGAATTTAAATAAAAATTCTACACACTCACATTTTCAAAATTGTAAAAATCGCACAGACCCAAGTAAACCTTTATGCAACCAAGCGGACAAGTTGAAACTTGTCACGTTGCGTTGTTAGGAATGCACCTACCGTCACCTATCGGCGTGAGTCGATATTATTTCATATTCTTGCTATGTAGCGTTAGTGCGGGAACTTTTGAATCGCAGCCCGTAACTTGGAGACTTATCTACAGATGATTTTATTTAATTACAAAGAACTATGTCTTAACAATATACTGAATTTTCCTGACATTAGCTTGACGAGAAATCAATTACACAAAATAATTTTGAATAGGATTATTTTTCTGAATACCACTTAAAATTCGCTACCTTCCTTTGTTCGTTAAATTTCAAAATTATAATGACTCTATTGTTTCAACTGTCAAAAAGCAGCGTTCATTTGTTTACTTTATAAAAGGTGTTTGTTCGGATGTTTCTTGCATACAATGGTACAGAGATGCGGACTGAATTGTAATAATTTTTAGGCTGGTTTCGGTAGACTTGAAAGAAACAAATCGGCGAATGCAGACGTTAAGTAATTTGCATGCAGAGTGTCATGAGAATTGATCTTTTTTTTATGAATTATTAAAAGATTAGCGGATTAGGGCACAAAGAAATATCATTCCATGGATGTATATTATAATTTTATATGTATGGATATGATTTGAATAAGATAATTATTTTAATGCAAGAATATTTTAGACCTTCGGTGTCTCTCTTTTTTCCTCTTACTATCTGCAAACATATACTGGTAAAGTTTTTAGTGATATCTAAAGACCTTATTATATACAGTCCCTGGCCAAATTATTAGACGCACTGCAAGATTTCATGTAAAATATTAATTACCGAGTAATATTGTACCGTTTTATTATTTTAAATTGATTTGTTGTTTATTTTTATATTATCCAATCAATTACCTATTTATTTGACATAAATAAAACAGCATTAATTTAGAAAAGCGTAAGTTTATTAAGTTTTAAAGAAAAGTGAAATTAATGTTAGTAAAAGTCAATATTTAGTTGAGCCACTTTTAGCCGCTATCAAAGCTTTAATTCTGCGCGGCATGCTATCAATGCAAGATTGTACTGTCTCCTGCATTTGAGGATGATGATTCCACACATGAATAATCTTTTCTAGGAGCTGGGTTTTGTTGGTAATCACATCTTTAGCCACTTCTCTTTTCATCAGCTCCCACGGGGTTCATATCAGGGCTATTACCCGGCCAATCCAACAGAAGGATATTTTTTTTTCTGCCAAAAAAACTTTAACAGACCGAGCAGTGTGGCAGGGAGCTCCATCTTGCATGAAAGTGAATGGTTCCCCATTTGGAAACCATTCTCTGAGCTGCGGAATCAACCGATTTTGTAATACTTCTTTGTACTGATCTTGCCTCATTATTCCTTTGACGACGTACAGACGTCCAGTGCCCTTGCCGCTGATGACTGACCAAATCGTCACTTTGGTGGGATGTTTAACCGTCGAGACGACACAATCAGGATGAAACTTTTCTCCATGACGACGACGCACATACTGAGCTTTATTCTGCAAAATTTCGAATGTGCTTTCGTCACTGAAGCAGACCTGTCAAAAATAGGAAAAATATATAAACTTCCATGTTTATTTGCTTTATTTAACTGAAAATGATAATAATGTATCAATTATTGATTAAATTGCTGTATCTTACCGATCTCCAGAAGTCCACATCTTTGTCTTGCCATTGTTTGGCCTACTTCAGGCGCTTTGCTTTCATTGCAGCTGTTAACTTGGGCTTCCTGGCGGGGCGACAGGCCTTAAAATCTAATTCTTTCAATTTTCTTCGAACAGTGCGCTCAGAAGCATTTACGCTAGCATCCTGGAGTTGTGATTTTATTACCTTTGTGGTAGCAAATCTGTTTTCTACACAAATTTTCTTCAAACATCTCTCTGACCGTGGAGTGAAAATTGGTTTTCTACCGCATCTTTTCTTTCTTTTCGGGCTTAATTCCTTCCCTGACTCAATTTTCTTTTTTATGCGTCGTACACTAGCTTCAGAAACCTCCAATCTTCGTGATATTTCTCGGTTTGTAAATGTTTTCGCAATCACAAGGGCCTTCACTTCAGCTTTTTTACGTGGTGAAAGATCGCCTTTTCTACCCATAATGAAAATAGTCCAATTACTTTTTTAAAACACTGCATACAAAATAAACTAATAACTGAGTAGTATAAAACTGTTAAACAAACAATCACAGTCCATAAAGCCACAGAAACACGTCCGTACCTGACTCGATTCCGATTGCGACTGATACAGGTTTGTACTTGTTTACGTTCATGTATCACTTTGTCAACACAGTGTTGCCATATGTTAAAAATAAATACAAATATGTAGTCTACAACAATTCTTTTAAATAAAAATCAATAATATTGTAGTTTAAATACCATTATTGCATAAAAACTCTTAAGAAACATAAAATTACTAAAAAAAATACAGTGCGTCTAATAATTTGGCCAGGGACTGTACATTTGCATATTTTCATATGCATTTGCAGATTTAGACCATTCTCACCAATTATTGCATATTTTACCCAAAATCTAGTAATGATGAATATTTTCCCTATATTTACAATATTTCTCGGTATTACTAGGCAATTAAATTGCTCAGGGTATTGTTAATGTCGCCGTCTGGAATCGATCTTATCGCCGGAACATTACCTGCAATAGTCTAAACATCGATTCGGTTATAGTGCCAAGGGAATACCCAAAATTACGACGGTATTTTATTCCTTTGTTTCTTGGTCGGGATATTAAGTGATAAGTAGTTAGTTTCTAAGAATATTTGTTTGAGCGTGGATCAAATAAACAATTTTCTCGAAGACGAATTTTTATTTTAAAACAAGATATCAGTTTTAACATTATTGTTGACGCGCTTGCATCAGTGTAGTCTTTTTGCAATTTTTAACGTGTTGTGTTAAAGTTTAACGTGTACCATGCCACCCGCAAAAAAAGTGTCTCTTCGTGGGTAGCTGATTATCGTGGAACATTTACATACGACGGAAATGTTTTATATTGTCGAATTTGCGAGAAAAATGTTTCGTGCACAAAAAAGTTTCAAATTGACCAGCATGTCAAGACAAGTCTTCATATCGCAGGACTGCAAAAAAGGCCCACGACAACAACTTATAATAGCAGCAAGTAGCAGTGATTCCACTTCTATAGGCAAACAAAAAAACCACTTTAGCATGGATTTATGTGAAGCATTACTTGCAAGTAATATTCTTCTCCACAAACTTAAAAATCCTACATTCAAAGAGTTTCTGCGAAAATATTGAATGAATCAAAAAACATCAGATGAATCAACACTGCGTAAAAATTACATACCAACAATTTGCCAACATGTTCTGGACGAAATACGTAATGAACTTAAGGATGACATTATTTGGATTTCAGCTGATGAAACTACCGACAGTTGTGGTCGCTATATTGCGAATTTAATTGTGGGTACATTAAGATTAGAGCCTTCTTCTTCCTATTTGGTGGCCTGCAAAGAACTTGACCAGACAAATCATTCTACGATGGCCAGATTTGTGAATGAGGGTATTAAAAAATATTTCCTGAATCTTCTGCAGATAAAAGAGTGTTTATATTTCTCTCAGATGCTGCTCCCTATATGATCAAGGCAGCCAAAGTCCTCCAAGTATTTTATCCAAATTTAATTCATGTGGCGTGCTTTGCTCATGGAGTCCATCGACTCGCTGAAGAAGTACGATCCACGTTTGGAAATGTAAATAAATTGATTTCATCAGAAAAGAAAGTGTTTCTTAAGGCACCTGCTCGCAATAACGCCTATAAAGAAAATCTGCCAAATGTGCCTTTACCTCCCGAACCAGTGGTAACTCGGTGGGGAACATGGATTGAAGTTGTACTAATTTACAATGAACATTTCGAGGCCATCAAAGGTGTAGTAAATGAGAGTGCAGAGGCTATGGCAGTTCGTCAATCCAAGGAAGCTTTTAACGATTCTGATATTAAAAAAAAAAACATAGCTTTGATTAGCACTCACTTTTCCCACATACCTGCGGGTATTAAAAACCTTGAAACTCGAGGTTTGGCATTGACCGAATCAATTCAGTTAATGAATAAAATCCGTCAAATAAACTCCGCATTGCCAGATGTATTCCCGCGTAGAGTTAAAGAAAAGTTTGAAAACATTTTGTGCAATAACCCAGGCTTTGAACCTTTGTGTCAAATTGATAGTTTTATTAATGGGACGGGTGAACTTTTGCCAGAAACAATAAGGCACCCAAATTCAAATACTGCCCAGTTACCTCAGTGGATGTGGAACGGTCTTTTTCTACTTATAAAAATATTTTAAGTGATCGAAGACACAATCTTACTACTCAACATTTGGGACAATACCTTATTGTTTACGTGTAGAAGGATACAAATGTTAAATAATTTTAAAAAATGTTAAATAATTTAAAAAAATGTTAAATAATTGTTAATTTTATGCTGATTTTGAAATAAAAAACTAAAAATTACTACTTTTATTATTATTTAATATTGCATATTTTGACCCTTTTCATGCATATTTTAAGCATTTTTTCATGCATATTTACATGCATATTTCAAGATTTTTATGTTGCATATAATCCGGTCTCTAGTGATATATCTAGTTATTGCCTATTTTTACTTTCCTTGCCAAAGGAAGTATTGTCTTCGTGATAAAATCAGCCTCTGAGATTTGTACTTACAAGAATGCTTCGTATATATTGTGTTATATATTCTTTTTAGGGTTGTTGGAGTTGAGGAACATGAAAATTATCTTATTTTTCACTATTTTCAATTTTAAGAGAGATTGTAAGTAAAGAGAAACAAAGATATATATATATATATATATATATATATATATATATATATATATATATATATAAACTATAAATATCTCTATCTACAGTGAGAGAATTCTGCTATCAACTCCAAACAAATACACTTTCGGCCGTATAATTATGAATAAAGAGGTAAAAACAGGCAAATAAAAACAACAGTAGTAAATTCGACAATACGCTTTGTTAATTGGGTGAAAAATACGCTTAAAAAAGAATTATAAACTATAGGGCGTAGTTCCTAAATCTTTTAAGTATTTTAAGCTTTGTGTTTGGGATAATCTTAAGCTTAAATGTAACCTAATTGGCCATAAATCGTTGTTTCCTGTCTATTTAAGTGTTTAATTGTCTTCTTGGTAAGGATATTGTGTTTCATGCCACTTGAATAAAAGCAGTAAGAATAAATTAAGTGTGGGGTCCATTTCTAAACAAGGTACATCAGCTGGTAATCAAATTTACCATGATTAGTATAGTTAATATTCTATACTGATAAACACACGCAAAAAAATCACTGAAAACATCCTGTGATTTGCTAAATTTTTTTCTGCTAATAATGGCTTTGATGCCTATTTCCTAAATACTTCTGCCAAGTTTTTCTTGTCGTTTTACGAAGGGCAGATTTTATGTAATTATTAATCAGGTATTATTTTGTTTCAGAAGTAAACTTTTCATGCAATAATCAGGAAAAATAGTGGAAACCAACTTACAGCTTAGATGAGATAAAATGAACAGCGAAATAACAATTATCACCGTGCTATTATCCATACTGCTCAGTAGTGTGGAAAGCATCGAACCATGTAAGTATCAGAAATAATAATATTATAGCATATTTCCTATATACAGTCAGTTCAAAAAGTCTCCATACACCACCTGCTTTCTATATTATTTTTCTGTTATGTTTAACTAATTAACTTGAACTATGAGAAGACATGTTTAAATTAATATTTAAACTTAACCAACGACAAATAGTATTAAAAACAACTAATGTCAAAAAAGTCTCCATACACTTAATAATTACCACTACTGGTTTGACGGAGTTTAACAGAAAATAACAACTTCGTTTAAACTAATATTTAGTGGAACCGCCGTTGGCCTTGATAATCTCCTCTAACCTTTTTGTCATGCTTGCAACCAGCTTCCTAGTAACTTCTGCTGGCATGTTCTCCCATTCGTTCAATATTCTGTTTTTTAATTCTTCTCCATTTGAAACATTATGTTTGCGAACGAGCCATTTAAGTTTCTCCCATAAGTGATCGATGGGGTTAAGATCAGGTGATTGTGGAGGTGTATGAAGCTGCTGTCGCACATTATGGATCATCCATTCTCGCACCAAGTTTGCGGTATGTTTCGAATCATTGTCCTGTTGAAAAATGTATCTTTTTTTCGAGTGCTAAATTTTGGTTACTTTCGCTTAAATTATCTCTCAAAATGTTAGGTTAAATTTAGTTTCATCACTGAAGATTACGGATTTCCAAAATTGTAAAAATGTAACTTCTAAATAAAATGTTCCGTAGTTGCTTTTAATACTAATCCTCGTTGGTTAAGTTTCAAATATTAATTTAAACATGTTTTCTCATAGTTCCATTAATTAGTTAAACATAACAGAAAAATAGTATAGAAAGCAGGTGGTGTATGGACTGACTCTCTCTCTCTATATATATATATATATATATATATATATATATATATATATATATATATATATATATATATATATATATAAACCTAAGTTTAACCACTGGGAAACGCCCTTATAAGGAGAAGAGATGAGCAATCAAAGATCTAAAGGCTCTAGTATCTGCTTTTTATTTTTATTATCGAGCTTTCGCTGCCTAATGGTAGCTTCTTCTGAATTCTAAAAATGCAAACCAAGTACAGAAAATAAGCCAAAACGTTTATTTTTTAACATGTGATTAAATGAATTGTACAACTGTATGTGAAATTACTTACAAAAATTTTAGCAGTTAGTTCATCTCTGGTGAAGACAATGAAATTTGCATTTTTGTTGGCCAGGTAGTATGAATGATTACACAAACATGATTAAAAGACACTTAGAGAGTTACACAAATATTGAGAATAAAACTTTGTCAATAAACATTAGTTAAAAACACTTTTTTGAAGACCGAAACATAACTGCAAGAAACACCATGATGTTGAAATGGTACTCCATTTTAAAAATTTTTGACGTCGAGTTTAGTAACTATTTAGTGATATTTGAGTCCGAAACAGATATTGTTGGTAGTCTATGTCGTCATCAGGTCGACAAAAACCATAAAAAGCATTGAAGTTAGGGATGTGGTAAATTTTTTAGGTGGATGCTAATTTTAGATAAATTGTTTATTATTAATGATATCTGTTTTTTAGTTTTAATTTTATAAAAGAGGGGGACTTAAATTTGATGAGTGTTACTCTTCGACGAGTTATTTATTATTAATTATATTAATTCTTTAATTTTATAATCAAGAGATTCATAGGCTAATTTAAAAATTTGAAAGAGAAAATTAATACTGGACGTTATTTATTGCTCGCACATTGACAACTTATAATGGGATTTGTCCCAAATATTATGGTCTACCAAAAATACATAAACCAGATATACCTCTAAGACCAATAGTTTCCTGTGTAGGAGCATCTACACAACCACTTGCTAAATATATAGCCTCCATTTTAGAAACAGCTTTTTCAACTTTTAATAAATTCAGAATTAAAAATACCTTCGAATTTGCAGAGAAGGTTAATGGCTTTATTTTGCCAGAGGGTTTTGTACTTGCTTCTTTCGATGTAGTTTTCACTGTTTACTAACATTTCTCTAGACCTTATTATATCAATATTAAATGAACATTTCACATCAATAGAAGATATATGTAATATTCCTAAAGAACAGTTTCTACTAATCATTACTTTTTTATATGAAAATACATTTTTCTCCTTCAATAGTACATTCTACAGACAAAAAATTGGCGTCCCAATGGGAAGTGCTATATTTCACCAATCCTGACCGAAATTGTTATGAATAAACTTCTTTATTTTGTTATTTCAAGGGTTGAATTTGAATATCCCCTTCTGTTTCAGTATGTAGATGACTTGTTAGTCGCTTTACCTGCCGGAAGTGTACAGAACACTTTTAAACATTTACAATTCTTTCAATCATAAATTAGTATTTACTGTTGAGGAGGAGACTGACTGTGCTGTTCTGTTTCTGGATACTAGGGTTGTACGCTCAGAAAACAATACAGTGAAACTGGACTGGTATAGAAAAGAATCAAGTTCTGGTAGATATATCCCATTCCACTCTTATCACCCTATGAAACAGAAACTGAACATCATCAGAGGACTAAGGAACAGAATAGATAAGATTTGCCACCCCTCATTTAAAGAAAAAAATGTAAAACTGTTAGAAAACATTTTATTGGACAATTACTATCCTAAAGCTCTAATTAAAAAGAATTTTCAAAGATCCCCTCTTCAAATTAATCCAACTGTCACCACTAATGTCGATATGAAAGTAGGGAAGTTACAATACATTGAAGGCCTTTCCCAGTCCTTGTCTTCTCTTTTTAAAAATACAAACATTAAAATTGCCAATTACAACATAAAAAGAATGAATTGTTTTTATACCAATTTAAAAAGATAAAACCAATACTTTACAAAGATCTAATATAATCTATGGCATTCCCTGTCAATGTGGTTTGGTCTACGTTGGACAAACTTCACAAAAGCCCTCTAAGAGATTAGCGTTACACAAAAGTGATAGTAAACACAAACCTAACGCAACTAGCTTGAGCTTACACGTAAATAATACAGATCACAGAGTACAATATAACAACAGCTTCATTCTGGATGTTGAGACTAATTATTTCAGAAGAAGTTTCTTGGAAATGTGTTACATAAAAACCTGTAAAAATAATCTCAATCACAAAAAAGACATAGAAGGATTGAGCTCCATGTATACTTATTTATTAACACAAAACTATACCAAACCAATAAAAAAGAACGATCTTTATGAAAAAAATTAGTTTCTAGTAAAGTTGACGTTTCTTTTCTCTTTCTGTCATTTTTGCTATCTATTACCAGTTACTTTTTTATGTGTTCTTGTTAAAATTAAATAATTAAAAAATTAAATATGACAAAGAATAAATAACGTCCAGTATTAATTTTCTCTCTTTCAAATTTTTAAATTTTTAAATTAGCCTATGAATCTCTTGATTATAAAATTAAAGAATTAATATAATTAATAATAAATAACTCGTCGAAGAGTAACATTCATCAAATTTAAGTCCCCCTCTTTTATAAAATTAAAACTAAAAAAACAGATATCATTAATAATAAATAATTTATCTAAAATTAGCATCCACCTAAAAAATTTACCACATCCCTAACTTCAATGCTTTTTATGGTTTTTGTCGACCTGATGACGACATAGCCTACCAACAATATCCGTTTCGGACTCAAATATCACTAAATAGTTTACTAAACTCGACGTCAAAAAATTTTAAAATGGAGTACCATTTCAACATCATGGTGTTTCTTGCAGTTATGTTTCGGTCTTCGAAAAAGTGTTTTTAACTAATGTTTATTGACAAAGTTTTATTCTCAATATTTGTGTAACTCTTTAAGTGTCTTTTAATCATGTTTGTGTAATCATTCATACTACCTGGCCAACAAAAATGCAAATTTCATTGTCTTCACCAGAGATGAACTAACTGCTAAAATTTTTGTAAGTAATTTCACATACAGTTGTACAATTCATTTAATCACATTTTAAAAAATGAACGTTTTGGCTTATTTTCTGTACTTGGTTTGCATTTTTAGAATCCAGAAGAAGCTACCATTAGGCAGCGAAAGCTCGATAATAAAAATAAAAAGCAGATACTAGAGCCTTTAGATCTTTGATTGCTCATCTCTTCTCCTTATAAGGGCGTTTGCCAGTGGTTAAACTTAGAATTGTTTGTTGCCAGTGCCCTGTTACTGTCCTTCCTTTCTTATATATATATATATATATATATATATATATATATATATATATATATATATATATACGTGGTACGATCTAAAAGTTCCCAGACTAAGAGTATATAGCAAGAGACACGAAATTGTATCAATTCGCGACAACAGGTACAAGTAAGTACTAACAACACCAGATGTGGAGTGTTCTGGAAGACTTTGACTGCATCCACACCTGAAATCATTAACGAAAGTTCAATAAATCACTCATGAAGACCGTCGTCAGACAATTTCGAACATCTCTGACGAACTTTTTATTGGTTGGCATTTTGGAGCGAGAGGTATTTTCTCCTGCATCATGGCAATGCACAGTGCGTTCTGCCCACAACACTATTTGGCGAAGAATTTCGTAACTGTCATCCCCCATCCCTCTTATTCTTCGGATTTCTCACCCTGTGACTTCGGGCTGTTGATCCAAATGAAGGTGAACTTAAAGGGTTGCCACTTCAAGACGGTAGAGATACAACGCGAAACGCAGGCGAAGCCGAAGGCGGTGAAAAATCGGTGAGAGCGGTTGCAAAGCGACTATTTTGAGGATGACTGGAGTGACCAAGCCAAAAAATAACTAATTCATACTTTAGTAGTCCTGGATCGTACCATGTCTTTATATCAGATTTATTTGTCATCACACCAACCACACTTGCATAAAAATATCTCTAAAAATTAAGTAATCACAAGGTACAAGAATAAGTAAGACACAGATGACAAACTTGCATATGTTTTAAATAGTTTTTTTAAAAAATAACCAACTTTACGAATACAAATATCTATAACTGTAACATCTGGCTGAAAAGTTTTTGGTCTAGCTACCTAAAACACATTTTTTTCTGCAAAATTCGATTTTACTCATCAAAATAGTCTCCTTCAAGAGCGATACAATCAGTGTAGAAGGATTTGTCTTTGCCTTCAAAATCTGCCTCAATTTCGACGATAACTTCTTCATTGGAATCAAATGTCTTTCCCGTGGGCATTTTTTTGAAGTCTGCGATAATAGTCGCTGAGGGCCAAATCTGGAGAATACTGGGGATGGGGAAGGAATTTGAACTTCAATTCATGCAATTTTGCCATCGTAACCATTGACTTGTGACATGGTGCATTGTCTTGATGAAAGAGCACTTTTGTCTTGTTCATTTGGGGCCGTTTCTTTGCGATTTCTGCCTTCAAACGCACCAATAACTTTATACAATATTCGCTATTGATAGTTTTTCCCTTCTCAGCATAGTCGATGAAAGTTATTCCATGCGCATCCCAAAATACAGAGGCCACAACTTTCTCAGCCGACTGTTGTCTCTTTGGTCGCTTCGGGCGGCTTTCACCGGCTGCTGTCCACTCAGCTGACTGCCGATTTAATTCCGGTGTATAGTGGTGGATCCATGTTTGATCTACTGTCACATATCGCGTGAAAAAATCCTTTTTATTGCGCTTAAACAGGTCCAAACAGCGTTCAGAACCATCAACACGTTGTTGTTTTTGGTCCACTGTAAGCAAACGCGGTACCCATTTCGAACAGAGCTTTCTTATACCAAAATGTTCATGCAAAATATGACCAACACGTTCTTTTGATATCTTTAGAGCGTCAGCTATCTCACGCATTTTCACTTTACGGTCATTCAAAACAATTTTGTGGATTTTTTTGATGTTTTCCGGTGTAACCACATCATTTGGACGTTTAGAGCGTTCAGCATCATTTGTATCTGTACGGCTGCGTTTAAATTCAGCAAATCAGTAAATGATGAGTGATTTTCCAGGGGCAGAGTCCCCGTAACACTCAACAAGCCATTCTTTGCTTGAACGGTATCTTTTCCCATCAAAAAACAATGTTTAATCAACATACGGAATTCGATTTTTTTTTCACTGTTTTGAAGATATCAAAGTAGCGTCACTAAAACCACTGTAACTTGGAAACTAGTCGTTAAATTTTGACACGTATCGTTTGAAGGTTGGTACTTCCTAAAAATCATATGGATTTTTGAAAGGAGCGACATCTATGTGTCAGACCAACAACTTTTCAGCCTACGTATTACATATTCTAAACAAATTTTGAATTAAGAAAAGAAACAATTACAAAACAAAGAGACATCCTTAAATTAAAAATAACTTTTAATTTGTTTTCGTCCACGGTTAACGCAGCAAAAAAATAAATAAAAGAGAACTTTAAAAATAAAGGTTCTTTTTTTGTTAAACCCGAACGAAAAGGTGAGCAAAAAACCGCCGAACACAAACGTGTGATACAAATGAAAAAAAATAAAGTGTTTCTAGGG
Organism: Pachyrhynchus sulphureomaculatus; assembly: GCA_019049505.1. Taxonomy (NCBI): domain Eukaryota; kingdom Metazoa; phylum Arthropoda; class Insecta; order Coleoptera; family Curculionidae; genus Pachyrhynchus; species Pachyrhynchus sulphureomaculatus. Next base: position 576,096 of record CM032451.1, on the reverse strand, counting down.
ATGCCAATATTCAATTTTTTGTTTTCAGCACAATGCATAGCGCCTCTTGGCATGGAAAGCGGTTCCATTAAAGACGAAGATATAACAGCAAGTTCTTCATTTGACCATGGGAACGTCGGGCCTCATCACGGAAGGTAATATTCTATTACATAACCTAATTAACCCACAAATATTGATTTCTAATCACTCGGAACACAGACGACAATAACACCAAGCGACAAGAAAATAATAATAATAATGAATTATAAGAGTACACTGTTACATGAGCAAGTATCGAAGTCAAAGATGATCCAAATTGCAGATGCTGCTTGTGACGAAAAATCAGCTCTTCATTTATTCATATACATAACTAATTGTCTAGGTTTATGTCAAGGTGATTCAACTTGGAAAGATGTTGACCTATCCAACAAGGATCATGCATAACTTACCACCATAACTGGTCATGAAGAGCCCTGTTTATTTGACCCCTTTTATTGTCTTGTTGTTATTCTGTTTTGTGTTAATAGTAAATATCCTTTCATGTCCACTGTCCATTTTGTTTACGTAGCGATTTAAATCATAGGTCAGGTGTCTTAAGTAAAATAAAGATAAAAAAAAATGGTTTATAGGGTATTCAATGATACGATTCTAATACCCATCCATATCGAAACTTTAAAATATAACTCCGATAGATCGCAAGATATAAAACTAATGATTTACTTTGGAAACTTGAAACTTTTATATCTCTCAAACTTTATGTTAAAAATGATCTACTCCAGTCGTAAATCTCTTTTACCAGCATCCAGAAGTTATGGATTTTAGTCGTAACTTGGCATAACTCAAAATAAGTTTATTAGTTTATTCCAAAAGTTATATTTTATCTTTTAATGCCCGAAGTTTGAAGGAACATATTTGTATAAGGGTTTTATTAGGGTTTTTCGGATATATTGAAGTTTTATGTTCTTATTAGAAATTTATTTGCATTTTAATTTGATATTTAGATGTAGACATGCTGGATTTTTTCCGATTTTTTTTTTATGGGTTCAGCACACGTGCTGCAGGGAAGAAGTCCCTAAAGCGTTACAGGAACGACACGTGTGCGGAAAAAGCGATTAACGTTGTTCTTGAATCGCTGTAAATTGTACTCGGTGAGAAACACAGTCCTGGGCAAATTATTCCAAAGTGATGATGTTCTCCATATAAAAGACTGCTTGAAAAGCGTTGTACGAGGAGTAACAAGCTGAACCTCATACAGATGTGAAGTATTAGCGTGACGTGTACTTCTAACATGCACCGCTCTGAGAGGAATTAAGCGGGCCACATCCTTCGAACACTTTCCATGAAAATACTTGTAGAATAGGCTCAAGTCGCCGACCGTTCTTCGATGTTCCAGCGAATCAAGGCCGCCGGTCAGTTCCGTGTCTCCAATCAGACGAACAGCTCTTCTCTGAACAGAATGCAACAAATGCAGTGTATGTTTGGGAGCGGAGCCCCAAACATGGGAGCAGTATTCCATAGTTGGTCGAATTTGAGCTTTGTAAAGAATTAACAGTTGTTGTGGAGTGTAAAAATTTCTGGTTCGAAATAATATTCCCAACTTTTGAGAAGCTCTCCTTGCTATGCCTGCAACATGTTCATGCCAGGACATATTTGCTCCCAAATTAACGCCCAACAAATTGAGTGACGATGTTAGAGGAATGGAGTGCCCCGACATAACTATGTCGAGTTCAGCAACGTTAACTATTTTAGAAAAAATTGCCGCCTGGGTTTTTGTAGCGTTAAATTCCACTTGGTTACTGTCACCCCAAGATCAAATTTCTTCCAGGTCTTTGTTAAGTTGAATGACTTCCTGCTGTCTGCGGATATTCGTCTGAGTAACCGATGTCCGAGCGTTCAAAGTGAATGAAGAGATAACCGTACCGTCATCTGCAAAGCTGTAGATTGGATTCTCGGTCTTTTCCTGCAGATCGTTAATGTAAATAAGAAAAAGAGTAGGAGAGAGTATGGAGCCTTGAGGTACACCGGCGTTGATAGTGAAGGTGTTAGAAAGAAATCCGTTGACCGCCAATCTTAAAGAACGCTCTCCGCTCGAGATTCTCCAAAGTGTTTAATTGCGTTGTTCCAAACGTGTGTTACATAAGTCAGAATTCATCATAATTAAATAACTTCACCTTTTCTGGGTGTATTGTATTTCTTCACGTTTTATGGTACCTAGATCATGAAAAACATAGTTACTTATTTTCATCGGTCTGTCTGTTTGTCGATCTCTTGGCACGATAACGCTCGAACGAAATGAAATCGATTTGAAACATGGTACATAGAAATTATCTAATGAGGGAATGAAGCCTATAGTTTTTGAACGATATCACTTCAGGTCAAGGGAGAAAAGGAGTGGGAATCAATAAATTTTATATGTTTTATGCCCAAATATTTATAGTAAAACATATAGGTGATAAAAGGGGTGGGGGCGGGATTAGGGTATTGATCCGGATATATGGTCTAATATGCTCTTTTTAGGGGTTTCAAAATTAAGTTGTTTTTTCATTGCTTTCAATTTTTAACCCAGGAAGGGATTGAAAGGGCGGGGATTGTATAATTTAAAACAGCATTTTGAAATATCTTTTGGACAAATTTTAAGCATATTGTTTAGAGTACAATATATAGGGAGTTAAAAGGCTGGGGTAGGGAGTGAAAAGGGATGTTTCTTATATGTGGTCTTATTTATGGTTATATAGGTCTTTTTCAGGGTTTTTCGAGTCGAGGAATTTGAAAATTAATTTATTATTACATTACCTTCAATGGAGGAAGGGTGTGAAAGAAGTGGATAATCACATATGGTGTAGTTTTAATAATATTGTGGGAATTTTTCCAGAGATAATGAATAAATTTTAAGCATAATTATTTATAACTATGAGTGGTGGAGAGGGGGTTAGAAACGTGGTTTTATATTTATTGTATTATGAGTCTTTTACAAGCTTCTTTAAGTGAAGGGGTTGATAAATAACAATATTTTTCATTATTTTTAACGTTAACATGGGAAGAGGATGAAGGGGGATCAGTAAAGATTGTATAATTACATTAATGCGAATTTTTCCTCATTTTTGGATATATGGGATATTTTATAAAAATTTTAACTAATAGTTATGATATAGTTAGTTAGAAGGGGGTTGCATGTATGATTGTTCATTGTTTCCAATTTTAACAGAAATAGTATGTAGAAGGGATTGAGATCTGGTTACAGAATGATCAAAAAAATGTTAAGTTGATTATAGAACAAGTTTTAGAAATATAAACAATTAACTTGTCCCCCATAGCCTCGTCCACATCGTCTCTCCACGATCGTGTGGGTCTTCCTCTTTTTCTTCTCCCTATAGGGCTCCACTCCGTTATTTTCTTTATCCACCTATTATCTTCGCTCCGTCTTATGTGTCCATACCATTTTAATCGTTTTTCTTCAATGGTGTTTATTGCGTTCTCTTTGATGTTTATTCTGGTTCTTATTTCTTCATTTGTTATTCTCCCATACGTGTTACTCTACAACATCTTCTCCAATACTCCATCTCTACCGCGTTAATTTTAGATTTATTTCTTTTGTTGATCGTCCATGTTTCTGACCCGTATGTCATTATGCTTTGTATTATTGATTTGTATATGCGTGTTTTGTTTCTTTTTGTAATGTGTTTGTCCCACAGGATCGAATTTAATTGTCTTATGCATGTCCGCGTTTGTCCTAATCTAGCTTTAATCTCTTCTTCTGATGTTGCGTTTTTTGAGTTGATGGTTCTTAAATATTTAAATCTATCGGTTCCTTTGATTATTGTTTCGTTATCGACTTCTAGATTCTCCACGTTTCCCTCCTTTGTTGTTAGATATTTCGTTTTATCAAAGTTTATTGCTAATCCTGCTTTAGTGTTTTCTTCTTTCAGTTTTCTTACCATATAACTGAGGTCTTCCTCATCTTGTGCTATGATTACTTGGTCGTCTGCGAAACTTAGAGTATATAAGTAATCTTTCCGTATTGGGACTCCCATTCCACTACATTTTTGCTTCCATTTTTTAATGTTTGTTGGAGGTATATTTTGAATAGTGTTGGGGATGTAGAGCATCCTTGTAATAGGCCTTTTGATGTTTGGAGTCTCTTCTCTATTTTATGTCCTATTTTTATGTTCACTGTGTTGTTTTCGTAGAGAGCTTTTAGTGCGTATATTAGTTCTTTGTTAGTGCCTATTTCTTTCATTGCGTTCTATAATCTTTGTCTTGGTACTGAGTCATAGATAGGCCTTACTTATGTCTATGAAGGCTAGATGAACTTCTCTATTCTTTGACAGGTTTTTTTCCATTGTTTGTTTTATAGCGTATATGTGGTCTATACATGATTTTTCGGCCGTAAAGCCTGCTTGGTCTTCTCCAATTTTTCCTTTTATATTTTCCGAAACTTACTTACCTCTGACAAAGTAGGCACATTATCGTTTTTATTTCCCCTGCTAAAGGGAAGTATACTATTGATAAAAAAATACCCTGCGTCATTTTTGTTTTTCTTTATGTTTTAGAGTTCTTACATCAGGAAAAAAATATTGGTATGTCTATCTGACTGTCGATCTGTCGGCATCATAATTCTCAAACAAAATAATATTATAATACTTGAAATAGAAATGAAACCTATATTTTTCTAGCGATATTGTTTTAGGGGAAGAGGGTCAATATGTTTTCCCTCTTCCTTCACTCGAAAAAATCAAATTAACTACTTACAGAACCTTACCTTCTTTCACTTGCTTAAAAGGTCATTTTAAGGTTATGTCTCGTTACAGAGCTCGGAATGAAATCAACGGTGGCGCATGGTGTCCTCAAACCCAGGCTACCCCAGAAACAAAAGAGTGGATTGAAATAGACTTCAAAGAAGTTCATATGATCACCGCAACAGAGACCCAAGGCAGATTTGGAAATGGACAGGGCGTTGAATTTGCCGAATTTTATATGTTAGAATATTACAGGTATAAACCAATAAATAATACCAAACTTTAATTTTAAGGCCATCTAAAATAAAATCCATCTGAGGATTGAATTAACCTGAACCATCCTTAATCCTAAAGAATATTTTCTATCTTTTCAGACCACGCCTAAACAAATGGATTCGCTACAGAACCAAAACCAATGGGGAGCTCCTCAAGGGTAATATCAATACATACCTTGAACGTAAAACCATTTTAGAACCACCTATATGGGCGAGTAAAATCAGATTCCTACCCTACAGTTCTCACAAGAGAACTGTGTGTATGCGAGTGGAGATCTATGGTTGTAGATGGTCGGATGGTATTGTCAGTTATTCCATGCCCCAAGGAGATAAAAGGGGAGCCAGTTGGGAGTTCTATGATTTTACTTATGATGGACATTGGGATGGAGAAAAATTGAAATATGGTAAGTCGGTTATTTAGGAAAGAAATAGTCATCATTATCTGACGGAAAACAAAATTACTTTATCAATCAATTCATACTAACAATGCATTTTAACTAAAGCTTACATTTTTCTCCTCTATTGCAGGTCTAGGACAGTTAACTGACGGTCAAATAGCCCCCGACGATTTCAAACTATCCTTCCACCAAGTGAACACTCAGGGTTGGATTGGCTGGAAAAATGACACTAGAGAAAACATACCGATAGAAATAACTTTCGAATTCGACAAAATTCGCGAGTTTACCGCCGTACACATCTACACGAATAACCAGTTTACCAGGGAAGTGCAAGTCTTTAGTGAGGCTAAAGTTTTTTTCAGTGTCGGAGGAAGAAGATACAAAGGGGAACCCATAACTTTCGATTCGTTTGAAGATAAAATTTTAGAGACCCCTCGTAACGTGTCTATTAAACTACATCACCGTGTCGGCCGATTCGTTAAACTCCAACTCTATTTCGCCGCGCGTTGGATCCTAGTTAGTGAAATTACTTTCGAAAGTTCCCCGGTATCGGGAAATTTTACCGAAGAGGAAGAAATTTCCGATGTAAATATACAAGGTGATCAAATAGTGAATTCGGGAGGTGAAAATAATAAAAATGTGATCACATCGGTGAATAGTCCTGGAGGTTTGGGGCAGTTTATTTGGGGATTATAGTGGGGATTTTTAGCGGTCCTTGTTGTATTTATGGTTGTCATAGTGATCTATGTGGTGATACAGCAGAGGAGGTATAAAAGTTCCCCTAGGCCCAGTCAGGTGCCAGATAAAGCTGCTTTATATAGGACGCCATCTTTAGGTAAGTTTTTTTACAAACTTAAATTTACAACAATATTTTTATTTCCTATTGTGTTTAAAAAGACAAGAAATTCCAGGTTACAAACTGTGGAGCACACCTCATAAATATGTTATCGCAATATATATATATATATATATATATATATATATATATATATATATATATATATATAGTGGCGTGCAAAAGTTTCCGACCACTGGCATATCGTACCCTAATTTATTAAAAAAAAGACTAATGATTTTTAATCATTATGAGATGTGAGACTTTTTTCGAGTTCAGCATGTTGAACAAACATGATGGTGGCAAGGAGCTGTGGGTTTTGTGAATATGACATATAGGAAACAAAATAATATAGTAAAAGAATATTATTTATGTTTGTGAATATATTTATTATTACTATTCTTATATTTATATGTGCAAAAGTTTCCGGCCACATAATATACATTGACGCAGCAGGACGTTCAAAGACGTATTTACGAATAATAGCGCGTTGAATGTTCACATTTAGTTCATAAAAGGTCATGGGAGCATAAACATGGCTCGGCATATGCAAATCCAAATTCGTGAGAGAGTAATAAAATTTTCAAAAGAAGGAAAGTCTTCTCGTGAGATTGGTTCATTATTATCGATAGGCAAATCAACCGTGAACGATATTATTGTAAAATACCGTTGTGGATATGGTTTAAAAGATCGTCCGAGTAGTGGAAGACCAAGAAAAACGTCTAAAAAAGTAGATCGTATCATTAAACGCAAATCAACTGCGGATGTCAAGAAAACTGTTGCCGAAATTGCACGCGAGGATGAAAACCTAGCTAATGTTAGTCGTAGTACTGTGACACGAAGACTATATGATGTGAGACTTTTTGGCCGTATAGGTATTAAAAAACCATTCATCAGTAAAAAGAATAAGAAGGCCCGATTACAATTTGCCAAAATCACCTAAATTGGACAATCAAAGATTGGAAAAAAGTAGCTTTCTCAGCTCAGCTAAATTTAATCTTTTCGGAAGCGATGGTAGACAACATGTACGACGTCCTATTGGTACGAGAAATGATGTTCGGTACCAAATTCCTACTGTAAAACACGGTGGAGGAAGTGTGATGGTTTGGGGAATTTTCTCTGTACAAGATCGAGATCAACGGAAATATGAACGCTGATATGACTCAGTACCAAGACAAACATTATGGAACGTAATGAAAGAAATAGGCACTGACAAAGAACTAATATACGCAGTAAAAGCTCTCTACGAAAACAACACAGTGAACATAAAAATAGGACATAAAATAGGGAAGAGACATTTTAGAAAACAATTTGTTACCATATGCTGAAAAAACATTGCCGCAGAATTGGATATTTAAGCAGGATAATGACCCCAAACATACATCCAAGTTGTTAAAACAGTGGTTTTCTGCTTCAAATTTGAGAGTTTTAAGCTGGCCATCTCAATCACCGGACTTGAACCGAATAGAACACTTATGGCAAACGCTAGATCGTCAAGTTCAAAAGCATACATATTCAAATAAAGCCGCATTATTCAAATCATTGAAGGAAGAATGGGATAAAATTTCACCTGCTTGTATTAATCGATTAACTGAGTCAATGCCACATTGTTGTGCGGCTGTTATCGCGGCAAAGGGTATGGCTACAAAATATTAACATAAAAATATAATTTAAGTCTCTTATAGAGCATATGGACTAATAATTTTTCTCGTAGTACAAAGTGGCCGGAAACTTTTGCACATATAAATATAATAATAATAATAATAAATATATTCTCAAACATAAATAATATTCTTTTACTATATTATTTTGTTTTCTATATCCCATATTCACATCTCATAATGATTAAAAATCATTAGTCTTTTTTTTAATAAATTAGAGTACGCCGGAAATTTTTGCACGCCACTGTATATATATATATATATATATATATATATATATATATATATATATATATATATATATATATATAAAATAATTTTTTATTTCTACATCTATTAACAGTCAACTTTCTTATTCCAGGACACCTCACAACTAGTTCCTCTGATTACGCCGAATACGCCGTACCATTACAACGTCCTCAACCCCCTCCTCGTACCCCTCCTGACCTCCAGAACCTATTCCCTAAGCCTCCCTCTTTGCCTCCTCCCTCTGAGCAGTACTACGCTGCAACGGAGATCTGTAAAGCTCAGTTCACTCCTCCTCCACCCCCTCTTAGTACTCCTCCTCCAGTAAGATTACAGAGGCAACCGCGGTATGTTGCTGGGAGACCTTATGTGGGTCCTTAGATTAATTCTTCTGTGATATTTTAAAGGTAGGGACATTAAGTTTTTGCTATATTTATAATCTATTTTAAAGAAAAGTTGAGAGACCCTGTATATTTATGGAATATTTTACTGATGCATAGAGTATCAGGGACGTCGAAAGTTTTGTTCAGAGTTTATTTCTCTTACTGTTTATTTCTTATGAATGGATGTACGAGGATGGATTGTTCGCGGCCTAGTCAAGAAAACAAAAATAAAATACGTACCAAAATATGATTCCTCAAGATCTTCAAAATATTGGTTAACTGCAGCCTCGACTTCTTCATTCGATGAAAATTTCTGTCCACGGAGGTGTTTTTTTTAGGGTTTGGAAACAAATGAAAGTCCGAAGGTGCCAAATCAGAAGAATAAGTCGAGTGGAGCAGCAATTCGAAACCACATTCACGAATTTGAGCCATAGACTCAACAGATGTATGAACGCGAGCGTGTCCTGATGGAACAAAACTTTCTTTCTCAGTAATCCTGGGCGTTTCTCTTTAATTTCTCGACGTAAACGACGCAAAAGGGTGTAATAGTAAGTTGAGTTTATTGTTTCGCCTTTCTGAAGATAGTCCATCATAATAATACCTTTAGCATCCCAAAAAACTGACGCCATCACTTTTCCAGCCAACAGAATTGCCTTCGCTTTCTTTGCGGTTGGTTTACCAGATTTTTTTCACTGCTTGGATTTTTGTTTTAACTCTGGGAGTATAGTGGTGAACCACCCAGGTTTCGTCCATTGTCACAAACGTGTTAAGAAAATCTTTCGGATCAGCCTCAAACATCTCCAAACAGTCGCGAGAAATCGTGTGTCGAATTCGTTTTTGTTCAACTGGGGGACCTACCTAGAGGAAACCTTAGAAAAACCGAGTTTGTTGGCAACGATGTTTTGTGTTCGTTCATACGAGATGCCTATAGTGTCTGCAATCTCCCTGATAGTTAATCTATGGTCTTTCAACATGAGATCACACACTTTACCGATGTTTTCTTCAGTCGTAGGCCGGCCGAAGCGAGAGTCATCTTCGATGCTCTCTCGTCCACGTTTAAATCCTGCAACCCATTTTTTCACAGTGGCATATAACGGAGCAGATTCTCCTAGTGTTGTTTTCATATCATCGTGGATCTACTTTGGTGTTAATCTTTTTTTAAACAGGTACTTGTTCATTTCTTTCCATTTTTACAAAAATGCTGCACCTGGTCTCACTAAACTCGTTCTAAACTAAAAACCACAAATTCTACAGCAGCAAAATTTGACACTGTGACGAGCAAAGAAAGTATGAACTTATTGAGAGTACTATAATAAAAATATTATAATTATTTTTTGGTGAGGCAGCGAACTTTTCAATCCATCCTCGTATTTATACTTTGTTTATTATTATTCCCTATCTCTCGTTTACAGTGATCTGACCAGATTCTGAGCCCCCACCCTCGTCCCTCTTAGTTATATCACTGCTCATTAAAAAAAATTGCACAGGCCGACAAATTTTTTACCCAGAAACGCGCTAAATTCGAATCCGAGGTCAGAATTTTTCTGCTGGCTCCGGTGTTCGAGATATTCTAAAATCACGGTTTTTCGAGATATTTGAGGTTATGTTACACCGCAAGGTAATTTTTTTTATGAAATCATTAAATGGGTCCGAAAGAACTACTCTTCCTCTTCAAACCGCATTTGGATTTGCCTGATATCTTTTTTTATCTTTGAGAAATGGTATCAAATATGTAGAAAAACCGTGATTTTCGCACTTTTAGGTTAGAATATCTCGAAAACCAGAGAAATTCTGACCTCAGATTAGAATTTAGCGTGTCAAAAAGCGTCGGAAAAGTATATTCTGGTTTCTGGGTAAAAGGTTTGGACTGTGTAATCATTAGAAATGCGTTGAAAACTTAGTATAGTATATTTAAAATTATTTTAAAAGGATACAATTTTCCAATATTAAATAATTTGTACTACAGTGCATTACATTTTATATCATTTTATCTTATCTATACTTTACCGATGTGTGTAAAACAATAATTATTGGAATTTGTATCCATAATATAATTTAAAAAACCGTTTTAAGTGCTGTTTATCGTCACAAAAAGGCTCGATTAAACCTCCAATGAAAAATCTGTGTACCAGCATAATTTTCAATTAACCAAATCTGTTTTAAATTACCACGACTTGAAAATGACGATAAGACTGAAAATAGGACACTACAGTAGTTTGTGTTATACCGGAACAAATGTCTGAACAGGACAGTATTAAAAGACGATTAATATTTTAAAGTTTGTTGAACAATTCGTAGAAATATTTGCCTATCAAATAAACCAACAACATTAAAAACATGTTGTATTTCAGTTAATTTGTTTTATAATATTTATATAATAATCAATATTCAAAGTAGTATTACATTTTCTGACAAAATTCGGTTAGATAAAACTCCAAGGACGAAAAAGTTTTTTTTTAAGTTATCTACCTAATTTTAATTTATTTAATGGAGATGGTTACGGAAAGAACACCCGAATTAGCAGAAAATTTTACTGTTTTATGATAACTGTGAGCTCCACAAAGCTCGCACAGCATTGAAAGTTGTGGGCTTACTGAGTTACAACATTAATCCCATAGCCCTGAATTAGCGCTTTACGATTTGTTCTTGTCCAAACATCTGAAGAAAGACCTCAAGGACTAAAAATTTCTCTCAAATGATCAGTTGAAAGTCATCGTGTCGTTTTTTTGAAGCGCAAACAAAAGAAATTCTCATTTTTTTGAAGGAATGAAACAACTTGATGAATACTGAGTTAAGTGTATGTATTAGTGTTGACGATGACAAAATAGACGCTTATACTGCACTCTGTCGGTGGCTTATTTAAAGTCTTTCCGAACAAAGCGGTCGGACACTTAATTGCAGACGCGCACCTTTTCAAGCTTTCCGCTTGAAGGCATAGATGGACATTAGTAAAGCGCGAATCGAAAAATCCGCACTTTGAAAGTTCCCAAAAATGTTCTCTGTATTTGCTAGACCATCCCAAGATGGGTTCGGCCGTATCACGGCTCATTAGCTGGGCTAGGTTCAGCCAACACAAAAAACATCATTTCAGAGCTTATCCGGGTACTAACGGAAAACTATGATAAAATAGATGCTGATACTGCAATCTGTTGGTGACCTATTTAAAGTCTTTCCAAGCAAAGCGGCCAGACCACAGCTGAAACTTAACTGCAGAAGCGTACCTTCTCAAGCTTCCCGCTTGGAGGCATAAATGGCGCATTGGTGAAGCAATTAAGGCGAATTGGCGGAACTTCCAAAGTGCGGATTTTTCAATTCGCCTTGGTTGCTTCACCAATGCGCCATATATATATATATATATATATATATATATATATATATATATATATATATATATATATATATATATATATATATATATGTATATATATATGTATATATATATATATATATATATATATATATATATATATATATATATATATATATATATATATATATATATATGTATATATACCAGGTGTACAAGTATGAAAACGGATTTCAGACAACAGATGGTGCACCAATGCAGTTTGTGTTATAAAGATTTGACACTGCGCCATTTTGTTGTGTCAACAACAAGTGTCAGACGCGCACGAGTGATAAATTGGAAAAGTGTCTGCATAGTGTTGTGTTGTTGTGTTCAATATGTCGAAATTTATACCGAACAAAGAACATTCGCGGACAGCATTAATTTTTTGTTTTCATTTGAAGAAAACTGATGTTGAATCATACCGATTACTTCGAGAAGCTTATGGTGAACATGCTCCATCGCAAGATACATGTGAGCGATGGTTTCGGCGTTTCAAAAGTGGTGACTTCGATGTTGCAGAGAAGGAATGTAGAAAACCGGCAAAAAAATACGAAGATGTGGAATTGCAAGCATTGTTGGACGAAGATGATTCGCAAACACAAAAAACAACTCGCCGAGCAATTGGGCGTTAGTCAACAAGCTGTTTCCTATCGGCTACGAGAGATGGGAAAGATTCAGAAGACGGTAGATGGGTACCACATAAGTTGAACGACCGGCAAATGGAAAAGCGAAAAACACGTGTGACAGTTTGCTCGCTCGGTGAAAAGAAGTCGTTTTTGCATCATATAGTTACAGGGGATGAAACGTGGATTTATTTTGAGAATTCCAAGCGCAAAAAATCATGGGTAGACCCAGACGCACCATCCACATCGACCGCGAGACCGAATCGCTTTGGCAGAAAGACGATGCTCTGTGTTTGGTAAGACCAGAGGGGCGTGGTCTCTTATGAGCTGTTAAAACCTGGGAAAACGGTTAATACTAGATGTTACCAACAACAATTGACCGATTTGAACCGTTCGCTGCTTGAAAAAGGGCCAGAATACCGAAAGAGGCAACACAAAGTCATTTTTCCTCATGACAATGCTCTATCACATACGGAAAAACCAGTTCGCGACACGTTGAAAGCACTCAGCTGGGAAGTTCTACCCCATGCGGCTTACTCACCAGACTTGGCTCCTTCCGATTACCACTTGTTTGCATCGATGGATCACGCATTTGCTGAGCAGCGCTTTCGTTCGTACGAAGATGTGAAAAAAATGGCTCGATGAATGGTTCATAGCAAAAAGGGAAGATTTTTACTGGCGTGGTATTCACAAATTGCCCGAAAGATGGGAAACATGTATAACAAGCGATGGAGCATACTTTGAATAAAGCACTTATTATCATTCTTCCGAATTTAATATGTTTTTTTAGAAAAAAAATCCGCATTTCATACTTGTACACGTGGTATATATATATATATATATATATATATATATATATATATATATATATATATATATATATATATATATATATATATATATATATATATATATAATCTCATCATGAAGCATCCTGCGTTCATTGTTGGATATAGGCTTCCTCAAAATATCCTCAGATTACTCTTTTCTGGGCAGTCGCAATCCAGTTAGTCAGAAATTGTTACTTCATCGGTAGGAGGGTCTGCTTCTGCTTCGTGTGTCGGCCTTTGGTCTCCATTCAAGGACCTTTTCCGTCTCTCTGGCAATATGTCCAGCCCATCTCCATTTCGATCGTAAGATATCCTCTGCGACATCGTTTACTCGCGTTCTTCTGCGTATCTCTTCGTTCTTCACCTGGTCTCTAAGACCCAAGCATTGATCTTTCCATGTTTCTTTGTGTCATGATCTTTCCATGTTTCTTTGTGTCATTTGTAATTCTATATGGATGATTTAGTGAGGTTTAAAGTATATTTGACAAAACTGGTATGATGCCTTTCGCTTCAAGTTTATCGGAATGTCTCCGTTAAAAACATCTCTTATCTTTTCATAGGCTTCCCAGCCCAGAGTAATTCTTCTAGACAACTCAGATGTTTGGTAGTCTTTGCTGATGCCTATTTAATGGCCCATATATATATATATATATATATATATATATATATATATATATATATATATATATATATAAATTTCGACACTTGCATTTCCAAGTTGTATTGGAGTACTTTGTACGATGTTAGTCATTATTTTTTAGCTTTGGTAAAATTTATCTGTAGCACAATATTATATATATATATATATATATATATATATATATATATATATATATATATATATATATATATATATATATACAGGGTGGCCCAAAATTACCGAAGAGGTTTGAGTTCATTATAACTTCTTATTTAAGACATAATTATAATTTTTTTTTTTAAATACAGTATATTAACGGAGAATATTTTTAATTTAATTATGAAAAATTATATCTCGCAAGTGGTGGCCATTTTCTGCTTCGCATATTCGTGCTCTATCCAAAACATTTTCCATAATCTTTCCCAAAACTTCAGGTGTTATGTTGTTGATTTCGTCGCGTATATTGTTTTTTAATTGCTGGATGGTTCTAGGGTTATTAATATAGACTTTTCCTTTCAAATAACCCCAAAGAAAAAAGTCTGGAGCGGTTAAATCCGGTGAACGCGGAGTCAATTAAAAATCGCTTGTACGCGAAATAATTCGTTCACCAAAGATGTCGCGTAAAAGAGCCATTGTGTCCCTCGCAGTGTGCGCTGTGGCTCCATCCTGTTGGAACCATACTTGCGGATGGTTTTCCACGGCTGGCCTTAAAAAATTTTCCAACATTGTCCGATATCGAACACCAGTGATGGAAACGGCGACACCGTGTTCATTTTCAAAAAAATATGGGCCAATTATCCTTTCCGACGAAACACCGCACCAAACAGTACACTTAAGTGAGTGTAATTGTCGCTTTTGAACTACTCTTGGATTTTCCGTAGCTCATATTCTGCAGTTTTGCCTATTAACGAACCCGTTTAGTTGGAAATGGGCTTCGTCGCTCATAATTAAATTATGAATAAAATCATGATTTTCTTCTGCTTTTTGCCGGAAATAAATTGCATAATCAAGTCGTTGCTGGTAATCTGTCGGTTTCAATTCTTGGACAAGCTGAATTTTGTATGGAAACATTCTTATTGTATGCAAAATTCTCTGCAGCGACCCTCGTGAGAGGCCAAGTTGTGTCGAACGTCTCCTGGTTGATGTTTCTCTATCTTCCCGAATACTCTCCTGTACCCGTTTTAATATTGTCATCCGTGTGTACCGTCCGTCGTCTGCCGGCACCAGGAAGGTTCCTTACTGACCCTTGTTGTCAAAAATTTGCAACCAGACGGTTTATTGTCGACTCTGGGGGTCCAACCCGCACATTAAAATAACGACGATATGCACGCTGAGCCAAAACAATGGAACGTTGATTTGAGAAATAAAGTTCAACGATTTGGGCACGTTGTTCAATTGTGTACTGTTCCATTTTAAATTCCCCAAGTCTTCTTTACAAAATACTGAAAAGAAATAAAAAACAAAATTATAATAAAAAAGTTATAAGGAATTCAAACCCCTTCGGTAATTTTGGGCCACCCTGTATATATATAGATATAATTTATATATCTGCTTTACAAAATTTTCTTCATAGCCAGATAGTTAACTTAAAAAAAAAACCTTCTTAGCATAAATTGCAATGTAATGTGAAAGAGTTCAAAGGTAAATGATATACAGTAGTTCTGTTCATTCAGCAGTACTACCCAATACATTTTTCAATTAAATTGTCATAGATTAAACTTCCACTACTGTAGGACAATACACCTTCTATCATTACAGTGCAGATCTGCAACGATTCGACGCTTATGTGGTTAGTTGTGGTTGATGTTGCGGTTATTTTGGCCACAAAAAATATAGCTATTGGTACAGAAAGACAAACACGTACGGCGAGTAAAATGCCGCCACAAAACGAAGCCGGCGGCTGTCTACAGCTGGATAGGTAAAAAATGTCTCGTTGAGTTTTGCAGAGGCAGCATAAGTAAAAGTTGTATGATACATGTGAAAGTGGTAACAATACCATAATTCGACGAGGCTATAGAATAAACATTATGTCTCTGTTGTGTTTCTAAAATAAGGCTTTCCAATAAGTATTATAATGTACGAGTATAAGTTAGCGTGAGGAGACCACAGTAAATAGGAATATTGTGCCCATCAATAATATAAGATATGCCATATCTGCTGCAAATACTGATTAAGATAACCATGTTGACTGACACATGGACTTTCATTAAACTTAAAATACATGATATACATATAAGTTACAAGATCAACACAAAGTAATGGGCATATTTATGCTAGCCTATAAAAACAGTCGATAGATACAAGTTATCTAGGTTCAGTTATGAACACAACCAGAACTGATACTTACATAATAACCATACTGTGTCCCAAGGTTTTCCGAGAGCTGACAGGAAAAACAAGAAACTCATATTGTTTTCAGTTAGTGTCAACCCTCAGAAGATTCATGTAAAATTTTCATGACATTTTGTCCATTAGTTTGCGAGTTATAGGTGTCTGAGTGACGTTACTTTTTGACTTTCATAAAACGATGGAACAAAAAGAATTTCATGTGTAGATTAAACATAGTTTTTTGGTAGGAAAAAATATGGCCAGAATCTAAGAATGGTTTGAGAAAGCAACTATAATGCGGTCGTACAAGCACCGACGATGCACCAAGTTCTGAACGTGTTCTGAACGTCCAAATAAGTCACTCCAAAAAACACAAAAAAAATTCACCATATTGTTCTGGATGGCGGCAAACTGAAAGTAAAATCGATAGCTCATATCGTGAAGATATCAACAGAACGCGTGAGACATATTTTGCATGAATATTTTCATAGGAAAAACCTATGTGCTCGATGGGTGCCGCGCACTCTCACGACTGATCGAAAACAGCAACGTGTTGAGGACTCAGGACGCTGTTTGGCAGTGTTTCGGCGTAATCCAAAGGAGTTTTTCGAGTTTATTTGTAACAATGAATGAAACTTGGATCCACCACTATATGCCTCAGTCCAACAGGCAGTCCGCAGAGTGACTGGAACCGCATGAGAGTCGATCGAAGCTTCCCAAAACACAAACATCAACTGGAAGAGTTTTGACAAGTATTTCTTGGGATGCGCGTAGAATAATGCTGATCGTACTAAGTATATGAAAGGTACCAAATGTTGGAAGATCGTTGAATAAGTGTATCGCTTTTGAAGGACACTATGTTGAAGAATAAAGTCGATTTTTGGGAGAAACATTGTTTTTTCTTCAAAAGTCTCGGAACTTTTGACCTCATCTAGTATTTTGATTTAATTGCTATAAATACATTTGGGTATTGTTTTCAATTTAGTAATTTCTTCTATATACGACTCTTCAAAAATTATTCGTTTGTAATATATTTCAGTTTTTGCTAAAGGAAACGACACCATCGATACTACACTTTTACAGATTGGGTTTTTAAGTCCGCCTCTGTTGAGCTGAAACATTATGCTCAACCCATAAATCAAAAAGTCTGTTGTGAACCTTTTAAAACATTCTCTTGTAATCTAAAAATACTTTCTTGTACTTTATTGAGTTAATTTTACACTGCAAGGCCTTGTTTCATGATTGGAAATTACGAAAAGCGATACGGATCCAACTTTTAAAATTTATTGCCCCGATTGCTGATAGTGACTCGAGTTTTTATTTGTTGTAATGATTGATGTACTTACTGGGTGTTTTTTTTTTAAAACTTAATTATAAATAAAATAAAGAAGGGATTCTTTTATAGCTTTGATTAAATAATAGATCGTGGTTTTTGGAATTAGAGCGCGGCAAATTGAAATAACCAAGCTATTGCTGAAATAAGACATATTCAGAGTTTCTGTTCCAGATTAGAGAACTAATTGTCAGTATTCTAAACTTTAATAGCATAGATATCTTCATTCTGTTATATTGCATTTCAAGTATATTTATATATATATATAAAATGCAACATCTCTCTGTCTGTCTGTCCGTTAGTGCGCTTATCACTGGAGAACCACTTATCCGATTTACTTGCTTTTTTTTTTAAAAACATGCATATGTTCTTTGGCCAGGTTATAGGCTATATTTTATTACGTTAGGTAACATAAGAAATAAGCAGTGATGATAATAGTGAATCAAGTCGGAAAAAAGTTTGCCGCTAGCGCGTTCTCTTGCAATACACTGCCTAAACCATTAAATATGAAACAATATCATGTAGCAACGAATATCTATAATGTTAGAGCATTTATTACTAGAGAATCACTTATCCGATTTACGTGTTTTGTTCTCTGGCCAGGTTATCTATAATCTTGTATTTTATATATATATATATATATATATATATATATATATATATATATATATATATATATATATATATATATATACAGTAATACCCCGCTTTACGCGAGGGATACGTTCCGAAAAAAATCGCGTTAACTGAAATTCGCGTATATCGAGGTTTATGATTAAACATAGTCAAAATTTAATACAAAAAAATACAAATCATTTTAATCAATCACTTTAATTCTAAGAACACTTTATGCAATACATACTCTTATTTTTTACGGAAAAATACATCTGTTGTCTTTTGGGTAACGTTTTGTTTACGTTCTTGTAAAATACGTTCATAACACCCAACACTGTTTTTAATTGTTTGACACACGGTCAAGACACGGTCATCATTATTGTCTATACTCTGCAATATGTCCAAACCTGAATAAATTTTTGAAAGTGCATTTTGTATTTCCCCTGAAGATAAAACTTTTCTCTTCTACTTGTTCTTCCTCATCGTAGATAGGATTATTCTGTAACTCGATCAGATCTTCATTGCTAATAGGATCGTCGTGCGTTGCTACAAGTTCTACGAGATCTTCTACCGTGACATCTTCAAGTTCAGACCCCTCAATCATTGCAGCAATGTCTTCAAGCACTTGTCTCTGCATCTGGACAATTCTTCTAGGTGCTTCCACTACATCTGGCCAAAGATTACGCCACACCCCATTCATACAACTCATTTTAACTTCCTTCCAAGCCTCTTCTATGTTGTGAATAGACTTCATAATGTTGTATGACTTCCACCACTCTCGCATAGACTGTCTTCCTTCCCCGTCAGTTTCATGAATTAGTTGGCTAAAAGTGCGGCGATGGTAATAAGCTTTGAAGTTTGCTATTGCTCCCTGGTCCATAGGTTGTAATATTGACGTAGTGTTTGGTGGAAGGAACTTTACGTACACTTTTAAGTCTCTGGGCGTATCAAGTGAGGTTGGATGTCCTGGGGCATTGTCTAAGAGTAATATAACTTTAGGTTCAAGCCCATTTCTGTCACAGTATGATTTGACTGATGGGCAAAAACTATTAGAATACCATTCTTGAAAAATTTCCCGTGTAACCCACGCCTTTCTGTTTGATCGCCACACAACTGGTAGACTTGTCTTGTCTGTGCCTCGCATTGCACGGGGTGTTTCTGAATGGTACACTAGTAAAGGTTTCAGTTTGAAATCACCAGTGGCATTACCACCCAGCAGAAGTGTTAGTCGATCTTTCGCAGCTTTGAAACCACTGGCTTGACGTTCTTCCTTAGAAATGAATGTTCGAGATGGCATTTTTTTCCAGTAAAGTGCGGTCTCATCAACATTGAAGATGAGACAAGCAGGAATTTTCTCTCGTCTAACGAAGTCTTGAAACTTGTCTGGAAACTCAGCTGCAGCTTGAATGTCCGCGCTGGCCACCTCGCCTGTTATGTGGATATTGTGAAGATTAGAACGCTGCTTGAACCGATGGAACCAGCCTCTGCTGGCAGCAAAAGTCGGAGTGGCACTCCCTTCTCCTTCTTTTGTTTTCAGCATCTCATACAAAGATTTTGCTTTTGTGCATATGAGATCTTGACTTAGTGGTGTGTTCTTCTTATTCAAATCTTCGATCCAGACTGACAGTAATTTCTCCATTCTTTCTAAGATAGATGATCTCGAACGAGAAAGTTTTGTTGCACTTATAGGTGTTGAACCTTCGCTGGAGATTTTAATTTTTTCCCGATTTTTATAAATCGTTCTCACAGTCGATTCTGAGAGTCCAAAATCTCTCCCAACAATTGTTGCTTTGCCTCCATTTTCCATTCTTCTTAACACTTTCATCTTCAATTCCAAAGTGACGCTTTTACGCTCTTTTTTCTTTACAGGCGGCATTTTTAACGTAGGGTTAAATTATGTATGTATGTATCTCCAATAAATATTAAAACAAAACTGCCAGCCGACCGAACTAACATTACGGAACAAATGAACACACGAAACGAACGAGGAAATCCCCATAGAACAAAGTCGAAGGACAGGGAATTCCCAATTCTTCAAAGAGAATATTCAGAGAAAGCGGGGATCCCCCCGCGACCATAGAGAAGTTAATGACTACATGAGCGCGAAATTTGAAATTCGCGTTATAGTGAAACCGCGCGTAACGGGGTCGCGCTAAGCGGGGTATTACTGTATATATATATATATATATATATATATATATATATATATATATATATATATATATATATATATATATATATATATATATAACATATATATATATATATATATATATATAAAATGCAACGTCTCTTTGTCTGCCTGTCTGTATGTCTGTCTATCTGCCCGTTAGTGCGCTTATTACTCGAGAACCACTTATCTGATTTACGTGTTTTTTTTTTAATTCATACATATGTTCTCTGGGCAGATTATATAATAATAATCATAATCTATATAAATATATAAAACGCAACGTCTCTCTGTCTGTCTGACAGTCTGTCCGTTAGTGTGCTTATCATTCGAGAACCACTTATCCGATTTACGTGTTTTTTTTTTTAAATATATATGTTCTGTGGCCAGGTTATAGGATATATTTTATTACGTTAGCTAACATAAGGAATAAGCAGTGATGATAATAGTGAATCAAGTCGGAAAAAAGTTTGCCGCTAGCGCGTTCTCTTGCAATACACTGCCTAAACCATTAAATATGGAACAATATCATGTAGCAAAGAATATCTATAATGTTAGTGCATTTATCACTTGAAAACCACTTATCCGATTTACGTGTTTTGTTCTCTGGCCAGGTTATCTATAATCTTCTATAATATATATATATATATATATATATATATATATATATATATATATATATATATATATATATATATATATATACGAGGCTGGTTTGAAAAGTCCGTGCAAAAATAAAAACTACTTATGTATTTGGGGTAAACCTTTTTTATTTTTCGACATAGTCTCCTTTTAGGCTTATACACTTCGTCCAACGATGTTCTAGTTTGTTGATCCCTTCCGAATAATAGGATTTGTCTAAGTCTGCAAAATATTCATTAGTGTCTGCAATCACCTCCTCGTTTGAATAAAATCTTTGTCCCACCAGCCATTTCTTCAAATTGGGAACAAATAGTAGTCCGAGGGAGCCAAGTCTGGAGAATAGGGGGGGGATGTGAAACGAGTTGGAATCCTATTTCCATTAATTTTGCGACAACTGCTGAGGTGTGTGCTGGTGCGTTGTCGTGATGGAAAAGGACTTTCTTGTGGGCCAATCGCGGGGCGTTTTTTCTTGAAGCTCGGTTTTCAAACGGTCCAATAACGATGAATAATATTCACCTGTAATAGTTTTTTACCCTTTTCCAGATAGTCGATGAGGATTATCCCTTGCGAATCCCAAAAGACAGTCGCCATAACCTTTCCGGCCAAGGGAACAGTCTTCGCCTTTTTTGGTGCAGATTCCCCCTTGGTAACCCATTGTTTAGATTGTTGTTTGGTCTCAGGAGTATAGTAATGTATCCATGTTTCATCCACAGTGACGAAACGACGCGTAAAGTCCTCCGGATTCTTCTGGAACAGCTGCAAGCGTGAGCAATCGCGGCACCCATCTTGCGGATAGCTTTCTCATGTCCAAATGTTTATGCAAAATATTATGTACCCGTTCAGTCGAGATGCCCACAGCACTAGCAATCTCACGAACTTTAACTCTTCTGTCATCCATCACCATATCATGGATTTGATCGATGATTTCTGGAGTCGTAACCTCCACAGGCCGTCCAGAACGTTCAGCGTCACTTGTGCCCATATGGCCAGTCCGAAAATTTTGAAACCACTTATAAACTGTTCTAATCGAAGGTGCAGAGTCACCATAATGTTTATCAAGTTTCTCTTTAGTCTCCTGAGGCGTTTTGCCTTTCATAAAGTAATGTTTAATCACCACACGAAATTCTTTTTCGTCCATTTCTTGAAAATCACTCGACTTCCTTGATTCAGACGAATGCCAAACACAAAGCAATAGACCAATATGGCTGAAACTTGGTGTGCGTTCATTCAAGAGATGCTACTAACTAAACATGACCTCGATACGCGCCGGTGGTGCCATCTCTCGGAGTTTGCACGGACTTTTCAAACCAGCCTCGTATATATATAAAATGCAACCTTTGTCTCTTTGTCTGTCTATCTGTCCGTTAGTGCGCTTATTACTCGAGACCAACTTATCTGATTTAAGTGTTTTTTTTTTAATTCATAGATATGTTCTCTGGGCAGATTATATAATAATAATCATAATCTATATAATATATATAAAACGCAACGTCTCTCTGTCTGTCTGTCCGTTAGTGTGCTTATCATTCGAGAACCACTTATCCGATTTACGTGTTTTTTTTTTTAAATACATATGTTTTCTGGCCAGGTTATAGGATATATTTTATTCCGTTAGGTAACATAAGGAATAAGCATGGCGATTACTTTTTATAATTTTCTAGGATTTAATATTCATAAAATTAAAAGGCTTGCGTTATATCATAGTATATATTTTTGACAAAATATTTCGACCGTACATTCTGGTCTTTATCAGTTGTTTACTATATTATTTATTTTAAAATACTATACACATATACATTAAAAATAAGCTAAAGCGAGATATAAGAACATCGCATGAAACATTTTGCATTAACTACATTTCAATTTGGTATTTTTTTCTTGTATTGAGTTTTGATGTTTTTTTCATAATTTTTACGGTGTTTTCTATATACAACATTTGAATTAGGTAGCAATTCAGTGTGTTTTAATCCATGCTGTATATTTACTCTTTTCCTTTTATTTTTTTTTTTTTTCTTGAACATGCAATAACTATATTCTATTTATAATTTTCTTGGATTCAATGTTCATGAAATTAAAAAACTTGTATCACAGTATACAGTCAGTCCAAAAAGTCTCCATACACCACCTAATTTCTATACTATTTTTCTGTTATGTTTAACTAATTAATTGGAACTACCAGAAAACATGTTTAAATTAATATTTGAAACTTAACCAACGAGGATTAGTCTTCATACACTCAAGAACTGCACTGAAAAAAACACGTTATAATCAGCCGCATTTTATCAAGCTGTCTATTGCTCGTTAAACCAAAAACAAATGAATAATTTTCGGTCATACTTTATAATTTGTCATTTGTTGGTAGTAAATTCGCAGTGGGTTTTTAAAATAGTATTAAAAATAAGCCAGAGAAATTTTAAAGCTCCATTTTAAGTTCGAAAGTTCATAATTGATTTGTGGAAAGATAGAAAATCGTACAGAAATATAGGAAAAACTGTTAAAAAATCGCATGCCACAGTTCAGTACATTGTAAACCAGTATAAAATTTGATCAAGCTCCGGTCGTCCCAAGAAACTGACTCCACGTGAAGAGGCCAGTATTGTTAGACAAATAATTATGGATCTCAAGAAAAGTGCATCAAAATTTAAAGAAAAAGTACGAGAACTATTTTCGAAAAATGTTTGTGCACAAACAGTGAGAAATTGTTTACACAGGGCAGGCTATAAGGGGTGTGCAGCCAGGACGAAGCCGTTAATTTCGGAAGCTAATTGCAAAATCGGTTAGCTTTTGCTAGGAAATACGTTATTAAACATTCTGAATTTTGGGAATCCGTAATCTTTAGTGATAAAACTAAAATTAACCTTTTTGGGTCTGATGGCAGAACTAATGTTTGGAGAAAGAAGAATACCGCATTTGATTTAAAAATATCTGTTCCACGGTGACACAAGGGGGTGGCAGTGTTCTGCTTTGGGGATGCATGTCCGTTGGAGGGGTTGAAAATTTACATTTTATTAATGGTACCAAGAATCAGCATGTTTATCTGAACATTTTGAGAGACAATTTAAAAGAAAGTGTCCAAAAATTAGCATTCACATACATTTTCCAATAGGACAATGATCGGAAACAGACCGCCAACTTAGTGCGAGAAAGGATGCTCCATAATGTGCGACAGCAGCTTCATACACCTCCGCAATTACCCGATGTTAACCCCATTGAGCATTTATGGGAGGAACTTACACGGCGCGTTCGTAAATATAATGTTACAAATAAAGAAGAATTAAAAAACAAAATATTGAACGAATCGAAGAACATGCCAGCAGAAGTTACTAGAAAGCTGGTTGCAAGCATCACAAAAAGGTTACAGGAGATTATCAAGGCCAACGGCGGTCCCACTAAACATTACTTTAAACGAAGTTGTTATTTTCCGTTAAATTCCGACAAACTGTTACTAGGAATTGTTAAGTGTATGGAGACTTTTTTGACATTAATTTTGTTTACATTTTTATAACGATGATGTATGTAACTTCTAAATAAAATGTTCCGTAGTTGTTAGTGTTCCCTACGGAACACTTATAAGATGACTACGGTGTCTGTCCGTCTGTCTCTCCGTCTATCTGTACGTCTGTCTGTCCGTCTGTCTGTCTGTCTGTCTGTCTGTCTGTCTGTCTGTCTGTCTGTCCGTCTGTCTGTCTGACCGTCTGTCTGTCTGACCGTCTGTCTGTCTGGCCGTCTGTCTGTCCGTCTGTCTGTCTGTCTGTCCTTCTGTCTGTATGTCCTTCTGTCTGTATGTCCGTCTGTCTGTTACACCCGATTTTTTCCGAAACTATTTGTCATAGAAAGTTGAAATTTGGTAATAATATAGAAATTGATGGCCTCATCACAGCCATGGAGTTTTGAAAGTTAAATTTTGACTTAAGGGGTTAGGGGTGGGGGGGGGGGGTGAAATCGGAAGTGAAAAAAAAATTTTTTTACTAGGTCATCGAGTGTGTCAAATGAAACCTTGTGAAAACACGAGTAATATATATATATATATATATATATATATATATATATATATATATATATATATATATATATATATATATATATACAGTCCCTGGCCAAATTATTAGACGCACTGCAAGATTTCATGTAAAATATTAATTACCGAGTGATATTGTACCGTTTTATTATTTTAAATTGATTTGTTTTTTATTTTTATATTATCCAATCAATTACCTATTTATTTGACATAAATAAAACAGCATTAATTTAGAAAAGCATAAGTTTATTAAGTTTTAAAGAAAAGTGAAATTAATGTTAGTAAAAGTCAATATTTAGTTGAGCCACCTTTAGCCGCTATCAAAGCTTTAATTCTGCGCGGCATGCTATCAATGCAAGATTGTACTGTCTCCTGCATTTGAGGATGATGATTCCACACATGAATAATCTTTTCTAGGAGCTGGGTTTTGTTGGTAATCACATCTTTAGCCACTTCTCTTTTCATCAGCTCCCACACATTTTCAATGGGGTTCATATCAGGGCTATTACCCGGCCAATCCAAGAGAGGTATATTTTTTTCTGCCAAAAAAGCTTTAACAGACCGAGCAGTGTGGCAGGGAGCTCCATCTTGCATGAAAGTGAATGGTTCCCCATTTGGAAACCATTCTCTGAGCTGCGGAATCAACCGATTTTGTAATACTTCTTTGTACTGATCTTGCCTCATTATTCATTTGACGACGTACAGACGTCCAGTGCCCTTGCCGCTGATGACTGACCAAATCATCACTTTGGTGGGATGTTTAACCGTCGGGACGACACAATCAGGATGAAACTTTTCTCCATGACGATGACGCACATACTGAGCTTTATTCTGCAAAATTTCGAATGTGCTTTCGTCACTGAAGCAGACCTGTCAAAAATAGAAAAATATATAAACTTCCATGTTTATTTGCTTTATTTAACTGAAAATGATAATAATGTATCAATTATTGATTAAATTGCTGTATCTTACCGATCTCCAGAAGTCCACATCTTTGTCTTGCCATTGTTTGGCCCACTTCAGGCACTTTGCTTTCATTGCAGCTGTTAACTTGGGCTTCCTGGCGGGGCGACAGGCCTTAAAAAATCTTCGAACAGTGCGCTCAGAAGCATTTTACGCTAGCATGTGGATTTGATTTTATTACCTTTGTGGTAGCAAATCTGTTTTTTACACAAATTTTCTTCAAACATCTCTCTGACCGTGGAGTGAAAATTGGTTTTCTATCGCATCTTTTCTTTCTTTTCGGGCTTAATTCCTTCCCTGACTCAATTTTCTTTTTTATGCGTCGTACACTAGCTTCAGAAACCTCCAATCTTCGTGATATTTCTCGGTTTGTAAATGTTTTCGCAATCACAAGGGCCTTCACTTCAGCTTTTTTACGTGGTGAAAGATCGCCTTTTCTACCCATAATGAAAATAGTCCAATTACTTTTTTAAAACACTGCATACAAAATAAACTAATAACTGAGTAGTATAAAACTGTTAAACAAACAATCACAGTCCATAAAGCCATAGGAACACGTCCGTACCTGACTCGATTCCGATCGCGACTGATACAGGTTTGTACTTGTTTACGTTCATGTATCACTTTGTCAACACAGTGTTGCCATATGTTAAAAATAAATACAAATATGTAGTCTACAACAATTCTTTTAAATAAAAATCAATAATATTGTAGTTTAAATATACCATTATTGCATAAAAACTCTTAAGAAACATAAAATTACTAAAAAAAATACAGTGCGTCTAATAATTTGGCCAGGGACTGTATATATATATATATATATATATATATATATATATATATATATATATATATATATATATATATATATATATATATATATAATGTAATACTTGCGCGCACTTTTCTTTGTATTATTTTTAAAAAAATCGCGAAAAATCGCTGTCCACCCGCCTTATCTCGAAAAGTACTTGGTGAAAAAATTCTGGAATATTCTCCACGGGGTGTAGATTGAACGAAAATTATCACGAGTGCATTACCTTTAATAATTTATCTGGTATATAAAAAACAAAAATTTCATGGTCATCAGTTTTCAGTAAAGATTGGAGACAAATTTTGTCGAAAACTCATTTGGGGTGTGTTTTGTGAAGTCACTGATTTTATACCTCCGTAATAAAATTTTTTATTTTAAAAGCAATCAATGTACGGAACACTAATTGCGCAAGTTCAACTTGCACTTGACCGGTTTTGTTAATACTAATCCCCGTTGGTTGAGTTTCAGATATGAATTAAAACATGTTTTCTCATAGTTCCAGTTAATTAGTTAAACATAACAGAAAAATAATATAGAATGCAGTGTATGGAGACTTTTTGGACTGACTGTATATTTTTGACAAAATGTTTCGACCATACATTCTGGTCTTCATTGGATTTTGGTATTACAATACCAAATTCACACGTAACTCCCATACAAAAAGTTCCATGTGATGTTGTCATGTATCGTTTTAATTTATTTTTTAATTTATATATGTACAGTATTTTAAAGTAAATAACAGAGTAAACAATTCATAAAGACCAAAATGTATGGTCAAAATGTTTTTTTTCAAAAAGATATACTACAAAGCAAGCAAATAAAGCAAGTCATTTAATTTCATGAATATTAAACCCAAGAAAATTGTAAAAAGAATATAGTTTGTTATAATTTAGCTTACCTTAGGATGTAGACTTTGAAAGATTTTTATTTTCTTGTCAATAATTAAAAAATTTCAAGAGTCATATGCACAAGACACTTTTTACATTTTATAACTCTGCACACATTTAAAAATTATTAAAACGGTGTTACTTTATCATTATACTTTAAGGAACTAAAAAATATATTCGATTCAGATTATTAATTTCTTTTTTGTCGTTTATGGCATTTTGGTTTTTGTGGATAAGGAGATGTTTCTAAGATTTCTCTTTTTTTAGTACGATTTTCGGAACTTAAGATTTTTGTGCTTTCGTAATTAAATGTGTGTGTTTTTTTTCCTTTTCATGTTTATTTAATGAAGTTACGTTATTTTTATCGTACTTGTGGCCTTTTATACGGTTTTTCAAATATTGACTGGTTTGTCCAATGTATATTCCACTACAATCATTACATGGGATTTCGTAAACAATGTTACTTTTTTTTTTTTTTGGTGTTGGTGCTTTTAATTTTGAAAAGTTGTTACCAAGGAGGTTATAGGCTTTATGAACGATGTTGAAATTGTATCTTTTGAAAAGTTTTTCAATTTGATGTGAGAATTCATTTAGATATGGTAAAACAATATATTTTTTAGGGTCTTTTTGTTTGTGGTTTACTGTTTCGGTAGAATGGTAAAATTTGTGAATGCGCTTTTTAAAATATGTATAATGTATGTATATATATATATATGTATATATATGTATATGTATATGTATATGTATATGTATATGTATATATATATATATATATATATATATGTATATATGTATATATATATATATATATTATATATTTATGTATAACATTTCTTCACAGACATCCAAAAGGGTAGGTAAATGGATTTTAACAAATGTTATATGTATATGTATTTAAATATCAGTATAATATATATATATATATATATATATATATATATATATATATATATATATATATATATATATATACACACTCCTGGACAAAATTAACGCAACAATCTGAAAATTAATTTATCTTTTTCTTATGTCAGTTTTTGAATAGTAGGCTATGCATATTTTGTTTCGTTGTTCATGACAGAAATCAAAACAATTCGTTTAGATTTACAGTTTTAGAAGATAAATAATTTTCTGTAATAATGCGACAGATTTTCTTTAAAAGTAAGCTTATAAATTGTTCCCTTTTCCAAAGTAATACGTTTTTGTGGTAGACTGTTTTATTTTTGACCCCGAAGAATTAGAAAAATGAATCGAACAAGGAATTTAACTGAATACGAGGTAGTGCGAGCCTCAGTTTTATTGGACGAGGGATATTGTCAGAGTTATGTTGCCAATTTGTTAGGCAAACATCGTTCCACAATAAGTCGCTTGAGTGAAATGGGAACTTATTCTAGAAGGCTAGGGCAAGGGACGAAAACAATGCACTAGCGCCCTAGATGAACGTTTTATAAGACAATATGCATTAAGAAACAGGACTGTCACTAGTTTTATAATAAGAAACGAACTCGAAGCTGTTCGCAATGTCACAATTTCTTCTAAAATAGTTAGAAGACGGTTAAATGAAGCTGGATTAAACAGTAGGAGACCAGCCACTTGCGCCCTTGCTTACTAGAGAGAACAGAGTTGCCAGGTTACGTTTTGCTCGAAATCACGAAAACTGGTCTGTGGATGACTGGAAACAAATTTTCTTTACAGATGAAACTAGGGTTAGTCTAAAACATCCAGATGGTCGTGAGCGAGTATGGCGAAGACCAGGAGAGAGGTTTGCTCCTTGCAATATCTCTGCCCTTGCTTACTAGAGAGAACAGAGTTCTGCTATGTTCTGGGGTGGCATCTGCTTTGATGCTCGCACAGAATTAGTTCCTGTCCGTACAAGATCCATGAATGCTGACTACTATCTTGAAAATATTGTAATAGAACATGTGATGCCTTTAGGTCATTTTGTGGGGCCCAATTTCCTGTTTATGCAAGACAACGCTCGACCTCACGTGGCTAGGGAGGTACTCGATTATCTTAATCAAGTTGATATACCGATTATGCAATGGTCACCAAAAAGCCCAGATCTGAATCCGATAGAACATGTATGGGATCACCTTAAGAAAAATGTGAAACGTCATATACCTGCACCTAGAAACCTGAGGGAACTTGAAAATGCAGTTATCACAGAATGGGAGCAAATTCCTCAAGATTTTATCCAAAATTTAATTAGAAGTAGAGGAGGCAACACACGCTACTAGTGTCCCAGTTACACCATTAATTTTGCTACTAGTGTCCCAGTTTATTTTTTTCATTATTACATAATTTCAACGATTTTGTAATTAGGTCTTACGAATAATTTTAATTCGAATCTTATAGAGAAATTTGGTAGCTAATTCGTCCAGGAGTATATATATATATATATATATATATATATATATATATATATATATATATATATATATATATATATATATATATATATATGAGGCATTATTTGTCAAGCGGGACACCCTTCTCTCCATTACAGATTTTAAGATGGGAGAATCTGTAGAGGCTCAAAATTTTCGTCAAGACGTGTACTTTAAAATTCCGTTTGGCGATTTTTGAAATTCAATATGGCGTCGCAAACATAATCAACCAAAAGGTGACTTTTAACAAAAAAAAGTTGCTTAAATTTATGATAAACATTTAGTTTAAAGTGTAAAATGAAAAAAAAACCAGTTGTTTTTTTTCATATTTTGGGTGTGCCGATTATAAATTCAATTACAAAAATGCAATTTGACATCTGTCAACTGCAAAACCCACCGTCAAAACACCCAAAATAACATCAAACCCGAGTTTTACGTTAAATACGGAGTTTACCGAGAATTATTGTATTTTCGGGTTACTGATTACAAATATGATCTGAGAATTACAAAACTGACAGCGACACACGCTACTAGTGTCCCAGTTACACCATTAATTTTGCTACTGGTGTCCCAGTTTATTTTTTTCATTATTACATAATTTCAACGATTTTGTTATTAGGTCTTAAGAATAATTTTAATTCGAATCTTGTAGAGAAAATTTGGTAGCTAATTCACTTTTAAAGTATCCGAATAAGTTTTTTCTAACTTTTAGTGTAACCAATGTTCATAAAAAATTATTAAAATTAATTCATTATAGAGATTTGTATGATTTAATATATTGTTGCGTTAATTTTGTCCAGGAGTGTATATATATATATATATATATATATATATATATATATATATATATATATATATATATGTATATATATATATATATATATATATATATATATATATATAATATATAACATATATATATATAAATGTTAATTTTTTTACTCAAAATCAAAAAAACCTTTAAATAAAACTGTATATTCAAGTTAAAAAATCGAAATATCTATTGTTAATATGTAGATTAATAGTTAATGCTGTAATTAACAAGAGCAATTTATTGTTTAATAACGAGGCGCAACTCTACTCTTCACCAGACAGCAGCAAAAGTAAAGTTTTCATAAAATATGTATAGAGGCTAATCTACGCATATATATTTATATACGGTTATTCTATAAATTATACAGCTTAAATTCAAAGGAGTTTTACCATTTTGTAAACTTAAGATTACATAGTCAATATCATAATACGTATTCCCCGGTTTTTAGAATTCCGACCATATTTGTATTACGTTGAGTATTTTTCAAAGGTTATTGTTCAAAAATTACATCTATTAACACTATAGGAAAGAATTCAAATAGACAGACGTTTGTATATTACTTTACAGTACTAGTAAATAGTTATTTTCAAAACAAATGTGGTTTGTTGGAAATCGTAGAATTCTTTTAAATTTTCATAAAATAACAAACTTTCGATTTTAAGGACGACAACCTTGCACCAGTCCTGATTCTTGTCATTGTTTTTGTTTACTTACTATAATCTGTAATGTACATGCTGAAAAACTTGAAATGTCCGATTTTCTCACTTGTTATAAAATAATGCCATTTATAATTATTTTCTCGCAGTTGCTTTTGATGTAAAGATACACCGGTTGCAATAAATTAAATGATTTTCAAAAATTTTATTATTAAGTAAACATGTTAAGGAAAAATTGTTCTTTTGTTGCAGCTATACCCCACTAGATGGCGCGATCGACTATCCTCATAAGGCTGAACCTACCAAATATATATACTGCTTATTCTATATATAGTTTATTTTGTATTATATTGATTTTTGTACGACGGAATTTTGTACGAATTTGTAATTCTTCATGGTGTGTCCATAAGATTTACAGCAATATTGAAAAATTTACGCAGAAAAAGGGTACTCGCGCCAAGAGAATATATTTTTTTGATTCATAGGAAAACAAATGCTTTTTTTTATTCAAAAAGATATATGTTTGTAACAAATCTTATTTTAGAACGTCACAAGAATATTGAGTTTAACATTTACATCTCTTTCGTATATGTATATTTAGTTTGTAAAACCGTTTTCTTTGAGAATACATACGGAATTTTTTTCTGTGTATACTTAGTATCTTTTCTCATACTCCAATATTTCTTGTAAATTTATGGACACTCTGTATACACTCGCCTAAAATGCTTCAATACCTTTAATAATAAGACAATCTCATGTTGAAAGTAACGAAAAAAAAAAATTAACGCAATGATCTTGTTTAAATGTGGTATAATGATAAGTATTATTAAATTATAAGAACACATAGGTGTAAATAAATTTTCTTAATAAAAGGATGGAAAGGAAGAAGAATTCATAATCCTTTCTTTATTATTATTTTTTTTTTTATAATTTATCTATTCTATTTTTCATTTTTCTTTTGGTAAAATTAAATATTAAATTTGTCAAGTACATGAACTGAATAAAATTTGGGTCTGGGAAAAAGTTCGTGGTGTTTTTCCCGATAGATGGCGTCAATTGCAAATAACTTAAGAAACACAGATCGCAGCGACATCACTAAACGCTCGTTGGTAAGGTGACACTTCGAGCGTTACTTTGAGTGTATAAACATCGAAATTGGTGCGGTGGTTGGAAAGTTGTTTGCGTTTGAAAATGGAGAAAAGTAATGAATAATTGCGCTATATTTTGCAATATTATTACGACAAAGGGAAGAACGCCGCTCAGGCTTGTGAAGAAATTTGTGCTGTGTACGGTGAAGGTACTTTATCAAAATCTGCTGCGCGAAAATGGTTTGCTCGCTTTCATTCTGGTAATTTTGATGTGAAAGATGAGTCACGCTCTGGTCGTCCAATCACTGAAAAAGCTGATGAAATTCTTGAAAAAGTCCAGCAAGATAAGCATATCAGCAGTGTCGATATTGGTATGGAGCTAGTCATTGACCACAAAACGGTTTTGAAGCATTTAAACAAAGCTGGCTGCAAAAAGAAGCTCGATGTATGGGTTCCTCATCGGTTGAGCGCGAAAAACATGATAGACCGAATTAACATCTGTGATGCGCTGCTCAAACGCAATGAAATTGAGCCATTTCTGAAACGTGTCATAACCGGTGATGAAAAATGGATCACGTTCGACAATCGGAAGCGTAAAAGATCGTGGACAAGGAATGGTGAGCAGTCACAAGCGTTCGCGAAGCCAGGATTGACGCCGAAAAAGGTGATGCTGTGTGTGTGGTGGGACTGGAAGGGAATCGTCCACCATGACGATTGATTCTTAACTCTACTGTAGACAACTAGAGAGATTACATCAGGCAACTGAAAGAAAACGGCCCTAATTAATTAATAGGAAAGGTGTTGTCTTCCATCATGACAACGCCCGACCACACACTTCTTTGATGACTCGTCAAAAATTGCGAGGGCTTGGTTGGGAAGTTTTGATGCATCCACCGTATAGTCCAGACATGGCACCGTCTGACTATCACTTGTTTCGATCTCTGCAGAACTCTCTCAATGGAATTAAGCTGCTTTCAAAAAAGAAGCCTGTGAAAACCACTCGCTTTAGTTTTTCAACCAAAAACCACAGAAGTTCTTCACCGATGGCATCAAGGCTCTACCCGAAAAATGGCGAAACATTGTTGATAATAATGGAGCATATTTGGTTTAAATAAATTCATTTTCACACTATAGAGAAAACCAGTTGAATTTTACTAAAAAAAACGCCACGAACTTTTTCCCAGACCATATATTTTTTCTGTAATTAAAAAATAATTTGCCAGCGGCAGCTCAGCAAGACAGTCAAAGGCATTCTTTAAGGTGTATTATTTAAACTAAATTAATTTTTTTTTTTTATTAAATTATAATTCCTTTTAAACGTAAAAAAAAATGTAACTCTGGCTCCTGTAAACCAAGTTGCGAAGGTTCTCTATCGGGGCTTAGTATAAGGTTACAGGCCGATAAAGGAATTGTTTAGGGAGTAGCTAACAACTTTTAAGTTTTTACCCAAAAAATCGATATCAACTACTAAAACTGAAATTGAAAAATCAATATTTTAGCAGTTATTCACTGTTCTCTCTGCTGTCAATCTATTTGTCGTATCACGACTCATCAACCCAGCTAGGATCGACAGAGAAGAGAACAAAGCTGGACTCATGAGTCGTGATACAACAAAACTCGTCCTGAGATAAATTTATGAATGAAAGAACAATAAATAACAGCTGAAATATGAATTTTTTAAATTTTAGTAATTAACATTGACTTTTATGTACCTGGAGTAGAACTCTCACCATTGTGCTGCCTAGCGGTAATTGTTAGCAACTATCCAAACAATTCCTCTATCGGTCTGTGGTCTTAAACAGATCCCGACAGAGGGCAATGTTTTTCAAACTACGGTTACAGTAACCAAAGATACAGCATGTTTCATTTTATTGGTTTTTTGCGCTAGTATTGGGATAAATTCATCGAGTTTTAGTCTCTAGTCTGTCGATCCTAGCTCGGCTGACGAGTCGTGATACACAGAAACTCGTCCAAAGTTGAACTGACAGATGAGAGAACAGTAAACAACTGCTGAAATATGAACTTTGTTGAATTTTAGTGATTGTTATTGATTTTCATATTTTATTGTTTCTTTAAATATTTTGTCAATGAGCTGTTACTGCTATAACTTAAGTATAATTTATAAAATATGT
Source organism: Pachyrhynchus sulphureomaculatus (assembly GCA_019049505.1). Taxonomy (NCBI): domain Eukaryota; kingdom Metazoa; phylum Arthropoda; class Insecta; order Coleoptera; family Curculionidae; genus Pachyrhynchus; species Pachyrhynchus sulphureomaculatus. The sequence continues at coordinate 541,294 of CM032451.1, read as the reverse complement.
ACATATCTAAATAGTATTATAATGTATATAACGTAAGGCGATCTAATAATTTTAGAAAATAAAGATTAATTAAAAATTGTTGTTTCTTTTCATGCTCCTTCAACATACTCATTAATACACTATACCAGGGGTCGGCAACCTATGACACGCGTGCCATCTTTGGCACGCCAAGCAATTTTGAATGGCACGCGTACCTATTCAAAGTTTACACATTAATTCTGTAATCTGTGACATGTTTCGAAATTAAGTAAATAATCGAAGACAGTATTACTTTAACGATACAAACAAAAACGATATATTATATAGGTCACTAGGTAATATTACCAAAAACTACAAAATATATATTTTGTAATTTATAATTTTACTGAATGCATTGGTTTGGCTTTAATTTCGGCAAGTATTAAAGACGGCAAGCCTCAAAATATAAACCTAGGCAAAAAACACAAATAAACGTCCTCAATTCAGATCAAAAGAGCCGCTATAAGGCGGTTTTTGTTTGACTTGACTTCAATCGTTCCGACGCGCGAGCCGCAACTCTTTTTATATTGCCGAACTTTAGTTTTTGTTAGATTTAACTTCTAGGCGGCCCTCTGATTGCAATGGGCGCGTTGTAGATAATAAATTTTGTTCTAAGAAATTTAATAATCGTAATTATTGGAATTTTCTGGAAACATTATTTTTCTATATATAGCAAGCCGCTACACGTTTGGATCATTTAGTAGAGAAGTAACATCCGTTCCAGTCAATAATCGTCGAAAAGTTTAAAAATTAAAATTACGTTGCATTATGGCCGCGAAGAAACAGAAGGTAGACGTTCGATCATTTCAAACTTCATGGACAACAGATTACGGTTTTGTACATCAAAACGATCGGGCCATTTGTGTCCTATGTCGGGAAAGCGTAGTTTTCCGGACATCTAGTGTTCAACGACATTTCCAGATAAAACATGAATCGTCATTTAAAGATAACGCTGATAAAAGGGAGGCAATACAAAGAGCAAGTAAACAATACGAGAAACAGTCGACATTCTTTAGCAAAGTTTTCCAAGGAAAAAATCAGGTAACTGAATGCAGTTTCAAAATTGCACAATCGTTGGCACAAAAGGGTAGGCCGTTCACTGACGGAGAATTTATGAAGCAAACGTTTTTGAGTACTGGCGAGATTTTATTCGACGACTTGCCCAATAAGGATACAATATTGGCCAGGATTAGGGATACACCGGCATCAGCGCGGACCATCGAGAGACGAATTACCGAAATGACACAAAATGTCCAAAAACAGGGGAGAGACGCTATCAAACGGAGTTTTGTATTTACTGTAGCATTGGATGAAAGTGTCGATATTAATGACTTTGTACGTCTGGCAATCGTTGCGCGATACTTCGATGATGGTGTGTATGAAGAGCTGATTAGTCTGCTCCCATTGCAGGGAACTACAAGAGGAGAGGATATATTTCCAGAATTTGTTAAATATTTTGAAAAGCGGAACACTGATTTAAATAAATTTTTTTGCGTAACGACAGATGGTGCTCCTGCTATGATTGGGAGACATAAAGGATTTGTTTCCCTTCTTATTGAACGCATGGGTCGATCAGTTTTGAATTTTCATTGCATAATTCACCAAGAGAGTTTGTGCGCTAATCTCCGCTGGAAGTTTAAAATCCGTGATGGACAGGGTGGTTAAAATAGATAACTACATTGTCGGTCGTTCTTCACTGATCCATAGACAATTTAAGGCGTTTCTGCAGGAATTAGAAAGTACATATTCAGATATACCATTGCACAATAATGTGCGCTGGCTCAGCCATGGTAAAGTGCTCTCTAGATTTGTGCAATGTCTGGGCGAAATTAAATCGTTCTTGTTGGAAAAAAATCGAGTGGATGCTTATCCTGAACTAGAAGATAAGAACTGGATCTGTATGTTAATGTTTCTTACTGATATTACAAACCATCTCAGTGAACTCAACTTAAAGTTACAAGGTTCAGGCAAAACAGTTCTGGATTTATACGAATCCTGGAAATCATTCAAATTAAAAATAGATTTATTTATCAGCGATATTACTAAAAACACATATAAATATATGTTCGTTTTTTTAATCAAACCAGATTTAATGGATTTTTCCAGCAGTTGCTTTGACATATCTCTTTTCTCATGGATGGACATTAATGATTTTGATCTTCAATACATTGAATTTAAAAGCTCCGAGTTATGGAACAGGAAATTTGTAGAATTAAGAAGGGTATTAGAAGGTGACTGCCAAAACCATTCAGTTGTTGGATGAGTTTACCGGAGAAATTTATTTGTCTTAAGAAAGTAGCGTTTGCCATACTTACGTTTATTAATTTCAAGACATTCAAGCAAATTTAATTTTTTAGATTTATTTTCTACATGTGGGATTTTTGACGTATCATCAAAATTATGGGATTCGTTTATTATATGGGTTGCGTAATGTGAATTGTTCTTATTTTTTAAATAACTATGTTTATGTTCTTTAATGTGAGTTTCACAAGACCTACCAGTTTGTCCTATGTAGCTTTTAGTACAAGATCCACAATTTAATAAATAAACTCCAGATTTTAAGGATTTCTTAGATTTGGTTTTGTTATTCAAAATTATATTCCCTAAGAAAACACTGGTTTTGAATGCTATTTTATTGTTCTTTTTTATTAAATGTTTGGAAATTGTTCTAGTTATTTTCCCTGTGTATGTGAGTGTACTAAATTTTCATTTTTTCATTTCAATTTGTCATTAATTGTGGAATAAATTAGAGAGATTGCTTGTTTAAAGGATTTTTTATTCAAGATATTATCTATAATGTTGGGGTCATATCCATTATTATTTGTTATTTGTTTGATTATGTTAAATTCTTTGTTAAAATTAGTTTTAGTCATAGAGATATGTAACAATCTATGTATGAAAGAGTTAAAAGCTGCCATTTTGTGAGGATAAGGGTGGGATGAACTATTGTGTATGACTGTGTCAGTATGTGAAGGTTTGTGAAAAATCGAGAAATCGTGTTTATTATTCACTTTTGATATAGATATGTCTTAGAAATTTATATAGTTATTGGTTTCTAATTCTATGGTAAATTTAATATTAGGATGCAAATTATTTAGGAAGTTAAGGAGTTGTTAGTTGTCTATCTGTTCCCGTGAAACAGGAAATGATATCGTCAACATATCTATACCAGTAAACAATATTTTTGCTTAACGCGTTTTGATGAATTTTTAGTTCTAAATGATCCATGAAAATTTCCGCTAGTAAAGGGCTTAAAGGATTACCCATTATTAGACCTTCTTTAGATGTATAAAAGTTATCGTTGAATTCAAAAATAGTTTTGATCCAAACACGTCGTAAGTAAATCTAAAATATCCCGTTTAATAATTTCGTTTACTTTATTCTTGATTAAGAGCTTATCTACTAATTCTATGACTTTATATGGTGGGATACTAGGAAATAAGTTTTGTACATTTAATGAGATGATTCTAGAATTTTCCGGTAAGTTAATATTTTTAATTTTATCAATCAGTTCATAGGTATGGGCTATACTATATTTCGGTTTAAATTTGCAATGTTGTCGTAGTAAAGGGATGAGTTTTTGTGATAATTTGATTGATGGTGCCGTAACAAACGATACAACTGGTCTAATAGGGAAATTCTTTTTATGTAATTTAATTACGTAATATAATTTTGGAGCCTGTGGGTTCATTATTGTTAAAGTACTTTTTTCAAAATCATTGAAAATTGTGAGATCTTTTAAAGTAGATTTTATTAGTTTTTGGTAGACTTTTGTTGGGTCATTATTTAATACTTGAAATTTGCCTGTGTTAAGAAAAGAAAAAGTTTTAAATATATATTGTTCTCTAGAAATAGCTACCACAGACTTACCCTTATCAGCTCTAGTGAATATTATGTTGTTTTCTTTGGCTTTGGTTTTGATCGATACTGCTGTTTTCTGTTCTCTAGCTTGTCTTGGTTGTGGTTATTCAAATAATTCTTTTTTAATCTTGTTGGCTATCATGTATTTAAACAGAACAAACAGATAGACAACTAACAATCCTCCTTAACTTCCTAAATAATTTGCATCCTAATATTAAATTTACCATAGAATTAGGAACCAATAACTCCGTAAATTTCTTAGACATATCTATATCAAAAGTGAACAATAAACACGATTTCTCGATTTTTCACAAACTTTCACATACTGACACAGTCATACCCAATAGTTCATCCCACCCTTATCCTCACAAAATGGCGGCTTTTAACTCTTTCATACATAGATTGTTACATATCCCTATGACTAAAACTAATTTCAACAAAGATTCAACATAATCAAACAAATAGCAATTAATAATGGATATGACCCCAACATTATAGATAATATCTTAAATAAAAAATCCTTTAAACAAGCAATCTCTCTAATTTATCCCACAATTAATGACAAAAAAGGAAAATTTAGTGCACTCACATACACAGGGAAAATAACTAGAACAATTTCCAAACATTTAATAAAAAAGAACAATAAAATAGCATTCAAAACTAGTAATTCCTTAGGGAGTATAATTTTGAATAACAAAACCAAATCTAAAAAATCCTTAAAATCAGGAGTTTATTTATTACATTGTGGATCTTGTACTAAAATCTACGTAGGACAAACTGGTAGATCTTTTGAAACTCGCATTAAGGAACATAAACATAGTTATTTAAAAAATAAGAATAATTCACATTACGCAACCCATAAAATAAACGAATCCCATAATTTTGATGATATGTTAAAAATCCTACATGTAGAGAATAAATCTAAAAAATTAAATTTGCTTGAATGTCTTGAAATTAACAAACGGAAAAACTCCAATCTATTATTAAACGAACAGGTAGACTTAAACCATTCACCCTTACTTAATCTTTATTAGTTCTCAGAAATAGTACCACAGATTTGCATTCTTAAAACAATTCTGCCTGTAAATAATATAATAAAATGATTAGCATAATCTTAGGCAATTAAGGATTATATAACCAGGATTACTACCAAATATTTTTCTTTCTTATTTACTTCTGAAGAAGCCATTGTATGGTGAAACAATTGTCAAGTGACTTTAAATATACTGGAAATTAAAACATAGTGTTGTTTTTATTTTGAATTTCCAACAAGTATCGGCTAACACAATCAAAGACCCAACTTTTAAGTTAAAACGTATTAAAAATTTTCCTAATAATGTTTTGTTGAAAAAATATATTATCAATTTTTTAAATTGCGTAAAACTCCCAAATTCATATTCTAAAAACAGATTGAATAATTCCAACCAATTAACTTGAAATAACAATTTAAATTTTGACAACCAATGGCTTTTCTCTTGCTTAATCTTAATTTCCCTTTTTAATTAATATAAAATATTTACTCAAGATATTTAAACTGTTTATTTTTCCAAAATAAAGAAAAATAACATCTTCGTTAATTTAAGGAAAATTCTACGTCAGCTAATAAAAACGTCTTTGCACTTTGAAAAACAAAGTTGATTTGTCTTGTTCGCAGTTTTTTTAACCCTTCTATAAAAGATTTGTTGTTTTCCCATTGCAAACCATACCTACATTCCGTCCTTCTCATTTGATGGAAATATTTTTTTTTACCCAAGTTGCTTTCATTTGTTTTACGAAAAAAAAAACAAAGTTGTAAAAACTGCAAACACGACGAACTCGTACAAAATTTTGCGACAACCAAGCTATTTTTTTGTCTGAGAAAATTTTCATGGATAGGTAGAGAACTGAAAAAAAACTATCATCATCATATATCAGCCCTTAGCGTCTACTACTGGACACAGGCCTCCGTTAATCTTTTCCAGTTAAACCGGTCTTGAGTTTTTTGGATTCAGTTTCCCGCTACTCTTCTCAGATCATCCGTCCATCTGGCGGGAGATCTTACACTATTTCTACACGCGTCTTGTCTAGGTCGCCACTCCAACCCTAATCTATTATCTAGCGTTCTGGCTAGCTGACCGGCCCAATTCCATTTCAAAGACAGAACTTTCTCAACTGCATCTATCACTCTTGTTCGGTTCCTAATTTCTCTACTTGAGACTCTATCTCGAAGAGACAAACCCAACATTGACTGCTCCGTTGCAGCTTGAGTTACCCTTATCTTATTTATTGTCTTCTTTGTCAAAGTTAGAGTTTCTGCTCCATAAGTAAGCACAGGTAACACATATTGGTTAAAGATCTTTCGTTTAAGGCGAATAGGTATGCCTGATTTCAGCGTTTTTTTTCGTAGTTTGCCCAATGCGGCCCAAGCTAGAGTAACCCTCCGTTGTAATTCATAATTCTGATTATCTCTGCCCAACTTAATTTCATGTCTCAAATATTTATATGTCATCACTTGCTCAATATTTACCCCGTTTACTGATAGTGGCTTAGTAAAAACTAGATTTGTCATAAACTGGGTCTTCAAAAAGTTTATCTTTAGGCCAATTTTATGGGACTGTTCTTTTAGGGTGTTAAGCATAACACTCGCATGATCTGCGCAATCTGTTAACAGGACTATGTCCTCGGCGAATCTCAAATTATTTAGCATTTCTCTATTTAAATTTATGCCCATGTTTCTCCAAGTCATATTTTTAAACATGTGTTCCAGGAGGGTGATAAACAACTTTGGGAAAATAGTGTCACCCTGACATCTCTTTTGACTTGGAATTTGTTTGTTTCCCTATGTAATTTAACTGTTGATGCTGCTTGATAGTAGATGTGTTTTAGGATTGCGATGTTCCTTGAATCTATACGTCACTCAGCAATGCAGCATATCCTAGTTCACTGAATGGAAAGTCTTTTCATAATCCACGAAGATTAATATTAAAGGCCTGTTCTATTCGACACACTTTTCCACAATTAACTTCACAGTCAAAAAGTAATCATTGACACTATAGCCTGCTCGGGATCCATTTTGATTTGGTGTCTGGTAGAAGTCTAGCTTTGAGGTCAAACGTTTTGTTAATATTTTTATGAAAATCCTATAAACATGGGAAAGGATGCTTATAGGACGGTAGTTTGATAGATCTGCTGAATCGCCTTTTTTATAGAGAAGAATGATAATGGCGTTGTTCCACTGCGTTGGTGTTACAGACTTAATAAGACATAGGTTAAACAGTATTGGGGGAGGATCCTGATGACAGTAGGTCCAGCCAGCTTTATGGCTTCAACCACAATACCATCCTCACCTGGAGACTTATTATTTTTCATCTCACTCGAGACTTGTATGATCTGATTTTCTGTTATTTCGGGAATATCTTCTGAACCTTGATTTAGAATATGTGGAATCTCATACGGTGTGTCGTTATTAGTGTTTTTATAGAGCCGTTTATAAAAACCTTCAACAATATTCATAATCTCTTCCCTGTTCGTTATTACTCTTCCATTTTCGTTCTTTAGTTTTTGTATCATTTTTGTTCCCGTAGATACGAGGCTGGTTTGAAAAGTCCGTGCAAAAATAAAAACTACTTATGTGTTTGGGGTAAACCTTTTTTATTTTTCGACATAGTCTCCTTTTAGGCTTATACACTTCGTCCAACGATGTTCTAGTTTGTTGATCCCTTCCGAATAATAGGATTTGTCCAAGTCTGCAAAATATCCATTAGTGTCTGCAATCACCTCCTCATTTGAATAAAATCTTTGTCCCGCCAGCCATTTCTTCAAATTGGGGAACAAATAGTAGTCCGAGGGGAGCCAAGTCTGGAGAATAGGGGGGATGTGAAACGAGTTGGAATCCTATTTCCATTAATTTTGCGGCCACAACTGCTGAGGTGTGTGCTGGTGCTTTGTCGTGATGGAAAAGGACTTTCTTGTGGGCCAATCGCGGACGTTTTTCTTGCAGCTCGGTTTTCAAACGGTCCAATAACGATGAATAATATTCACCTGTAATAGTTTTACCCTTTTCCAGATAGTCGATGAGGATTATCCCTTGCGAATCCCAAAAGACACTCGCCATAACCTTTCCGGCCGAAGGAACGGTCTTCGCCTTTTTTGGTGCAGATTTCCCTTGGTAACCCATTGTTTAGATTGTTGTTTGGTCTCAGGAGTATAGTAATGTATCCATGTTTCATCCACAGTGACGAAACGACGCTTAAAGTCCTCCGGATTCTTCTGGAACAGCTGCATCCTTGCAACACTTCACACGATTCCGTTTTTGGTCAAGCGTGAGCAATCGCGGCACCCATCTTGCGGATAGCTTTCTCATGTCCAAATGTTTATGCAAAATATTATGTACCCGTTCAGTCGAGATGCCCACAGCACTAGCAATCTCACGCACCTTTACTCTTCTGTCATCCATCGCCATATCATGGATTTGATCAATGATTTCTGGAGTCGTAACCTCCACAGGCCATCCAGAACGTTCAGCGTCACTTGTGCCCATATGGTCAGTCCGAAAATTTTGAAACCACTTATAAACTGTTCTAATCGAAGGTGCAGAGTCACCATAATGTTTATCAAGCTTCTCTTTAGTCTCCTGAGGCGTTTTGCCTTTCATAAAGGAATGTTTAATCACCACACGAAATTCTTTTTCGTCCATTTCTTGAAAATCACTCGACTTCCTTGATTCACACGAATGCCAAACACAAAGAAATAGACCAATATGGCTGAAACTTGGTGTGCGTTCATTCAAGAGATGCTACTAACTAAACATGTCCTCGATACGCGCCGGTGGTGCCATCTCTCGGACTTTGCACGGACTTTTCAAACCAGCCTCGTAATCTGGATCTCAAAACTTTTTTACTTTTATTCTCCTCGATTACTTTTGTTACTGGTTTGGTAATATCTCTTCTTATTGATGTTGATACTGCTTTGTTGAGAGCTCTATGATCTTGTGTATTGCCGCTTGCCATTTCTCTTCGCTTTTTAATAATTTCTTTGTCGGTTCACTTAGTTTTTCCAATTTTTTGGGTTGGTTTGGACAATGGTTATCAACTGTATCCTTTATTGCTTTAACAAGAGTGTATTCTACAGAATGCTGCAGCTTTTGTTCTATTGTCTTTGAGAATTCTGCTGGATTTTTGATCTGCTTCCACGTGCTGTTTTTGATACTCTTCTTTGTAAAAAAAGCCACCCTTGTACAAAAGTTAGTTGTCGAAATTGTTAAGTTATTCTTTTTCTTTATTTTTGGTTGCGAGAATGAACTAATTTTTTAGGAGTAATGTTTATATTAGATATGTGTGTTTGAAAATGAAAGGAAGAACACTGTAATAAAACAAATCTTCTACTCCATATATTTCGGCCTATCCGTTTAATCTAAAAAATTTCATTAATTAAACAGTATGACTAACAATTTTCATTAAAAATGTCAACGTTAACTTATAGGAAAAGAGATTTATTAATGCATGTAGCAATTTGCAAATGGTGTACGTACAGGACAATAAAGTCCCAAATTCTATACCTATGGGGGACGGTAAAATATGTTTAGCAATCAAAATCAACCCCCGAACTGTTTCTGCTGGATGGATTAGAGTGGTATAGCGTCACGCATCGTGTACGTAACTGAAGTGTAATACTCATAGTATCGGCACAGTAAACACACTATACAGTAGCGACACTCAAGGATAATCGCATAGGAAAATCAGGTTCGTTTTCAGAAGGTCACGTGACAATCCGCCATGTTAAAAGTGGACCAGCGCGAGATTTGAAATACAAATAAAGTTGTGCAAAGTTTTATCATTCAAAATCATAGATATAGAAATGTTCGAAAATTTTTGATTTGTTATTTAATACAGCATGAGTAATATAAAAATTAATGCAGCATGAGTAATATAAAAAAAAACAAAACAAAAAGAATGGAGCACTTTGTTAGAAAAGAAATGAATACAAGTGAAAAACTTGATAGGAAGGTATTTGACGGAATTCTTCATATTCAACTTCAGTTTTTAATAACCTTATCCAAAAATTCAGAAGTCTCTCAAAGTTAAACGTCACTGTTTGAGGTTAAAGTTTTATTTACATCATTTTTCAAGTAAATTTGTGATTAAAGATGTTTTTTAAAGACTAAATTAATTTAATTTTAATTGTCATTACTAAGATGTCAACATCTTCTAAAATAAGAGCATTTTTTTCTAAGCAGTGTTGTGTTGTTTGGTGTGATAGATCTCTCGTTAATTAAAAAACACTGTATCTACTTTTTTGGTACTTATTTTTTCTTAAACTACAAAACTATATTGTGTAACTTCGAGAAAGGTTAATATAATATTATTAATAAATTATGAACGTATATGTATAGATCTCTATTTTCTATGTGAATGATTCTTAGAGGTTCTATACCTTTTTGTGTTCTGTTATCTGTATTGCTTTTTCATAATGTAATTAACGCTTGCTTTTATTTACAATGAATTAAAATTTAGATCAAAAAGTCAATACAGTAATTTCCTAATTATAGTTACATACAATACTTAGTTATGACCAAGCTGACTTGTCAATTACAACTATATTGGGAATGTGGAATCTTTGGCACAATGACACTACTCAGTATATATCACCACTACACCAAACACTTTATTTTTGCACTCGACGCGCGTTTCACTAACCATATTAGCTTCATTAGGAGAAATGATTGACTCATATATACTGAGTATTGTCAATTACAGTTTAAAAGGAAAATAACTATATTTAATTTATAGTATACGTATACAACTATAGAAATAAGTTCTTTATAGGAGGAATATTAATAACAGGTAACTAAATCTTCAAAATTTTAATAGTAACCATAATTACCATCAAAATGAACTTCGATTAGGTGTACTGTCCATTTAACGAACTTATTTTCAGAATATTTTACCCTCTGGCATACAACGTCTGACAAAATCATATTACAAAAATTTCTTTAGAATCACATTAAAATTTTTCTTATTTTAATAGCATATTTGATTCAATAATCCATTTATATCAGTTATTTCAATAATTCCGTTCCCCAGTGGTTTTGTGATCTCAACACGACACTTAATATTTAAACTTTCAAACCCAGCTTATAAGAAAATAAAATATACTGTCTAAAATTTGAAAATAATAAATATGTTGTTATAGGTTCTGTATTCCTTACAATATATTCACAGAAACTTTTGAAAGATTGGCATGAAAAAGGAGCAATGTAATTTATAGAGAAAAATAGAAAAAAAGTCACTTTCAGAGTATTAATTGTACTTGCAATTAAACAGGGTTAAATTTATCAGGTTTATTATTAGAAAAGGTGTGTCAAACAATTAATTCAGATGAAGTTATTGAAAACTAGAAGCCTCTTGAGAATACACCTTTTAGAAAAAAATAATATGTTTTATTTATAATTTATCAAATATAAATAGTTTTAAATAACTGAATACTAATTTACACAAAAATTAATCTTTCTAAAAATCAGAATTTGGAGGATTATTTATTAATCATAAAAAAATTACACAGGCACACAAAAAAGTTTTTCACTACCGAACAGATCGCTATACCTATATGTATTTTTGGGCGCTGAAACCGAATCCGAGGTCAGAATTGAGCAATCACGTCAGGATTTTTAAATAACCAGCCGAATTAAGTTTAGAAATAAATTTCAAGCTTCAATGACCAAATCACTCTACCAATACGAACGTTTTATTAAATCAATCAAGGTTCCCTGGAAGGCCGTCTCTTGAGCAAATTCGCCTAAACAAAATGTACATTTTTTCAAAAATGCATTTAAGATAGTGAAAAGTTGTCTTGTGAAAGCAAGCAATAGAGATTTATTAAAATAATCAACAACTCCAACAACTTTAATCGCATACCATGATTTCTATGAAATCATTGTTTCAACTAAAAACAGAGGAACTGCAAAAAAAAATCATTAATGCAGCAACTTAAACTTTGACGGATAATTGATGATGATAGATGATTACATGTGATGTAAATAAAGCATAATTAAATTTAGTTATGATTTAGAATAATAGTCTTAGCGCGCCCTGATTGAGTTAGAAATTTCTTATTTGCAAATTTTAGAGCATAAAAAAGTGTGACTCGAGCAAATAATTTGTGAAAATAATTATATGGAATATTGAAATGCTCAACGGCACAACAATAACCTCCTTTCCCCATGATTATATATAAATTTCGATTCTCTTCACTTACAAACGTTTTTAATTCTCTTTTTTTCCACAAACTCTCTTTTCCTTCTGTCTTTTATATTCATATAAACTGCAGTCACATCAAGAAACGATGGACAATACATTTCCAAAGACACATTCCGAGATCGGATGTAAACACTAAGCGGTCATTTTGAAAAAGGACCCGTCAACGCACGCGCCGTCAAAATCTCGTCACCAAATTGGAGCTCAGTTTCGCTACTGTAGTATGTTTACTGTGGTATCGTGAAGATATAGTTCCTGTATTACTAGATTTTCTTAGTAACAACAATCCTAAAATGGTTAAATCTTGGCTTTCAAGACATACGTATAAACTTTTAACGACCTGTATGTATATTTAGAGTGTGCCGTTTTCAAAAGGTGGAATTTAATAGAATACTTGACTGAATACCAGAATAAAGCAAAATCTTGAGCGGTACAATTTTCATTATAGATACCTCCCTTGGTTTTATGCACGTGTAGATTCAAATAGGACACGTGCTTTAATTTTGACTGGCATTATACTCAGAAAAAATAATTTGTCCGATTTCTATTGTATTTCCGCATCCCCAAGACCAAGCTATTTTTTTATGAGTGAATATTAAATAAATTTAAACCACGTTACAGTCCAGACACCGCTACAATGAGATCTATGCTAAACGATGCGTATAGAATGCACGCAAAGTATTTTTTGTTGTTTAAAATAGTATAAAAGCAGCTCTATGGGAACAAAAGTTCTAGAGTATTGTTCTATTGTTTCTTTTTATGGGGTTATAGGTCTATTTTTTTGGGTTGACTGCACTAAGAGGGTTAATTTTATTGTTTGCTTTATGGGAACTTTTTAACTTGATCGGGTTTCTGGCTAAGCATACGGGAGTGTAAATAATTTGAGTTTAAATATAAAGCTATTGCTAACAATATATAACAACATTGTCTTGATACTGCTCTATAAAATTGAGTCAAAAGACTTAATTATGGTATCACCCGGTATTCACTTCATTCGCTAGGTTAAATTTCCTCTCCCCAAAAAAAAGATATATGGCGCTGATGACAACTTGTGACATATTATTAATCCAGGCTAATCCATTACAGCTAAAATCTGTTGACACCGCAATATACCCGAAAATTCGTACATAAATTGTATTCACCCCAAAAGGTATTATACCATAACATTCCCCCGTACCTCTGCATGCTAAACACACCCCATTTTTGAGATAATTAGACATAATATTTCCAGTATTTCACACAATGGCGCACGGGGGCGGTATTGTGATACATCCTGTACAGCTGTCTAGATTCGTCATGCCGTGATGCTGGGTTTAAAATCAGATGTTTGGAAATTTTAGTAGAGTTAAAATATAAGTAAGAATAATGATCTTTCTAAATATAAATCGAACAATTGACGGTATCGTTTTATAAATAAGTAAAATATTATTTTGGTATTATTTAGTTATTATTCTTAAATTTGATAAATATACAGTCAGTGCAAAAAGGCTCCATACACCACCTGCTTTCTGTACTATTTTTTTGTTATGTTTAACTAATTGATTGGAACTATGAAAAGCATGTTTAAATTAATATTTGAAACTCAACCAACGAGCATTAATATTAAAAACAACTAGGGAACATTTTAATTAGAATTTAGATTATTATTATAAAAATGTAAATAAAATTAATGTCAAAAAAGTCTTCATACTAATAATAGTTTGACGGAATTTAACGAAAAATAACAACTTCGTTTAAATGAATATTTAGTGGGACCGCCGCACAATGGGGCGAATGCGTTATTTTTCGGTCATTTGCTTATAACTTCCACATTTGTTATTGGAATGACTTCAAACTTAATACACATAATGTACGATTAATATATGTTCAGTATATTAAATAAAAATCATACTATATACTGTTATCGCGTGCGCGATAAAGCGTAAAGATGATTACTTCAAAATACTAGACAACAAATTGAAAATTTTTTCGATTACATGAGTGCGAATAGTCATTTTCAATGTATTTTTGCCTGCTGAAGACGAATCCGTTGTCCAAATTTGGCTACCGCGTCGTAATTTTGAGAAAAAATGACGGAAATTTGCAAAAAACGACGGTTTCAAGGATTTTCATGACATAACACAGGCACCAATATTTTATGTATGATTTTAATTTCATATTTCTGAAAATATATAAATCGTACATTATGTATACTAAATTGAAGTCATTCCATTGACAAATGTCCAAGTTATGAGCAAATGACGGAAAAATGTCGCATTTGTCTCACTATGGCGCGCGATGTAAGCAAACACTCGCATTGAAATCGAAATTTCAAAGTAGTCAAGCCGCGTTGCCGAAAAGAGGCAACAAGAGTTTAATTGCCCTTTTTTTAGAAGTGTATACTTCATAAGAAATGAGGAGTATATCGTCATTTTTTCATTTCATTGGAATATTGCCCGAGAGAATGGCTGAGTGGAAAACGTTAGATTAAGTCGGGGGAACTTTAATGTCCATTTTTTTACCAAAGGGGGACGAAGGGGGATAAAAATAGGATATCTCCGGAAACTAGAGACTTTGCCCTATCAGATGGTGAAAGCGCCATCTCATTCCACCTCATTCCAAAAAAACTTTATACATCTTTGAATATTGAAGTAAGAATAATTTTTTGTGTCGAATATGTCAAATGTTTATTAATATACTGTAGCACTCTAATAACGTTACACTAAGATTAATTTGTTGTTTGAAACCTAATAAACAAGTTCTAGTAAGCGTTTAACTCATATTCGTAGTTATGTTGCCCACAGAGAATTTAGAATGTAATTTTTCGAATTACAGAAATTCCAACATTGACGAAAATGTCACACTTCAATGGATAATTTTAAGGAAGGCAGAAGGAACAAATTAGTTGTAAACATATTTATGTATGGTTTATGATATATATTAAAAGAAAAAATCGTCACTATTCGAAAAATACATCTTTAATTTTTTCATCCAATATCCGATTATTTACGCCGTCGCCCCAATGTGCGCCGTTGGTCTTGATAATCTCCTGTAACGTTTTTGTCATTCTTACAACCAGCTTTCTGGTAACTTCTGCTGGCATGTTCTGCCATTCGTTCAATATTCTGTTTTTTAATTCTTCTCTATTTGAAACATTATGTTTGCGAACGCTCCGTTCAAGTTTCTCCCATAAATGCTCGAAGGGGTTAACATCGAGTGATTGCGGAGGTGTATGAAGTTGCTGTAACACATTATGGATTATCCATTCTCGCAGCAAGTTTACGATATGTTCCGGATCAATGTTGGAAAATGTAACTTTTTTCTAGTGCTAATTTTTAGATACTTTTTCTTAAACTGTCTCTCAAAATGTTCAGATAAACACGCTGATCCATGGTACTATTAATAAAATGTAAATTTCGAACTCCTCATGCAACCTCAAGCAGAACACTGCTTTGTCTCACCGTGGAACAAATGTTTTTAATATCGAATGTGGTATTCTTCTTTCTCCAAACTTTAGTTCTGCCATCAGACCCAAAAAGGTTAATTTTAGTTCCATTACTAAAAATTCAGGTGGTTTAGTAACGTATTCTCTAGCAAAAGCTAATCGCTTTTTGCGATTAGCTTCCGAAATTAATGGCTTCTTCCTGGCCGCATATCCCTTATAGCCTGCCCTGTGTAAACAATTTCTCACTGTTTGTGAACAAAAATTTTTCGAAACTAGTTCCTGTACTTTTTCTTTTAATTTTGGTGCACTTTTCTTGGGATCTATAATTATTTGTCTAACAATACTGGCCTCTTCAAGTCGAGTAAGTTTTTTGGGACGGCCGGAGCGTGGTCGAATTTTATAGGAACCCGTTGATTTATACTGATTTACAATGTACTGAACAGTAGCATGCGACTTTTTAACAATTTTTCCTATATTTCTGTACGATTTTCTATCTTTCCCCTCAAATCAATTATGATCTTTCGAATTTGAAATGGAATTTCACAATATTTCTCGCTCATTTTTTATACTACTTTGAAAAACCACTGCAAAATTACTAGCAACAAGTGACAGATTATAAAGTATGGCAGAAAATTATTCATTTGTTTTCAGTTTAGCGAGCAATAGATAGCTTGTTAAAATGCGGCTGATTATAACGTATTTTTTCCAATACAGTTCTTGAGTGTATGGAGACTTTTTTGGCATTAATCTTGTTCACATTTTTATAGCAATGATGTAACTTCTAAATAAAATGTTCCGTAGTTGTTTTTAATACTAATGCTCGTTGGTTAAGTTTCAAATATTAATATAAATATGTTTTACCACAGTTCCAGTTAATTAGTTAAACATAACAGAAAAATAGTATAAAAAGCAGATGATGTAGGGAGATGGACTGCGATTGCGCCTTTTTTACTTTCCATGCTAAAAGAAAGTATATTGTAATCGTAATGACGCACAGTGGGAAAAAACGAAAAATCGTTTCAAAATTTTTTTTTTTAAATTGAAGCTTATTAAATTCCGAACAAAGTTGTCGGAGCCGATTTTGCAATTAAACTTTTGTTTCAAAATGGCGGAAGTCTTCAAAATGGCGGTTTCTGATTATATAGCGACTGAGACACAGAAAACGCTTACAGTTTCAAACCAAGTTGTGCTAAAATACGTGTATGTATGTTTTTTTATGTCGCAGATAATATATCTAATATCACAGTTACAAGATTAATAATAATGAACCCAAAATGGCTGCCATGAACAATAAAAGTATTATAAATATGAATAAACGTACCATTATTATTTTATATCCATAGCATTTGCATAAATAATTTCTTTAAGGTTGTTAATTATAAATATGTTTCAACAATTGACTTAAAATGACAAATCAAGTATAGCGGATGCCAAAATTGAATCGAGCAAGAAAGTTTCTCTGTGGCATTTAGACTGTGGCAGTCAGATCATTCAAGTTATTCAAGTTTAGTTGCGGGATTTAAATTTTCATGCAGTTATTGCTAGAATATTGCTGCTGTAAATTTTAAGTATCGTAGACAATTTTCTAGCAGATACAAAAAACAGCGATACACGCAGAAAAGGACAGCTCACACAGCTAGAAAATGGCTACAACAGCTAAAACGTTTTGTTAAAATAGGGACAGCTAAATATTTTATGTAAGAGTAAGTTAAGGTTAGACATATTTATTTTCTTATTTTTCTAGTCTATTCCTATAGCTCAGTAGTTCTGTATATGTACTAAAGGGTTTTCTCGTTAATAAAGATTATTATTACTCTTACAAAATACACGCATAGAAATGCTAAAATAGGGGACAGTTAAATATTTTGCTGCATTAGCCACTGTTTAGCAACAGCACTACTTTTTTGCTACAACAGCAAACAATGTGGCTAGTGCAGCAAAATATTTAGCTGTCCCTATTTTAACAAAACGTTTTAGCTGTTGTAGCCATTTTCTAGCTGTGTGAGTTGTCCTTTTCTGCGTGTATCGCTGTTTTTTGTATCTGCTAGAAAATTGTCTACGATACTTAAAATTTACAGTAGCAATTTTCTAGCAATAACTGCATGAAAATTTAAATCTCGCAACTAAACTTGAATAACTTGAATGATCTGACTGCCACAGTCTAAATGCCACAGAGAAACTTTCTTGCTCGATTCGATTTTGGCATCCGCCATACTTGATTTGTCATTTTAAGGCAATTGTTGAAACATATTTATAATTAACAACCTTAAAGAAATTATTTATGCAAATGTTATGGATATAAAATAATAATGGTACGTTTATTCATATTTATAATACTTTTATTGTTCATGGCAGCCATTTTGGGTTCATTATTATTAATCTTGTAACTGTGATATTAGTTATATTATCTGCGACATAAAAAAACATACATACACGCATTTTAGCACAACTTGGTTTGAAACTGTAAGCGTTTTCTGTGTCTCAGTCGCTATATAATCAGAAACCAACGTCCGCCATTTTGAAACAAAAGTTTAATTGAAAAAAATCGGTTCCGACAACTTTGTTCGGAATTTAAAAAGCTTCAATTTTAAAAAAAAATCGTCCAAATCGAACCAAAATTGAAGGCTCTAGACAATTTTGAAACACGATTTTTCGTTTTGTTTTTTTTTTCCCCACTGTGTGACGGTCCGAGATGTTTGTTTTTCTTCACGTTTTAGGGCTACTACATTACGCAAAACAGTCACTCATTTCCGCGGATCTGTGTGTCGATCAGTTGGCACGATAACGAAAGAAACGAGGTATCAACTTGAAACTTGGTATAAGTACAACAGGTAATGAGAGGATGAAGCCTATAGCTCTTGAGCGATATTGGTTAAGGCAAGGGGGCTGAAAGATGTGGGGGTCGATAAATTTTGTTTGATTTTAATAACCTTCTGCTTCTTTTTTATATCAGGCATTACTGCCTGTTTTTCTTTAATGTATCGTACCTACGGTGATTTATCTCGAGCTAGTTTCACTAATCATCGTTCGAACATCTATGTGTTGGTTCCATTTTTGTTTTCTGTTTCTTATCCACGTGTTAATGTCCTCTACTTCACATATGTGCCTTATGTTGTCATTTGTTTCTTTATCCCTGCAATTCTTCTTTAATGTTTTCATTTCACTTGTTTGTAAGTATCTCTGAGTTTTGCGTGTTTCTGGTCTTGTCTCTGCTGTGTAAGTCATAACTCCTGTTTTCAAGTATTTATTTTTCCAAACAGTGTTATTCAAGCATCCTGCTATTCTACTAGCTTTTACTATTTAATATTACTACTTTTATTTCTTCGTCTATGTTGTTATATGATAATTTAATTCCGAAATATTTAATTTTTTCAGCCGATATTTTCATATTTCTTTGCTGTAGTATTTAAACTGATGTAATAATTTCTGCAAGTCTTCTGCATTCTCAGCGACTAGGACAATATCGTTGGCGTAACACAACATTTGTATCTCTTTATTACCCATTTTATAGTCTTTTTTTATTTTTACCTGTTTAGTTATTTCATCTAATATACTGTTAAACAGTAGGGGACTCAGTGAGTCTCCTTGTCTAATACCAGTTGTTACCTCTATGGGTTCAGTTAACTCCGAATTTACTTTCGCTTTCATTTTATTTCTTTTGTAAATGTTCTCAATTAGTTTTATTATATCCAATGGGATATGCTTGTCATAAAGTGTGTACACTACGTCTTGCAGCTGTATTCTATCAAATGCTTTTACTAAATCTATAAAGCATAAGAACGCTGGTTTGTTATACTCAACTGATTTTTCAGTAATTTGTCTGATTACAAATACTGCGTCGTTACAGGATCTTCCGCTCCGGATTCTTTGTTGTTCTTCGGAAAGCTGTATAAGTGGAGTTATTTCATTGGTAACAATTTTTGTCGTCAGTTACAATTTTAATAATAATATGGTAATTTTTCTACGTTTCTTGCTGATAATAAACAAATATTAGGCATACATATTTATAGTAAAACAAATAAAGAGTAAAAAGATTGGGGTGGGAGATTAGAAGGGTTGTGTAGTGTTTTCAAGGTTTTTGGAGTCGAAAAATTCAAAAATTAGGTAATTATTTCACTACGTTTAATTTTAACTCAATAAGGGACTAAAAGAGGTCGGGGTAAGGATATACGAGTACTGTATAGTTTCAGTAGTATTTTTGAGATTTTTTTTCATTTTTAAGCATTTTATTTATATTAAAATAAATAGGGGGTTGTGGGGTGGGGAAGGGGATGAAGCTCGAGGGGTTGCTTCTTACATATCATGCTATTATGCCCGTTTCAGGGGGTTCTTGTACTCTAGGAATATGAAAATTTAGTTATTTTTTTATTACCTCTAGTTTTATAATAGGGGAAGGGGATTAAAGAGATGGAGGAATCTTGTATAGTTTCACTAGTATTATAAGAATTTTTCCAGGATTTTTGGATAAAGTAATGGGCAAATTTTAAGTGTAATCATTTAAAACAAATTATATAAAGGGTTAAAGGGAGAGGGAAAAGAGAGAAAGAAAAGTTACTTCGTATTTATCGTATTAGAGTTCTTTTTGGGATTCTTTCTGTCAAGGAATCGAAACATTACATTTTTTTAGTTATTGTCATTGTTAACATCAGAAGAGAGAGGAAGACGAAAGTGTCACTGTATCGTTTTAATTATAATATGAGGATTTTTCCTGGTTCTCAGTTGGAATATTGGATATTTATTATAAAATAAATTTTTAGAGCAAAATATATATTGGGTGAAAGAAATGAGGTGAGAGGTTTGAAGGTTAATTACTTACAGATCGTAATATACTGAGCTGAAGGCTGACTTGGGGGCGTCAACACGCAGAGATCGAAATTCTAAATTGGATTTTTGTAGCATACGAGGTTTAAACTCCAACATAAATTCAGTTCACCAACAACTGCAATCAAATAAGCCTCATGAACTGTTCTGTGCGAGTCCAAGATCAGGACCTCAAGAATCGAAAATATTTCGCAAATGATGAATCGAAAGAAGTGTCATTTTTCGAGGCATAAAAAAAGAATCTTTTGGTCGAAAGAAGTAGGACTTATTATATATAAATAGAGGATATTAGCATCGACAGTAGTTACGAAACAAAATAATTTTTTTAAAGCTCTACAGGTTTCCTTCATAGTTAGGTAAATACCTTTATAAAAACACCCTCGTATCAATTTAGCCAGTATTAAATCAAAAAGAATTTATTAATAAATTTATTTATTCTGGCGCCAGTACCCCTAATTAAAATTAATCAAATAATCGCTTAAAAACAAACAGCGCCATAAATCAAATTTACTCAGGCTGACATATCCACGCATATATTCCTAATTGAATTTCATTTAACTTTTGACATCCGTTTTGGACAAATCGGTCTCAACTTGGTGGTCTGCATGTCCAACTATTTAAAATTTATTTGGATCAATTAACTATTATAAAAAGTAATGTGGAATGTTGAATTTGTCCAAAGGAGGGCTACCGACAAGAATAGCCTGTAAGGGTATTGCGAATATTTAGTAAGTTGCTTGGATTGTGAATAATAATAATAATAATATCAATAATAATAATAACCGAATTCAAAAACAGACTGACCAAACTTTTACAAACAAAACTCAACTCTAAGAATCTCACTAAAGCCATCAACACGTTCGTTATACCTATACTCACATATTCATTTGGTATCATCAAATGGTCACAAACAGACATAGAAAATATTCACATCCTTGTACGATGGTCAGGCACCGACCCCACAACAAGAAATCCCATCCCTCGTTTAATCTTCAGACAGAGCACGCAACCAATCCTCAACACACTAAACAAGCACATAATACCTCAGTATATAACAGACTCAAGCACAATCGAAGACATTCACACAATAATATACGCAGCAGCAATCACCACTCTAACACAAAATAATCAAACACTCCCCCAACGACAAGGAAACCCCAACAGGACAAAACCAAAATTCAAATGGCAAATAAGAATAGAAAACAAAATCAACAACATCAGGAGAGATCTAGGACATCTTACCCAGTTTATAAGCGGGAACGCGTCCAAACGTGTCACACAGGGGGCAAACAAGATTAAATCTAAGTCTCCCAACAGAACACTGCCAGAAATCCTCGATACCTTGAAACAAAAACTATCTGTATATGCCGCAAGACTCCGTAGATACAAAGAATCAAATGAGAGGAAAGACACCAACAACCTCTTCCGAAGAAGCGAAAAACAGTTCTACCGGAAAACTATGTACAACAGACAGATAGCAGTGACTGAACCACCAAACAAACAAGAACTCACAGATTATTGGAAAAGTATCTGGTCAGAACCCAAACAACACAATAATAACACCCCCTGGATCAAAGCCGAAGAAGACAAACATAAACATGTGACAGAACAAGAAAATACCACATTTAATACACAAGAAATTACAGAAACTATCAAACACACACAACTGGAAATGTCCTGGAATAGACAATATACAAAACTTCTGGTACAAACAGTTTACCACCACACACGAAGCACTCACACACCAAATCAACAAAGCCATTCTACAACCACACACATTTCCCACTTTCCTCACACAAGGAATAACATACGTTAAATCCAAAAGCTCAGACACCACAAACCCGTCAAACTACCGACCTATCACCTGTCTTCCAACCCTATACAAGATCATCACAGCCACAATATCGAAGAAAATAGAACAACACCTAACAGACAACAATATCCTCACAGAAGAGCAGAAGGGATGCAGGAAAAATAGTCGAGGATGCAAAGAGCAGCTGATTATAGATAGCGTGATTATGGGACAAACCAGAAAAGAACACAGAAACCTTCACATCGGTTATATAGACTATAAAAAAGCCTTCGACTCCATACCCCACAGCTGGTTAATCAGGGCCCTAGAAATCTATAAAATCAACCAACACCTCAGGCAGTTTCTCGCGCAAATTATGAAAACATGGAAAACCAAAATACGCCTAGAAACACAAACCGAACGGATCCAAACAGAAGAGCTGTACATCAGACGGGGTATATTTCAGGGAGACTCGCTCAGTGCTCTATGGTTTTGCCTCTGTCTCAATCCACTCTCAAATATACTAAACAGAACAGAGCATGGCTTCAATATCAGACACCAAAAAGAGAATCAACATAAAATAAACCACCTCCTATATATGGACGACATAAAACTCTACGCTGCCACACAAACACAGCTGAAAGAACTCCTCAAAATCACAGAAATATTCACCTTAGATGTCAATATGGAATTTGGTATAAGTAAATGCAAAGTGCTCCACATCAACAAAGGCCAATGGAAGCACCACCATGAGACAGAAACCATCAACAATGAAACGCTCGATAACATGTTCGATAAAGAAACATACAAATATCTAGGCTTCCAACAAAGCACCAAACTCAACCACACTCACATCAAAACAGAGCTCAGAACCGAATTCAAAAACAGACTGACGAAACTTTTGCAAACAAAACTCAACTCTAAGAATCTCACTAAAGCCATCAACACGTTCGCTATACCTATACTCACATATTCATTTGGTATCATCAAATGGTCACAAACAGACATAGAAAATATTCACATCCTTATACGATCTCAATTCACCAAATACAGGAAATTACACCCCAACGCATGCAAAGAAAGACTTACCATCGAGAGGAAGGCAGGAGGAAGAGGAATTATAGACATCAGATCATTACACACAAAACAAATACAAACACTTAGGAAATTCTTTCACAGCAAGCAAACCAGCGTCCACACAGCGACAGTGAAAGCAGACAAAAACTACACACCTCTCGACTTAGCCCGGGCAGACCACTCAGCAGACACACACAGTCACACCCAATTACAACAGGAAAAGATGAAAACGTGGTCAGAGAAAACACTCCACGGAAAACACAGATACCACATAGAACAAGACCACGTAAATAAAAAACAATCATACACCTGGTTACGGGATGGGCAGCTATTCCCTGAGACTGAAGGCTTCTTACTTGCCATCCAGGATAAAGTCATATTAACCAGAAACTACCAAAAGCATATCATCAAAGACCCGACTATTGCAGAGGACAGAAGTAGGAAATGCCACCAGCAGAAAGAAACGATCGAACACATAACGAGCGGATGTAAAATATTGGCCGGAACGGAGTACACAGCCAGGCATGATTCAGCTGCCAAAGTGGTTCACCAAGCACTGCCACAACATACAGACTCATAGAAAACACAGATCCCTACTACAAATACACGCCAACGTCCATACTTGAAAATGAAGATTACAAGCTCTACTGGGATATCGGTATC